>QLNU02015360.1:101932960-101950082 GCA_006491805.2 Dysdera silvatica
GGTTTAACCTAAGTATGAAGCGAATCAATATTGTAGCCCATTTGATAACAAACAAAACAAAACAAAAAAATAAAATTGATCCCATTATTAGCAACAGAGATAATGACTGCTCCGTAAATATCGGCATTTTGAACTTTTGAGGGGGGCTGGGGGGAGCTCCAGGGGCATTTTTGGGGACTTTTGTAGAAATGCTCCTCTCGTAGTGGACTTTCAATGGGATGAAAATTAGCTTTACCCTAATTATTTACGAAGTTTGATGGTTTGGGGTCTTCATTGACTGGGCTAACTGAGCTGAAATGTAGAAACACCTATTATATACTACTCATCTGTAACAGTTGTGTTTATAAACTGTGGTTACGGTTATGATGTATCTGCTACAGTTGTGATTATGATACATTTGCCATAACACTCTTTTTATACACACACACATATATAGCGAAACTAAGTCTCCCGGAAGTATATAGCTACCGCTAGACTAGTATACTAAGGTAGCAGAGCTAGGGGTGGTGATTGAGCCCATCTCCCCCCCTGGTGACAGATTTCTATACTTTCAAGCCACCTCCCTTTCTTTTAACATTGGAGTGAAGCTCGTAGGGGTAGCCTTGACCTTCCAAACTGGTAACCTCCTTCAAGTAGATCCCAGGGGGTATATACGTCCTTGAATGTTATGGTGAAGATTATATTTCCCAAGACTGGCAACATCTAGAGTTTTCCATTTTCTAAATTGGAGATAACTAAAGCAAAAATTACATTCTTTATATTTTCCCAAGACGAGGGCACATTTTTTAATTTTCCACACACCCGCCATTGTTCCCCAACACATATTTTCCAGCTGTTATTACGAGCCGCAAACGTTCTCATAGTGAATCTCCCTCTAAGGTAAGAGTCTGCAGATGCAATAATGTGAGTACCAAGTGTTTTTCTTTTTTTTTTTAATTTTTCTGATAGATTGGAAACATAACCACATGGATTTTACCAAGTGTTAAATTTTAAGCTAGAAATTTTCAATCTGTATATGCATATACCTCAAATCAAATATTTTTATCGGTTAACATATCTCAAGTATGTGAAAATGCATTGGATTGAGAAATATAATCATGAAAATTTACCATGTGTTAAATGTTTTAGCTATTAGATTGTTTAGAATTTTATTAAAAATATACAGGTATTTGGAAGGATTACCATTATTCAGTTATTGGTTTAGTCCTGAGTAAGTTTTTATAATCTTCACCGGAACTTTTGAGCTTTTAGCAGTTGTATCCAAAACATTTCAATCACCAATATGCCATTAAATTTAACTTTTAGACAGATCGTCTAACTTCGATTTGGAAATGTGGTAATTACCTTATTTAACTAATTATATGTAGAAGAAAATTTTTCTACGCAGAAGTTAGACAACTCAGCTTTTTAACCGTCTTTTCGCATGTTGATTGTGCAATCGAAAATCAAGCTTGATTCTCAGTGGAAATTTTCGCGAATTTCTTTCTCCATTCTTCATCCGAATCAATATTTTTTCATTGTTAACATTTTAATAACATTTTCAGTGTATCAGTAAATGAAATAGCTTCTTATTTTTAAATAATATTTGAAAATTTAGTTGAAAAACAATTCTTTGCAAAGCTGGGAAGAATAACTAAAATAAAATCATATGTATGGAATGATCTAAGTTTATTTTTTCAGGTGTTTTCTCCCTCTTCTCAACCATCCAAGTGTTGAATTCGGACCATTTTCACGGGATTCTAATTTTTACCTAAATAGAAAACATTTACAAACTTTCAATCAAAATTTGTTGAACATTTTCGCAGTAATACAAAGTTGTGATTCTGTTTGTGTGAATACAAAGATTTCTACCATTCACTGTATAGAGCAAATAAAAGATGGTTCGGAAATTCAAACTATCCACCCGTTTCCCAAATTCACACTAAGAGACCACAGGGTTGCTACTTTATCGCCCTTTTCTATTTTTATATAACCTTTGTAAATATAAAAACCATCCTGTGAAAGTAAGAGGATTCTTGAAAAAACTAAAAATCGCCCTATGAAAGTAAGAGGGGTTCTTGAAAAAATAAAATCGTCCTCATGTAATTATATGCGACCTCGTAATTATAATAAACCGTCTTTCTGATTTAGGAGTGTTCATGTAAAAATAAAATTCACCTGTTCAATTATAAGTTAAGCCTTATAATTATGAAAATCATCTTGTGAAAGTAAGGATAATGACACAATGAGGCTAAATAAGATTGGTGAAAGTGGTTTCAGCAGCTTTTTTTTTTTTTTTTCTTACATGCTAAAGTGTTATTAAGGTTCAATCTAGGAAGGATATAGCTTTTTGTGTTATGTAGATTCCATAATTTTGCTAAGTGTATTTTTATGATCATATTTTATCATATTTTGCTCAAACGAATGGAAAATCCTAAATAGAAAGCAGTTACAAACTTTAATTTAACATTTGATGAACAGTGTTATCTTCGCAGTAATACAAAGTTTTGATTCTGTTTGTTTGGTTACAAAGATCTCCACCATTCGCTGTATAGAGCAAATAAAAGGTGGTTCAGAAATTCAAACTACCCACCCGTTTCCAAAATTCACACTAAGAGACCAAATTGCTCTAACTTGAACAAAGCTATACTTTCTTATTATACCAACTACTGGTTAACTAAGGGCAGAAGAAAGGAAACATATAAAACCCCTCCCAAATCTAAAAAAACAACATCGCTGCATTATACATAAATTTCGATTTTTCAGATGAAAACCCCCATGATGGATGAAAACGTCCCCGAAAAAAAATTCTGGGTGTGTCAATGGCCTGTAGCTGTAGAAATAGCACCTACTTTTCACACCGTTTTGTTTTCTCTTTCTTCTTACATGCAGGGCTTGGAGGTTGCAGGCTGGTCCCAAACAACCGAGGAGGTGAACCTGGATAGGTCAGATGATGAGGTATCTGTTGTGAGTCTCTATTCAGAGGGTGATGCGAATAGTCTCTGTTCGGAGGAAGATAGTTCTGCGAATGAGCTAAACTCTAGAGGTTCTGGAGGGGGATCATCAACATCAACAATCGATCTAGTTTCCTTTGAGGAGTCGTCGTTACCATCAATTGTGGAATTGATTTCCTCCAAGGAGGAGTCGTTAGCGTCAAGCGAGGATCTAAGTTCCTTAGAGGAGTATTTTGACGGAAGTGATGACTATATAGATCTGGTTACGTCGGAAGATTCCAGAATATCGTGATGACTTCAAAATCGCAGCCGTCACCCCAATATTTAAGAAAGGTCACAAAACGGAAATATCTAACTACAGGCCTATTTCTGTACTGTCTGTCTTTTCAAAAATATTCGAGAAGCTCCTTTATAAAAGACTATATACTTTTTTTACAAACAATAAAATATTACACCAAAATCAATACGAGTTCATCAGGGGTAGATCCACTGAACAGGCTCTACTTGCAGCTACAAATTTGATTTATTTATCATTAGATTCAAAATAATCTGCAGTTGGCGTGTCTTTCGATCTGTCCAGAGCCTTCGACACCATTAATCACGAAAGACTACTGTAAAAACTTGAAATAGCTGGTATTCGGGACCTTTGTAATACTCTATTTCGTAATTATTTAATAAATAGGCAGCAGTATGTGCACCTGGGGGATTTCCGTTCCACAATTCGTTCTACTCTCCGAGGTGTCCCACAGGGCTCTATTCTTGGCCCCTTTCTATTTAATTTCTGTATTAATGGTATCTTCTTTTTACCTACACTCTTTAAACCTCTCAGTTCTGCCGATGATACAAGCATCTTTTTCCATGATACAGAAATAAACAATCTGATCTCTATCGTTCACAATGGCATCACATGTTTTACCAACTTCTTTAAACAAATTACCTTTCACTAAATACAACTAAAACCAAATGCATCCTCTTTACTAATAAAAAAAAAAAGCATTGACCTACTTAAGTTAAACCTTAACATCAACAATGAAACTATTCCATTCTCGTCGGAAACAAATTTTCTCGGCGTCACGCTCCCATCCAACTTAAAATGGGATAAACATATCAATACAATTTTTACCAAAATCAGTAGAAACATAGGAGTAATTGAAAATGTTAGTTATTATTTAGCTATTTCTATTCTTATTTAATATTATTATTCCTTAATCTTTTCAATTCTATTCTATTGCCTACTAATCTGGAGAAATACTTCAAAATCGAATCTTCCACGAATTACCGCTCTCTAGAAAAGATAACTTCGTTTTCTGTTTAATCAAATCCGCCTTCTTAGATCTACTGAAATTGATCGCGTTAAACATATATTACTAATCGATCAACTAATTACTTACAAATCCGCTATTTTTATGTTTAATGCTGTCACGAAGGGTGAGTACTCAAATCTAATATCCTCTATATATTTATTTAGAATATTAGATATTAGAGATTATCCTCTTTATTCAAGGTTAAAAAACGGCAGACGTATTCTCTTGCCGATTGTTGATGATACGAGAGTGAAATAATTTTTTTTTATAGTTTTCGTTAAGTTCAATATTTTTCTCAATAATGTTTGTGCATTTACGAAAAATTTTGCTTTTATTCAGTTTCGGTTCATTAAACGATAATTATGCGCCCTCTTCAGTGCAATATTTGAAGAATTGATTCTTATCGCCTGCTGGCTGGTTTCTTGTAAGCACCCAGTCGATCGTTGAAGTCTGGACGGCTTTCTTGAAAACAGAAAAGATTTGTGTGGGTTTTAGACACGTTTTTTTTAATACTCTCGTCAAGGTTTGAGTTTAGCATTTTACAAATAGGCTTGAATTGAATGAATTTTTGATGAATTGCGACAAAATTGTTTATGTAAAATATAGATATATTGAGAGAATATTATGATTTATTGATGGTGAAATATTTTAGTGCTTAATCTTGTGATACATACTTTTAATCCTGAGCGGAAAAGCTTAAAGCATCCGCTATAAACTTTCCCTGAAGGGAATTCAGGGTAATTTAACGAAAGAAAGCTTTTAACGTATTAATATTTTTTAACTGCGATAATTTGTTGTGAGAACATTTTGCATAATTTTTACGCAGTACATTACATGAATTCAAGTATACCATTGCTCTGTGAATGCATTCAGCCGAAACTACGCAAACTAAATGAAATAAATTTTTAAAACAACCTTATATATGCGTGTAAAACGAAAAATTTAATCATACGATGTTCATTTCAACCAGGTTTAGCTGGTCTTCTTCAGAAAGTTGTAAACAAACCCGTGTTGCCACTTCTTGGAAGCGTTGTTACCTAGCCATCCCTCCATACCTGATATATTTCTCCAATTGAGAAAACTTTTAAATGTAGCAACATTTCTGAGTCTCAAAAACAATCACTTAGGCACCTTCTTTGTCACAAAATATATGCCAACCTCCATTCAAAACTAGTTCCTGACCTTCGTTTACATGAAAAAGAGGCCTTGAAAAAGCTGGCATTGAACAAAGCTCTAGTCATAAGCAAGGCGAATAACGGAGAACAAATAGTGGTTCTCAACAAAAAGCAATATGCCGAAAGCACTTCTAACCTCCTTGAATTGGGGCTTTACAAAATCCTCCATCAAGATCCTACGGAAGAATTCTGGCAAAAAACAAATCAACTCATCAAGTCTTCATGTTTTTTCAAACAAAAAATGCCTCTCTTCTCCTCTTGTGCTACTCCGGCCAGAGTTTACGCCCTACCAAACATTTATAAACCGGACATTCCCTTCAGACCTATCATCTCCAATATCGGTACCTCAGCCTATAAACTGGCAAAATACCTGGTCACAGTTTTTTCTCATCTGAACTCGGAGAACAAATTTGCTTGCAAAAATTCCATCGAATTCATGGAGAATCTCCGAAATCTAAACCCGTTGAACTGTATAATGGCTTCACTAGACGTCAAGTCAGTGTTTACGAACATTCCTGTTTCCGGCGCCCTAGATTGCCTAAGAAGATGGCTGAATGAATTTCACTACTCGGAGTCCAAAATTGATGAACTCATCGCCTTAACTACAATTTGCGTGACCCACACAAACTTAATTTGTAGAGGGAAATACTACCAGCAAACTGAAGGGATGGCAATGGGAAACCCGCTTTCTTCCATTTTTTGCAATTTTACACACACTATTTTGAACTGGGAGTGTTTGAAAAAATCAATTTTAAATTCTGGACATGGTATGTTGATGACGTTTTCATCTTGTGAGAAGGACCACACGACAGCATCCAACCGATACTTCAAACCTTAAATTCACTGAATCCAAACATCGAATTCTCCCTTGAAATTGAGAACAACAACTCTCTCGCTTTCCTGGATGTATTGGTCAAGAGAGCGGAGAACCAGTTCACCACAACGGTTTACCGCAAAACTTCTTCCGTCTCGTTATCTCCTCATGTTAAATCATGCCATCCGATCAAACAGAAAATGGCGGCCTTCTATACATTTATGTTCCGCGCGTTAAAGATCTGCTCAATACCAGAAGCTCTTTCCAAAGAACTAAAGTTTTTAAAATCTATTGCATTAAATAAGGGCTACAGTTGCAATGTTATTGACCTTACGGTGGCGAAATTTAATAAACCTCACTCATCTACAATTTTGGTGAACCATTCCACGAAAGAATTCGTTGCAACCATAACTTCACCTTTTTCGCCGAAACTCGCGTACGCCATAGAAAATTTTTTAAAAAAGGCTAATTTCCGTGTCGTCTTCTCACCTTCCAACAAAATTCCTAAATCCATCTTTAAAGATAAGTTTCATGTCATTTAACGCTGGGGAATTTATCAAGTTTTCTGTCAATGCGGATGTCCGTACATCGGACAAACAAAAAGAGCTTTAAAACATAGGTTAAAAGAACACCCAAGATATATTGAAAGGGTGGAGTTTCAAAAGTCATCCATAGATTTGCTCTGCTGGAAAAATGGTCATAAATTTAATTTCCTAGAACCTACCATCATTTTGTAGACAAAATCTCCACTTGAACTTAATTTTTTAGAGGCTTTTCACATAAAAGCTTTAAAATCTAACCTTGTGAATGATCAAAGTAGTACGCCGTATTTTGGCCGAGCTTGGTCCACCCTTCTACCCACTACGGCCACCCAGCATGCATCCACGTCAATAGACACCCCGGTCAGGTAACAACGCTTCCAAGAAGTGACAATACGGGTTTGTTTACAACTTCCTGAAGCAGACCAGCTGAGCTTGGTGGAAATATATATCGTATGATTAAATTTTTCGTTTTATACGCATATATAACGTTGTTTTAAAAAGTTCTTTCATATCATAGCTCATCGGAAGAAAACAAGCTTATAAAGGTTTCAAATCCTTATTTCTATTATATTAGACCATGTCCTAATCATGCAGGTTATTTGCAATGCAACACTACAAGAATAGTCCGCGTCTGACAGCTATTTTAGTATATGAGTTCTGATGTTTCATATATATGTTTTTTTCCTTCCATCGCATTTTCTCTCCTTTCCATGCTTTATATTATCAAATTCAAATGACAGCATAGTAATGCAGAAACTCCAACTAAGACTATCCTCAAAAACAGTCAGTTGGTATAAAGACGCATGGGGTAAAGCGGAAAATGCTGATGCTTTTCAAAATTACGGAGAAAAGTAAGATAAGGCGAGAGGAAAAAAATAGTTCCAATAACATTTACTAAAATGTGGTTTTCGCTGTAAGTTAAAGTCGTTAATGATCATAGAGTTTTGACCTGTGCCATCCCTATACCGGAGAGGGAGAACCATTCTATGAATTTTACTTACTGAATTTATATTGGCAGACATTTCACTATAAACTCCCTTTAATTCATGCTGATATAAGGCCTGATTATTTGATTTTTATTTGCGATTCTCTGTGCATTCTGTTGGAGAGAGCTCTTTTCTATTTCTCTCTCTCTTCGATTTTTCAAGAGAGAACTCGTCTGTATATTTAGCTTACTAAGAGTGATGGGGGAAGGAATTTTTGAAAATATTTCCCCACAACCCTTTATTATTAATGCTCATATAGAAGGATAAAATTTGATCACGAAAGTTTTAGTTACGATTTCGTATGCACTGTGTTGGAGAGAGTACTATTTTTAATAATCAGTTAAAATAGTTATTTAGGTGCTCTTCGGAAAACACGCATACCTCCCCCGCTTTTCATTTTAAAAGAGTGGGGTTTCTGGCTGATTTGAATCCTTATTAATGTGTTTCATTTATTTACCCAAAGCAATTCATATAGAGAATGTATGTAATAGGTTTTTTGCATGCACATTTAATTTGAATCAGAGGTAATAGGAATTCCTTTTCACTCTGAGAGTGTACATTGCGTTTTTCAATTCTCATTTTCTATGATGAAGTTACTAGATACGGTTTCGTGTAATGCTTCACGAAATTTTTTTAGATTGAAACCACAACTGTTTATTTGCCAACGAAGAAATTACGTACACTATATACCCAAAAGTCACCGGACACTTTCGATTTTAAACGTTTTTTGAATTTCTCGAGTAATTCTTCAACTTCAGTTATATGAAGGACATGCTTGAACTCATACCATTCAGTAAAGATTCAGTCAAGAATGCATTTAGGCGACCGACAACCAATCGAAGAAAAAAAAATATTTGTAGTCACTCTATATCACAAAATAGTATAAATAATTTGCAACTTTCAAAAATGATTTTGCTTTTTATGTACAATATTGCTGTGCATTTTCGTAAAAATAGCGCGTGTATCCACGAAGATATGAACGTTTCTTTCAAAAATTCCATTTTTTTTTCTTATGTTTTTTGCTTATAGGATACAGAATTTTTAACCAAATTTTAAGAAACTTCCATAAAAATTGAAAACATTAAAGAAAAATATTACATTTAAATTTTAAATGAACAGATTGAATATTCGAAGAGATATGAGTATTTATAAGTAATAATTTTTAACTGCGCATGCTTAAAAGATAATTTGTTTTCTTTCATAATTCGGTAGCTAATTTTATAGGGCAACTTGCATAAAAATTTTAGTTGAATATCGTAAAAATTTAAAAAGTTTTCGTCGATGAAGTGAGCTGCATTTCAGTTACTAATTAAAAATTAGTAGTAAAGTAGTAAATAGTTAAAAATTATTACCTATACTATTATACCAAATACTCATATCTTTTTGAACGTGCAATCTATTCATTTCAAATTTCAGTATATTTTTCTTTTAAATTGACAAGTTTTATATAAGTTTTTTGAAATTTGGTTGAAAACTCTGCATCCCATAAGTAAAAAAATGTGAAAAAAAATGGAATTTTTCAAAGAAACGTCCATATCTCCTTGGATATACATGCAATTTCGTAGAAATTGCATAGAGAAGTATTGCACATAGAAAGCAAAATCTGTTTTGAAAGTTGGGAATTATTTTCACTTTTTTGTGATACAAGCTGATTGCAAGTATGGATTTTCTTCGATTTACTGTCCGTCCCCTAAAAATGCATTCTTAACAGAATCTTTACTGAAACGTGTGAGTTCAAGAATGTCCTTTACATAACTGAAGTCAGAAAATAATTCGTTTAGTATTTCTCGATAAATATGAAAAATATCTAAAATCGAAAGTGTTAGGTGACTTTTGGGTACATAGTGCACTATTCTTAGAAATTTCTACTCTATGGTGTTTGAAGCCTTATTGCGGATTTGCGCATACCACGCGTATTGAAAAATTTCCTTCCTTGACTAAAGAACACTCTACTGTGCAATTATTTACGGGAGTAAAAGAATTGAACCCAATTATAACTTATAATTGCTTCATAAATGATAAAACTTCTTTAGATTAAATAAAAACACAACGTAACTTTTTTTACTGCATTTTTCATACAAATATCTAACTTTTCTGGTAATTTTTCTGACAATCTGAAGTATAATTTGTGGTGTAATTTAGCAACTCGTCCATCTACGCTTACCTTTATTAGAAGGCAACTTTGTTTAGTTTATGTAGTTACGCATTTCTGTAGCTCATCATCCATTATTCATTATGGTCGGAGATTATTTGGAAACTAATTATTTGGGAAACTAAATCATTTTCGGATACGACAAATGGTATTAAGTTATTGTAAACCAATAACTACTGTCAACAGATACGAACCTTGGAATAAGTTACTCAAAAATTGATCTCTGGAAAGGGACATAACGAAAATCATGACCTTGAAATTAACATAGGGAAATTGAATTGCTCCCGATAAGGTAATCTGTTCTAAAATTAAACTTCAGGTGTAGCATTTCCCAAATCGCACTCCCGAGAATAAGCAGGTTGAGCTTACAATATGGAAGAAATCTGCTCAAATATTTATATGATTAAAGAAATAACTATTTTCTTTTTCATTAAAATTATTCTTTTGTAAAAATATCAGATATGGATATCAGAGTGAGTACTGTAGCGTGGCAACTAATTTCACTATTTTTATATATGAGCACATATGAAACTATGTTAGTGTTCAAAATTAAAACAGTATATAAATGACGTAGAGCATAAATGTTGCGAGCGCAAAATTTGAACTTTCGAGAAAGGCAGTTTAAAAGCTTACACCTGTAAATTAAATAAATTTTGAAGTAAGTTTTTAGATCTGATAGAGTTCTATCGCATTCTGAAACTTACAAATCTACAGATGTAAGAACTTAAACTGCGTTTTTGCGAAAGTTCAAATTTTGTACTCACAATATCTATCCGCTACACCATCGATGTAAAAACTTAGGGAATAGGGAAATGAAGGTAGGGAGGTGAGTGTAATTTTTGTTATGAGATAAAATATGTTATATTCACAAATACAAAGGAGGTAATATATATGTAAATGTACCAAATAATTGCCTGCGTCAAAAAATCAAAGAAATATATCATGCATATTTTATGGCTGGTCTTTTTGCTTTGAAAACGCTTGCCTCGGTAATTTATTTAATGTCTTATAATGCCTAGATTAGTGTGCAGCATAAAATATAATTAGAGAATATGTTGGTTCATTATTGTAGATTGTTAAACACTGAGATACCCTTTACAGTTTCAGTCTTGTTAAATTCCTGAGCAAAAGGCCTATTGCAGTTCGAAAGCCCTATAAAATTGTTATCTTGGAACTCTGATCTCAACTGAATGAAGTTGTATCCAAAAGTTTAGACGAAAGAAAATATTCAAAATAAGACATTTCTTTGTTGAAAATGAAAACTTGCTTTACCTTTCAATATTTTTGAAAAACGTTTCCCGAAAATGTTCCAGTTTTAAAAGAAAATTATGTATGAGAAATAAGAATTTACATATTTTCGGTTTGTGAAATTTTATTATTTTTAATAATTTCGTTTTAGTATAACAGACTTTATTCCATGGTTTTATATATTGTTATTACGAAACTTTCGATAACCTAAAATAAAAGAAATTTTATCTATACAATATAAATTAATTGGTTCAATTTTTAAAATAAACGTATTTTACATAATAGGAATATGTTTATATATATATATATATAATTTTTGATCTGCTAAATTATTAATGTTTAAATATTTTGATTTCCAGGTTTCAAAATATTGCATTTTTATAGTTAAACTTCGCGTCTAACTTAGTTCTAGCAAGGTTTAAATGCCAAAGAAAGGATATTTCAACAAATGTTTTTTTTCTGTGTTTTTTCTAGGAATATGTTTCTTATCTCCAGTTTCTTGGACATTCAATTTTTGTTGCATTTGTGGTTTTCATCTTCAGTTGATTTGTGTTAATTACTTCTGTTTGTGTTTATTTTTATCTATGGGCTATAAATTTGTTTATTGAAAACTTCGAGTTGATAGGGAAGAGAAAATAATGTTTTGAAATTTGAAGAAAATAAAGACTTATGAAGGGATGGGAAAGATAAGCTGAAATATACCATAAACGTAGGCAGGGTAAAGTTGATGGAGGTCATAGCCCCTATGATAGAATTTTTTTACATATATATATGCAATTGTAGTCCTACAGCCCCAATTATAACTGTGGTAACTTCTCTTATGTACTTTCTGTGTGTATGTATGCCGGCGTGAAAAACCACCTTGATTTCCAAAACTGGTCAGAGAAAAAGAAGAATACGTGATTCTCTTCACTGTGAAGAGTATAGATATTGGCTGTTTGAAGATCCAAAAAATGGGTCACCAAATAGCGGTCCGCGAACCGGACACGGCCTGTTGACACGTTTTCTTACGGACCGCGCACGAGAAAGCGATAAACAAAAGAAAGGATTTTAAATGCCATAAAGTTTTCTGAAGATGGAAATAATTGAGTTCCAGGAAGGCAGGTCCAAAATGGCAACGTTAGGCAAAATTTACGTTGTTTGGCATCAACTGCAAAAGCAATACCTTTGCCGTAAGAGTATGAATCGGTAAAATAGTTTAGGCCAGATGAGTTTTGAAAGGTAGTGGAGGAACACAGCCAGCTGAGAAGCAAGTTGAGAAATGTAAAAAAAAAAAATTAATATTCTGAGACTTGCCCAGATCAAGCGTTGGACAGGGTTTTTATGCATTAGTTCTTGGCATAAATTTATATAGGCAAAAAAATTCTTGGAGAGAAGATTATTTTTAGCATTTTTGTAATATAATTTTAATTCGCGGATATATAACTACAGTGTATTTTACTAATTTCCAAGGGAAAGAGGTTTGCTGTTGAATTCAAAATTTAAACCATTTAAAAGATTTAGATCTCTTTGTTTAGGATATAAAGAAGGGGAGGGGAGGATTTTGTTGAGAATAAGAATTAAGTATCTATATACGTATTCTCTCTTAGCTTGACAGCTGCTTGCATAATAGTTTTAATTAATTTTCAACGAGAAAATTTTACTTAATAAGATGATTTTGCTTACTGTAGGAAGTAATAAAAATAAGCTTCCTACTACATACATTTACTGCCTTAAACTCACCATTTAACACATAAATAAATTCACTACTGATTAGAAAAATTGTAATGCAAGGAAGAACGCATTAGATGGGTTCGAATTTTGTAGGATGGGTAGACCGTGGGAAAACTTGTAAATGATCAATTACTGTTCCAAAAGATTAAATAAGATGCATTTATAATATTTTTATGGCTGTAATATATAAGTTAGGGGTATCAAATATGGATTTGAGATCTTCTGCTCTCCATGGTGTTTAAATTTTTAATGGCGATCTATGAATATATATGGTGTTTTTTGTAAGTGGTTTAATGTCTGCGGTTGTCACTTGCGTGGATAAAATTTTAGCATATATTATAATAAAAAAAAAAGACAGTCGTCCTCCATATTAGGACCTTTTGAACTGCAATTCTTGATATTCATTAAGATTGTCGTAAACCATAAACTTTTAAAGGAGTTTAGCATCAGACGTAAGAAGTTTCTCAAAAGATAGGATGGTTAATTAGAAGATTGAAAAAATATTAAATATGTATTAAAATAAAAGTAGCTGTTCGGTATGCACGTGTACACTGTAGCAATATTCTTGTCAAAAAAGAGACACAGTACAAAAATTAAATATTTATTTATAGACATGAACCTTGTTCATTAATAAGAAAAGTGTGCAGACAAAATACGTATAACGTATATGTTTCTTCAACGAATAATATGATACATAACGAATGATCGAAATCTCAGGTGAATATAATATAATATATACAGCATAGAAATTATATCTAGCTATACGTAAACAAAAATATGTTAAGCCGCTAAGTACTTTTATATATATTACATAAATCAGCGATACATAAGTAAATTACTCCTTCCTACATCCCAGTTTGGTTAGAGATTTGATATTAAAAAGACGTGTTCAGGTGGAAGGCTTCCCTGAATAATATACTGTATAGATGAAAAAAGCTCTATTTTCATTATATGGTAGATGCTGTCTAAAAATAATTTCTATAATTATAGCGATATTCGCTAATTGCATGCTCTAAATCAGTTAACGTTCTTTTTCTTTTAAACTTGACCAAATAAGATAAGGCCAATTTTATTACTTAGGAGTGACGAAGGTTTAGTTACAACTCCAGAATAGGGCACATACGTTTATATATATGGTCATTATGTAGACTAAAATCCTCATTTGACTGCCCGGGCTTGCTTTTTTAAAACGAATGTAAACGGTATCATCACAACTTCACCCGTTTTGTATAGAAGGACATTTTTTTCTACTTCAGGTCGCTAAAATTCTTAGTGCATTTTCACACCGTGGTTTTGGAAAAGTAAGAACCTAGGATTTTAAAACTTTTATATATTTAGATCACGTGTTGATTTATGAGCATCTTTATTTTAAGTAAGCAATTGCTTCACATGATGCTGCTGTTACCAAATGTACATTCTTTCAGCATCTTGTTCTATGAAGGAAAATTAAGAAACATGTAAACTTGGTTAACAGTTAAATCTCCATTAATAGTTTGGAATTGAATATTTTGGGTGTCTTGGTCCAATTTCTTGAAAATTTAATTTGTCGTAAATTAACTTTATTCACAAGTTTGCTGTTTCTTTGAATGAGAGGTATTTATAATAATGTAGGGTGGTTGTCAAATTTTTATGAATCGTTAAACTATAAATCTCTGGATATACACATGAGAGAAGCACACTCGCAACGTAAATAAAAGGTGATTTATATTAGTGTTTCTATATATTAAAAATCCCAGAAAGTTCATAACCACTGCGAAATGAATAACTGCCCATTATAAGAAAAACTTACCACACAAAAATTTAC
The DNA here is from genome assembly GCA_006491805.2 of Dysdera silvatica. NCBI lineage: Eukaryota > Metazoa > Arthropoda > Arachnida > Araneae > Dysderidae > Dysdera > Dysdera silvatica. The sequence continues at coordinate 101,947,632 of QLNU02015360.1, forward strand.
TTAACAATTGAATGAACAAATTTAGAGACAAAGAGATTTGTCACAGTAAAAGAAACATTTGAGAGGAATCCATATCGATGTGTGTCGGTTATGCTTGCTGAACTAAATACTTTGTAATAGGTTACAATATCAGAAGGCTTTTGAATATTTTTCTAGAATTGTGAACCTGTAGAGCTGACTCAATTATTTAGCCCCTTTATTCGCATGATCTTGGACCCAATGGATTGTTTTTAATATTTTAACAAGCTAAAGGGTAGGTTTAAAGTATATAAAATGATATACATACATTAGGACAAGATTTTAAAATTCAAACTACATTGATTCAAAACTTAAAAAATCCAGGTTGCATGCCCTTTATAGTGAAAGTGTGTTTCTGCATCTGTATAAAAAATTTGATAAAGTATAAAGCTGAATACAAGGACTTGCAAAAACTTTACATTTATCTTTTGTTTACACTCGCAATCACTGGTTTGGGATAGTAGTGATTTTAGTATTAAAATTTCAGACAATTCTTTGTTTTCCTAAAAACGATAGCCTTTAAACTTCCATTTCTGCGTAAATATAGACATGTTTTACAGGCCTGCACAAAAGTTTAGACACAGAGGCAAATTATAAATAAAAGCGAGAATTTGCATTGAACTTCGCCGATATTGTATCTAAATAATCCTAGAACCAATAATAAATTGTGCAACTTAAAAGATTACCAAAAGTACTGAAACAAAATATCCCAACACCGTAATATTGGAATCTGCATGCCACAAATGTTTAGGCACATATGTCAGATTTATGCAAATTAACGGCGCGAAGTTCCCAAGTGATCGAAGGGGCGTTTCCCAGAGTTGTTATATAAGGCCTGAAATAATTTAGAATGCTTAGAACGATGCCGAAGTCAAAGCAATTTACGAATGACGAGATTTTGAAGATTTGGAGGCTGAAAACTAAAGGTAAATCTGTTACTCAAATTTCTGTTGCATTGAACCGTTCAAAGCGAGGCATTTATCGAGTGTTATCCCGGGGTGATCAGTATCAACCAAAATCACGATCTGGGAGGCCTCGAGTGACCAGCATTCGGGATGATAGACAAATACGAAGATTGGCTTCAAATGAAAGCCTGTCTGCAAATCAAATAAAAAACACGTTAGCAATGCGAGTGTCAAGAGAAACCATACGTAGAAGGATTGTAGAATGCAGGCATTTGAGATATGCAAAAATGCGCCGCAAGCCCTGCTTGCAATTACATCATAAACAAGCACGACTACAATGGGCAAGGCAGCACATATCATACAGTGACGAATGGCTGCAGGTGTTATTTAGTGATGAAAAAAAGTGGAACTTAGATGGCTACTGGCACGATCTTCGAAAACGCCCCTTAAGTCGGTTCAGCAGACGTCAAGGAGGAGGTTCAGTCATGGTTTGGGGAGCCTTTAGCTTCAATGGACAGACTTCTTTGGCGTTTTTGAATGGAAAACAAGATTCCAAGGCATACCAGGCAACTCTTGAAAGTCACCTATTACCTTTTGGCGAACTTTTATGTGGACGAAACTGGGTTTTCCAACAAGATAATGCGTCCATCCACACATCCAGGTCAACAAAAGAATGGATGAGCGCTAAAAATATTACAGTTCTCGATTGGCCTGCTCTTAGTCCTGACTGTAATCCCATCGAAAATGTATGGGGCATACTAACGAATGTTGTGTATGCCAATGGAAAGCAATATCCGTCCGTTTTAGAACTTAAAAAGGCTATAGAAGAAGCGTGGTTTAATTTTGAACCAGAAACCTTTCAAAATCTTGTGCTTTCAATGAACGACCGCGTATTTAATCTAATACGAAGTAATGGTGGCTACATTGATTATTAAAATTGTTCATTTCCTTATGCAAGTGCTAAAATTTATGTTTGTGCCTAAACTTTTGTGCCACATATTTTACTTATTTTAAGTTATATATTGCAGCAAGTTCGCTACTGATGTGATTTCTGTTCTCAAATTTTTAATTTGCATATTACATGTGTTCATACTTCGTAATATTAAAGTTCCTACTTCTTCAGTTTTAATAGTATTTTGTTATACTCAAATTTGTGTTGTGTCTAAACTTTTGTGCAGGCCTGTATATAGTCATACACACTTTAAATGGAATGGAAGATGAAGCATCAGCTTTGCAATTATATAGTTAAATGCTTTTATAATAAATACAAAAAGGGCTGGATGAAAGTGTTATAAATATTTAATTAATGCAAGTTTTTAGTATAAAGAAATGCATTTTTTTAATATAGTTTTTATATTTGTAAATTCACTATAATTGAGTTATAAATGGTTTTGGGGTTTGTGTTAATGAATGTTAGTCTTAAATCATAATTTTATTATGCAAACTTTAATGTGTTGTGTATAGTTTACTGTAATTAGCGACTGGAAATCGATGAAGATTTAGTCTGCAAAATCTGGAAATGTCAAGC
>QLNU02015360.1:101950182-101991485 GCA_006491805.2 Dysdera silvatica
GATCTACTATTCCCAGATTTACTCTTCTCATTTAAATAGTCCAGAGTACCACTGCTGTTGGCTCTGGGCCTGACTTACCGCGATTCAATTAAAATGCATTATTTTAACTGACTAATTATTTAACTACTATTTAGTTAAATACACAACACACTTTTCCTAGCCAAGGTGCACACTTTAAAATCTCAAATGCACATTTTGTGGCAAAGACAGGCTTACAATAAGGCCTGCTAGGTCCTATGACAAATATTGTTCGTCTTAATGAATACTATCATCATTTAAAGTTTGCCCTATCAGTAGCAAATCATCTGGTATAAATGTTTATCTTTGTATGCCTGTACAAACCTTAATCAGAGAGATATTAAGCGAAGATAATATCTCAGATGGTTTGACATGTAAAAGAAAGGTTCCGGGTTTGTGCCTCTGTGATCTAATATTATTTTCTTTCATGTTAGTATGTGAAAATTAATGTATTATGTGTATATTATGTATTATATATTATGTATTATATATTATGTATTATATATTATGTATATGTATGTGTATATTATGTATATGTATGTGTATATTATGTATATGTATGTGTATATTATGTATATGTATGTGTATATTATGTATATGTATGTGTATATTATGTATTATATATATAATGTATTATGTATGTGTATGTATATATACAGGCCTGCACAAAAGTTTAGACACAGAGGCAAATTATAAATAAAAGCGAGAATTTGCATTGAACTTCGCCGATATTGTATCTAAATAATCCTAGAACCAATAATAAATTGTGCAACTTAAAAGATTACCAAAAGTACTGAAACAAAATATCCCAACACCGTAATATTGGAATCTGTATGCCACAAATGTTTAGGCACATATGTCAGATTTATGCAAATTAACGGCGCGAAGTTCCCAAGTGATGAAAGGGGCGTTTCCCAGAGTTGTTATATATAAGGCCTGAAATAATTTAGAATGCTTAGAACGATGCCGAAGTCAAAGCAATTTACGAATGACGAGATTTTGAAGATTTGGAGGCTGAAAACTAAAAGTAAATCGGTTACTCAAATTTCTGTTGCATTGAACCGATCAAAGTGAGGCATTTATCGAGTGTTATCCCGGGGTGATCAGTATCAACCAAAATCACGATCTGGGAGGCCTCGAGTGACCAGCATTCGGGATGATAGACAAATACGAAGATTGGCTTCAAATGAAAGCCTGTCTGCAAATCAAATAAAAAACACGTTAGCAATGCGAGTGTCAAGAGAAACCATACGTAGAAGGATTGTAGAATGCAGGCATTTGAGATATGCAAAAATGCGCCGCAAGCCCTGCTTGCAATTACATCATAAACAAGCACGACTACAATGGGCAAGGCAGCACATATCATACAGTGACGAATGGCTGCAGGTGTTATTTAGTGATGAAAAAAAGTGGAACTTAGATGGTCCCGATGGCCTTTCGCACTACTGGCACGATCTTCGAAAACGCCCCTTAAGTCGGTTCAGCAGACGTCAAGGAGGAGGTTCAGTCATGGTTTGGGGAGCCTTTAGCTTCAATGGACAGACTTCTTTGGCGTTTTTGAATGGAAAACAAGATTCCAAGGCATACCAGGCAACGCTTGAAAGTCACCCATTACCTTTTGGCGAACTTTTATGTGGACGAAACTGGGTTTTCCAACAAGATAATACGTCATCCACATATCCAGGTCAACTAAGAAATGGATGAGGGCTAAAATATTACAGTTCTCGTTTGACCTGCTCTAAGTCCTGACTGTAATCCCATCGAAAATGTGGGACATGCCAACAGTGTTGTGTATGCCAATGGAAAATATCAGGTGTTTTAGAACTTAAAAGACATAGAAGAAGCGTGGTTTAATTTTTAGACCTTGAGAAACCTTTCAAAATGTTGTGCTTTCAATGAACGTGACCACGTATTATTTAATCTAATGCGGAAGTAATAGGTGGCTACATTGATTTTAAATTGTTCATTCCTTATGCAAGTGCTTCATAGAAATTTATGTTTGTGCCTAAACTTTTGTACCACATATTTTACTTATTTTAAGTTATATATTACAGCAAGTTCGCTACTGATGTGATTTCTGTTCTCAAATTTTTAATTTGTATATTGCATGTGTTCATACTTCGTAATATTAAAGTTCCTACTTCTTCAGTTTTAATAGTATTTTGTTATACTCAAATTTGTGTTGTGTCTAAACTTTTGTGCAGGCCTGTAATAAAACAATATAAAATACTTTTTTAAACAGACGTTAATAGTACGGGTGAGTAGCCATTCAAGATTATCAAGTTTGGATAAAAAGAAACATACTTATAAGTGTATTATTTAATGATGAGTTCTCAAGAAAATGTGATTATAACAGATTTCTATCAAGTTATTTTAGAAATACTGTGTCGAACAAATTGAAGTCACAACCTAAGCTTATCCACAATGATTTATAGTAATTGTAAGTGAACCGAATAATTAAAACTTGCAAATAAACATTCTTTATTTTCTTATACTTATCAAAATATACAATTTGCTGTTAGTTTCCATTTGTTATCTACACTATTGAGAATATATATACAGTTGACATAGGCACATTTCTCTATAGCTTTTATAATTTCGAAACTTTCGTGAATTCAAATTTTAAACAATTAAGTGTGGAGACTAATTACAAAAAAAAATGCATATACTCGAGCCTGTCAAATGATAATTTTTACAAATTCAAGCGAATGTTATATATATACATGTATAAATGAAGTACACCGGTTGGTTTATACTTAAAAAGCCTTTATATTCTCCAGGTTTAGAAGAAATATTTTCAATGCGCCCAATGATTACTAGCTGTATGAAGTCGTGACCATGATAAATTATGTAACAATTACTAGAATTTGGTGTACAAATATGGTCCTATCTTATCACGATAAATGATACAAACATCCAATTTTCGTTAATTTCACGATAAAGAAATATTTGTTATCTTCTCTGAACCCTCATTTGATTCGTCTTAGTTCATTCCGGCAACAGAGGCGACAATATTAATTTGTGTGGTAAATGACATTTAATATAAGTAATCGCGATCACGCGAATATACTATTTGCAGCTTGCATTTTTATTCATTCTAACTAGATGACGAAAAATTAATATTAATTATGTGTGTATTTATGCACAAATTTATACGCACATACGTGATTTATATCTTATATAAAGGCCGAAGAAATAATAGATAAATTTGTAAACTTGATACAACTGATTGTGTTGTGAGTTTGAGGAGACAAATACAGGCATCTAAAATCAGACTTTTGCAACGTATAACGGAAACACCAGAAAGGCCGTTCAGCCATGCAAAATTTAATAGCGTTAGTACGGTGTCCATTGCGATTTTAATGAAGAAAATGGTTAGTCAGGAAAAACAAATTCGTATGCTTGAAAACTTAAGGTATCAGGAATATATAAAAAACGCGGAAAATTCATTTTATGATGAGCTTAATTTATTTCATGAACACCTTTTCGATCGTTAACGAATCGAAACCTTTTTAACCTTATAGTGTGGATGTTGATAATAATGGAATAGAGTTCCTTAGTAGATTTACGTGTCGTATCAAGTAATTATAAGGTTACGTAAAGAATTTTTTTCAGGTACACATTTAGAGGTTTCACATATAGAAGCAAAGTAGTTTTTTGCACTATTTTCAGAATCACACTTGTAAATATTAAGAGGTTTAATATTGTACCGTATGTTTAATATAGATAAACTGTGTGATTATCGTTAAATAAATGGAGGAGAATTTCTGAAGTACACTGGGAATTTTTTAAATGCCCGTATAAATTCACGTGTTAACAAAAACGTTGGGATTTCATAGTATAAATATGTCTTAAAGAATATGTAGAAATATTTACACATATCAAACACTACTCAGATTAAACTAGAAACAATTTTTTATCAACTTTTTTTGGTGTAGCAATTATAACGCCGATGCTATGACATGGATAGATGGTGAAACATTCGTAAAGAAAAGAAAGGTTTTTGCGTCCTGTGGGGCATGATCCCACGACCTTTTACAATCCAGGCAGGCTCTCTCACCAACCGTTGGTGGGAGTGCCTGCCCGGATTGTACAGTAGAAGGTCGTGGGATTGTACCCCACCAGACGGAAAAACATTTCTTTTCTTTACGAACGTTTCACCATCTAACTATGCCATAACATTGGAGTTACTATTACTACGCCTAAAACGCATTGATAAAAATTGTTTCTATAATGTAGAAATATGTTCAGTTATTTATAGTCAGGGACCTCTTTCCATTATGTAGTGTTTGAAAAATTGACGGAAATTTATTGTGAGATTTAATTCATGCAATAGAAAAAGATCTCATGTTCTTATTTCTTAGTTTCATCTATTTGTTTCAATTTGAAGAAAACTACTTACATTACTGTATTGGTCAAAAAAGTAGGGTGATTTATACCCAATCGAATAACTCATAAAATAAATATAATAGTGTTGGAACGTCTACAAAAGGAATTGTTTTTGCTGATATACATATTTTTCTGAACTTAAAAATGTATCGCATGTAAACAACGGTTCTTGCAAGATGTATGATATTCTAGTGCACCTTACTTTCTACTTAAACATGTACTGTTTCGGATGAGAATGATGTTTGCGACTTAGTAAATAATATTATTTTATAGTGCTCTTATCTTTTCATATACGTGTACCAATCTATTTGTTAACATAGTATGGGCGTATAAATCATGTGCTTGTCTGCGTTTCGAGATAATAAATCATTTTTCAATCAGTTGTAGGAAGTTACAGCATTTTTGTTATTTTGAAAAATTTCTAACATAAAAATAAACTTACATGTACATTTTGGTTCATAAATGTAAACGAAGCTAAGTTAGGTAACTGAAGGAAGAAACATTCGTAAAGAAAAAGGCAAAATCGTTCATAATATAAATATTCCAAAGGCGCATTCTATAAATTGATGTTAAAATATATTATACTTGGATTTAGCCTTTTTCGTTGATGAAAGTTCAGTTTGTTAATTACTTTAATTCTATATCGTGCGATGTATTGAAACATTGACTCTCTATTAAGAGCCGTTTTGTTCTGGAAGCTTAAAAATATTTGTTCATGGACTTCACCTATCGTTCAAACTCTGATATCGGTAGTTTGTATAAAGTGATACTCTCAAATCCCTTCTGTTCTATGGTGTATCCAAGGGTATTTCGTCGTCCATTGTGTACAGGTAAAATGTCCAGTAAAGCACATTGAACGAAGCAAAAGTACAAGGAAACATAATGCGTGAATATAAGTCAATCTTGCTGCCTCTGTCGCCGACGTTGTCTTCAGTTATTTCTCTTTTTATTCTATTTCTCTTTCTGTTCAACCTTCGGAAATTACGAAATTTTCTAGAACTATTGGCTTGATGTGGAACACTGTTGTTTCGCGATTCTAAATTTATGGCCATTTCATCTTGCTGCGTTGATATACGAACATCGTTATTCTGAAACATGTCCAAATAAGATTGATTTAAAGATACGATTTTGCAACCATAAAAACAAATATTTCTGCAGTAGCAGATGTAGAGAATTCCTGGCAATAGACACAGGCTTTGTTGCTGTCTATTCCTTCTCTTTCAAAGAAAGGAAAAAAATACGTTCGAAAAAAAATCCCATACATTATAATATTATTGTTGTATAACATAATATTCATTTTTTGCATGTGGGGATGATTTTTCACATAGTTATTCAAACAGATAATTTTACTAATGATTTTATATAATAGTTAATGATTTCAGGGTCTCTCCGATGCCGCTACCTTAAGGTTTTTAGACTGAATTAATAGATATGCCATGTAAAAAGTGTTTGAAAGCTCATATTGTGTACAAGCAGCGAGCAGTGAAGAAGAATAGGGGGAGCGCAAGTCTCAAAAAGTGTAGCCAGTTTTCTGCCATGTTGTCGGTCCCTAGTCCATGTAAAACAAATGCAAAACAAAAACAAATTTATGTTTCCCGCATGGACTCGAGACCGACAAAATGGCGGAAAACTGGAGACATAAAATTTGCGTGCTGGGAGTACGTTAGGCGCCCTTTATTCTTTGTCGGTGCTCGCTGTGTAAAAATTTTCTTTATAACAGCATTCTTCATTCGGTGTGTCTCGGCACACTGATGTGTCGCGAGAGGTGCCCAGGTGTGTGGGAGAATTTTTAAAACATGCACTACCTAACTATTTAGTTACAGACACTAACCTCGTTTTCCTCGAAATTATACTGATTTTTTATTTAGTTATTTTATTTATCTATTGATATACTTTTTTCTCAGATCGACGAAAATATACATTTTTTGGTTTATCGCAGAATTTCAGTATAATTAGTTTTGGTGTGTCGTGAGTTGAAGGAGGTTAAAAATTGCTGCTTTACCTTATTCATCAGTTATTCAGTATTATTATTGTCAGCATAGATATTAAACTTATATTCATTCTATATTTGTATATCTATACTGCAGAAAGATTTTTTTTAACATTATCGAGTTTGGGAAATTTAGTTTTTGAGCGCTGTTCTGCTACAACTCGTAGAAACATGCCTTTTGTGCCTACTCCTAAATCTGGTTCTGTATTTCTATATTTCATAACAAATGAGCAAAATCTTTCTTTGCTTAGCTAATAGTAGACTCGAAATCAGGAGGATTTCAGAGCCAATAATTTAAGTATAATACACAAGAATAATATTTATACATATACATTGAAGTGCCAGAAAAACTGGTACAGGCGTGCGTATGCAAATAACGGAGCTTTGCAACCAATCAGCGTAACGCGATGCGGTCGGCAGCGCCTATATAAGACAAGAGATGTCTGGCAAAGCTGTTAGATCGGTTCTTGCCGCTACAATGGCAGGTTATCAAGATTTAAGTGATTTTGAACGTGGCGTTATAGTCGGCACAAGAGAGATGGGACATAGCATCTCCGAGATAGCGACAAAATTTGGATTTTCGCGTACGACCATTTCACGGGTATACCGTGAATATCAGGAATCCGGTAAAACATCAAATCTCCGACAGCGGTGCGGCCGGAAAAAGACCTTGAAAGAACGGGACCTTCGACGACTGACGAGAATCGTTAAACGAGATAGACGTGCAACACTTCCTCAAATTGCCGCGGATTTCAATGCTGGGGCATCAACAAGTGTCAGCGTGCGAACTGTTCAACGAACCATCATTGATATGGGCTTTCGGAGCCGAAGGCCCACTCGTGTACCATTGTTGACTGCACGGCACAAAGCTTTACACCTCGTATAGGCTCGCCAACACCGCCATTGGACTGTTGATGACTGGAAACACGTTGCCTGGTCTGACGAGTCTCGTTTCCAATTGCATCAGGCGGATGGACGTGTACGGGTATGGAGACAACCTCATGAATCCATGGACCCTACATGTCAACAGGGGACTGTTCAAGCTGGTGGAGCTTCTGTGATGGTATGGGGCGTGTGCAGTTGGCGTGATATGGGACCCCTGATACGTCTAGAGACAACTCTGACAGGTACGTAAGCATCATGTCCGATCACCTACACCCATTCATGTCCATTGTGCATTCCGACGGACTTGGACAATTTCAGCATGATAATGCGACACCCCACACATCAAGAGTTGCTACCGAGTGGCTCCAGGAACACTCTTCTGACTTTAGACACTTCCATTGGCAACCTAAATCGCCAGACATGAACATTATCGAGCATATCTGGGATGCCTTGCAACGTGCTGTTCAGAAGAGATCTCTACCTCCTTGCACTCCTATGGATTTGTGGACTGCCCTGCAGGATTCCTGGTGTGAATTGTCTCCAGGATACCTTCAGACATTAGTCGAGTCCATGCCACGTCGTGTTGCGGCACTTCTGCGTGCGTGGACGAGGAGGCTACACGATATTAGGTAGGTGTGCCAATTTTTCTGGCACTTGTGTATATCGGAATAAAATTTAGTTTATAAAAACATAAATTTTCAAAATGACTAACAGGCATTTTTTTAATATTGATAGTTGTTCAAAGTGTGGCAATGAAATAAAAATTTGGCAAAGATATTTTTGAACAGAACAAATTTACTAAATTATTCAGCGGAATGCAGCATATTTATATAGACGTATAGGTATTGTTTGTATTACTCAATTAGAATTCATTAGTATTCAACCTAAGCAAAATCATATATTTTTAGGTTAACAAATATAGCTCAAGAGATTAACTTCGATAAATAGAAATAAAATAATATTGAAGAGCAAAGTCAACGATTTTATCCGTCTGCAATGGCAACTAGAATATTTAGAAGTATATCAAAGTTTATGATGATAAGAGAGTACACAAAATTTTCTAAAGAGATCATGATTTTATTTTTTTTTCTAAAAATCTGTATGGTTAAATAGAATTGAAAAAATATTTCTTATTCAAATTTCGAAGAGTAAAAAATTTGATTTCTGTATACGTTACGTATTATATAGGTAAGAAACAAAAATTGAAAATAATGTATGTAAAAATTAAATATTGAATTATAGTCTGAGTTTAGGCATAAAATTTATAGAAAGCATTTTACCTAGAGCTGTTAGTCGTAATTTCAATCCACTAGAACTAAAACCATGAATCCCCTAATAAAGTTAGTTATTAATTCTTCATATATGGTGAATTAATTATATCTGTTATTTGATATAATCATTTATGAAAATTGTTATCCTGTATAAGCCTTAATACTTAATATACAGCTTTTATAAATTAATATATCCAATCGCATACTATTATCATTAAGGTTTTGAAAGAATTTAATGTTTGACAAATAACATAGCTGACAATTAATTCCGGGGTCAGCAGAATTGTACTTGGAATATGTTTGGCATTTTCATTAATGATAAATATAACAATTTTATTTATTTCTGATGGCTATGGTTTAGACTTTACACACAAGCATACGTACTTTTCAAACAACATTTTGATTTATAATTTTTCACTTATATATATATATCATCATCATCATCATATTCAACCATTATCTATCCACTGCTGGATGAAGGTCTCTCCAAATGCTTTCCACACAAGTCTATCCTGAGCAATTCGCTTCCACGTCACCCCAACCTGTTTTCTTATTTCATCCACCCATCTAGTTTGAGGACGTTTTCTAGGTCTTCGGTGGTCTCTTGGAATCCAGTTCAGAATTTCTGTTGTCCATCGTTGATCAGTTCTTCTTGCAATATGCCCAGCCCATCGCCATTTCAGCCCTTTTACTTTAACAATGATGTCCTCTACTCTAGTTTGCTCTCTCACCCAAGTGTTCCTTTTTCGATCTCTCCTAGTTATTCCAAGCATGCACCTCTCCATGCTCCTTTGCGTTGTCTGTAACTTTCGTATTGCTCCAACTGTTAGACTCCATGTCTCTGATCCATAAGAGAGGACTGGCAATACACACTGGTTGAAGACCTTTCTTTTTAGACACAAAGGCAATTTCCCCTTCAGGATAAAACTGTTTCTTCCAAATGCACTCCAGCCAAGTTTAATACGTCTGTTGAGTTCTTTCATAATGTTACCATCCATTGAAATCAGCTGGCCAAGGTAAATATATGAATCAGCAATTTCTAGCTCAATGTTGTCAACTTGTACTTTTGTTTCCTCTACGAAATTATTGAACATGATCTTAGTTTTTTGTAGGTTCATCTTGAGTCCAACTTCTTTACTTCTAGTTGAGAGCTCCTGTACCATGTCTTGGAGTTCTGATGGGTTCGTTGAAAAAATAACAATGTCATCAGCAAACCGCAAATAATATATACGCGCATATATATAGTCAATTTGTCATGGATTACCCTCTGAAGTAGGTCACAAGTAAATACCGAGAACGTATAACAAGCTTACGACCTTTTGGAGATTTTGTACGCTAGATGGATTTTAGTTCATTTTATATTTTATGGAAGAATAATCTGAATACTACTGAAATCAGAAATTTACTTTTTAAGTGTTTCATAGTAAAAGAGAGATCTATTTTTAAAGTAAACAGAAATCTTAAAATCTTTGAAGATGGGGATAAAAATGAAATTAGAGTATCATAAATTGGTTCGCTGTATCCACGATAGAATATTCCATATACAGGTTGTTCAGCAAACCTCGGATAATAAGTACACAGCGGTATTCCTGGGACAATTTTGAGATATAAAAGTGGCCTTCATTTTGGTGATAGGTCAATACTTTTTTGTGATAATCGCCAAAAAACGTCCGACCAATGAGCCAGCTGTCTGCATCTGTTAACACCTTCGAGGGTTAGTTTAAGACGAATTACAGAAAACTCGTTTCTGTATGGGTGGGGTGTAAATACTAGGCACTTTAATTGGTAATTTAATTTCAAAAGCGAAAAACACGCGCAGTTTTTTTTAGCCAATTATATCGATTTCACGTCAGGACTAATGATTTTAGTATTGTAACCGTCAAACAAAGTCATCGCCTACTTCTGAGTAAAATCTATCCAATTGGCTTTAAAAAAACTGCTCATGCGTTTCGCTCTTAAACTTAAATTACCAATTAAACTGCCTAGTGCTTTCTTGACACCACACCTATGTAGAAACAAGTTTTCGGTAATTTGTCTTAAACTAATCTGCGGGGGTATTAACAGATGCAGACAGCTTCCTCATTGGTTGGACTATTTTGGCTAATATCACAAAAATTATTGACCTGTCATCAAAATGAAGACCACTAATATATCTCAAAATTGTCCCAAGAATACCGCTGTATGGTTATTATCCGAGAGTTGTTGCACACCCTGTATATTATATATTACATCAAGCTAACTGAAATCATTTGTTCATTATAGTCGTGAATTCATCATATCCGTGTTCGTTATAACCGAGTTCTAATGTATTTTATTTTTGAATTGAAGTGAATCTCTTACCTGGATCCTTTCCTGCTCGGCCTTTTCTGCTTGCAACTTCTGCTGCAACTTGAGTAGGTCGTGCCTGTCAACAACATTAACGCATGCATACTCAACCATTGCGGCAAATACGAATGTGAAACACATTATTACAAACCAATCTATGGCAGTAGCGTAGGCCACCCGAGGTAAAGTAGATCGACCACCAAACCCCATTGTGACTAAAGTTAGCACCGTGGTAGCACCTACGAAATAGAGAATGCAAAATTATTATAGAATTGGATGATCAAATTCTCGCAAAGAAAATGAAATAATGATTTTTCGGCGCCTGGTGGGAGAAGAACCCACATCTTGATTGACGGTCAATTACTCTAACCATTAAGCTACAGGCGCTATCAAGAAGATGTTGGTTCGGCTCCCACCAAGCGCCGAAAAATCATCATTTTCTTTGCGAGTATTTGATCATCCAATATAAGCATCATCGACTACGATGAGAATTACTCTAATAAACATTACAGTACAATTAATTTAGTATCTGCTAGGTATGAAGTTTTTTAGTATTTAGTATTTTAGTAATTTAGTATCTAGCTAGGTATGAAATTCTAGAGCAAATATAAATGTCTAACATCAATATCAAATATGTTTAAAACGTTAATTTTATTTAGATATACAGCTAAATGTTAGAAATGTGCACTCTTTGGTGAGGAGATTTGTGTATGACAGTAGTTATGTATTATACAATATGCTTGGACAAGACTAAGTACAGGAAACGTTACTCAGGATTGCGGTAGTGTGATAGAAAATTGTGTATGTCAGCTGCAAGCTTCCAAATTGGCAAAGGCAATCGAAGAAGAAGATTTAATTTTAAATACAACATACTTTTCTTATGGTAATACTTTATAACAGATTTTCTTTGAAGCTATGTATAATTTTAGGTACAATGATTGTTTTGCATTAGACTGAGATAATTCAATCATCAGGGGCATACTCGGCCATAGCGTTTAAGAAAAAGACAGATTTTCAGTTATTAAAAAAAGCATATCCACGTTTTACTGTACATAATCCAAGAAAATCAACGTTTTCTTTTATGTTAAATCTCTCGTAAAGAAAATAATGGTTCTCCGGCGTCTGGTAGGACCTTAACCTACTACTATTTAATCGCCCGTCAAGTGCTCTACCAACTAAGCTGCAGGCGTCAATCATTTCCTCCCTTACGAGCATATATATATAGGGCTTTCTATGGACAAGCTCCGCTATTAGTGTAGCAATGCTGTGACTACTTTGTAACCAAAGCGACAAGTCAAAGAAGCTTGTGGAAAAATAAGGTTCTTTTGGTCTTCCAATTTTTGCAATTTTATTTAAAGTATCCACCTTCATTTTGCCTTTATAAAAAATTAAGCAACTTCATGGACTTTGGGCAATTGTAAAACCTTGGGATTTTATTATGCTAAGCATAACTGATCTTTAAAAAGTATTTATAAGATAATTTGCCTAACGGTTTATTAGTATGGTTTTAGTGTTTTTGGATAGACTGCTTGTTGTAGTTATATGAACAACGCTGTTCTAAATTTTCCAACTACATACAATGTTGCGAACATTTAACTAATTGTATGAATTATAATAAGCCACAATTTTTTTCGTAGTTTTTTAAATATACAATCTCTTCAATAGAAAACTTGTGAGGATTGAATTTCTGTTCTTTAATTATGGGATGTATTATCAGAGGAATTAAGGAAAATAAAGGATACACAATTATTTAAAAAGTAATTATTAAACAATCTTAAGGTACGAATATACACAGGTATTTAGAATAATTAGTGGTCATTTCTCTTTTCCTTAATTATATATATTTTATTGTTTATCTTACTTTTAATTTCTACTTAATAAGGAAACGAAAATGTTATGCCTAACTATTTACTCATCACCTTCCCTCCGAATTAATGTAAGTATACATGTTAGTGGCGAAGTGTAAAATGCCCGTATTGCATATAACACATAGACGTTTTTAGGCAAAGTATGAAATATCTATTTTATTTTAATATTTTACAATTAATAACGTTTCTAATGTTACGTGGCAAGGCACGTGACTTCCAATGCTTATTAATGTGAAATTTATTACTTACTTATTATTACTAATCATTATACTACGTATTATCAAGGGCGGATTCAGACATCTTTCAACGGGGATGAAACGATTTGTTTCCGATTCCTATTTTTAGCCAAGTGTCCGGTACTTTTCATTTCATTTTACATGACATAATTCCGGCACAAGGGGGTGGGAGATCGCCCCATAGCCTTCTTAGATCCGCTAGTCATGATTATTATACCTTATTATAGTTACTGTTATTAATATTTATTATCATTATTATTATTAATTACTACTATTACTACTACTTATTATTACATACTATTATTACTTATTATTACATACTATTATTACTTATTATTACATTATTACTATTATTACTTATTATTACATACTATTATTACTTATTATTAATATTACTATTGTTATTATTAATTGCAATTATTTTGATGGTTGACTCCAGGTTGCATATAATCATTTATTAATATTAATACGATGAAAAAGATAAGCAACTATGCATTTATTTATTCCACAGTTACTATTAAAGAACTACATTTTTAATATCTCCTTCATGCAATGGAAACAATTTAGATAAGAACATTCTGAAATAAATCTATCATACACGTGATAATGCGCTGTTAAATGCTATACTATTTAATTCATGAAGTTAAATATCAATGTCACTACACTATTTCCCCACCAGTTAAGGAATTATTAACGCAACTTATGCATCGGTCTGGTGGTTTGCTTATCCGGCCGGTTCTGGTTGTTGGTTCCACGAAGGTGACTTTCTATTTGTGTTGTATAATAGTGCTTGTGTTCGTGTCAGAGGTTGTAAGGTGGATATTTGTTTTATTAAAATTAGTGGTGTTCATGTTCGTTTGATCCATAAAGCAAAGTGCTAATCGTTTGATGGAAATGTTTTTCTTTCGGCATTAGATCCAAAGTGTAAAATAATGGTCAGTACGTTGCATGACTTTAAATGGTCCTTCATATGGTGGTTGGAATGGAACACGAACGGCGTCAGTTCTTGTCAATACATGTGAACAGGAGTGTAAATCTTTGTAAATGAAAATAGAAGGTTCAACGTGTCTGGAAAGTGGAGAAGGTCGTACTTTGTCGAAGTGTCGTCTTCACTGAGTGAAGAAATCAGACACGCTTGACATTTTAGTTGGTGCACATAGGAAAGCATATGGTAAGCGTATGTTGGTGCCATAGAAGCCTTCTGCTGGTGTAGTCTGAGATTATTTTCACAATGTTTTTCGTAATCCTAAAAGTGCGATTGGCAAAATACGAGTCCACTTAGTGTTGATGTGACACATAATATAAGTTTTTAGGGTTCTATGCCAACGTTCGATGAATTCATTACATTCTCGATTGTATGCCGTAGCGCGTTTTGCTTAAATCCCAATATATGTGATACTTCTGTGAATACGGCCGATTCGAATTGGCTTCAGGGATCCTTAATGATGGTTGACGGTACACCGAATCTAGTAATCCATCCACGGTGTACAGATTCGCCGACGGTATAAGCACGTATGTCGGGTACTGGAAGGGCCTCTGGCCAGCGAGTGAACCGATCAATCATTGAAACGCAGTAGCGATTGCCTTCTGAAGTAGATAGGGGACCGATAAAACCTAATTAATTACATCGAATCGTTTGGAAACACGTTCGTTTTAGCTACCAATGTAGATTTGGTGCAAATCCCTGGATAGAATAAATTGTGAATAGAATCGAAAATTGTTTTCCTGAGAGAAATTTGCATGTAAAGTCTTGACACTGAGGTAGAGATGTCGCAAAATATTTTTTGATTTGAGCTAAAGGCAGGAAGCTTCTGGAATTTCAAATTTGAGTAGGTTAACTGTATTTGTTGAAATTCAACATCTGATTCTTGTTCGACCGCTATTTTGGAATAATCTATAGCTTCCATGATATATATTTCTTCCACTATAGACAAAACATCCGCAGCCACGTTATTTTTACCTGAAATGTGTTGTATATCCGTGGTAAATTGGCTGACAAAATCTAGTTGCCGCAGTTGGTGAGGATAGGCTTTATCTGGATTTTGTCTAAAAGCATAAATTAAAGGTCGGTGGTCAGTAAAAAGAGTAAAGTTCCTACCTTCTAAATAATATTTAAAATGTTTAATGGAAGAATAGGCTGCTAATAACTCATGATCGTAGGTACTATAACGTTTTCATGTCTCCGTGAGTCTTCTGGAGAAAAAACCTAATGGTTTCCAATCTTTCTGAACTCATCATTGAATAACTGCACCCAGTGCAAAATCCGAGGCATCCACCATGATTCCTGGATTCGTGTTGTGGATAGGATGCCTTAGAAGGGTAGCTAGAGAAAGTTGCCGTTTGAATCTTTTAAATACTTCGACGGCTTTCTCTATCCATGCAATTCTAGCCATATCGTTCTTCTTTTACTTCCTTTGGTATAATCATTTAAAATGGCCTGAGTGTCTGCAGCTCCCAGAATAAATCTGCGATAAAAATTGATTATTCTGAGAAATTTGAGCCGATCGTTAATTGTTTCAGGAGGTTTAAATTCAACAGTTGCGGCAATACGTTCAGCTGTTGGTTGAATTCCACGCAAAGTTAAATGGTGTCCCAGGTAGTCTACTTCTGGTTTAGCAAATTGGCATCTGTGTACATTAATGATTAAGCGGGTATCTCTTAATTGTTGGAATACTTGCCTCAGGTGAAATAAATGTTCTTATTCATTCTTTGAAGCAATCAGTAAATGATCCAGATATAAGAAACATAATTCTATACCTCGGAACTGTGTGTGAATGAATCTCATAAATGCTTGAGCAGCATTTCTCAAGCCATATTACATTCTCGGAAACTCAAATAGTTCAAAAGAAGTGCAAATGCCTGTTTTTTCAATGTAGGCTTGCTTTACCGGAATCTGTGGGTAAGCCTTGACGAGGTCAATGATTGAAAAAATGGAAAAATTTCGGAGACGATAAGAGAAATCTTGGAGTTTTGGTAGAGGATATCTATCGGGTAGTGTTTACACATTGAAAGTGAGATAGTCCCCGCAAAGTCTCCATCCTCCATTTTTCTTCTGTACTAAATGTAAAGGTCTTGCACAACAGCTTTTTGCTGTCTACAAGTGCCTTTCTGTAGCATAAATTCAAATTCTTTGCGTGCTATAAATAATTTGTCGGGTGTTAAACGTCGCACTTCGGCTGCCGACGGTGGCCCTGTCGTAACGATATGATGAGTTATTGTATGTTGAATTTCCTTAAAAACAGGGGATTGTAGCGTTATTTCCTAAAATTCGCAAAGTATTGAGTAAACACGAGGATTCTGTCTACACGTAGATATTGTACTTAAGAATAGAAAAGTCGATGACACAACTTTGACAATTGGGCTTAAGGATGTTGTGGGATCTATAAGACATTTCCTCTTAGCATCTACCAAAAGTCTAAAGTATTTAAAAAATCGGCTCCGATTATTGGCTTAGCGACGTTCGCTACAATAAATGTTCAATTAAATCACCTCCTTAATCCTAACTCTTCGCAGAGGTGTTCTGTTCCAAAAGTGTTAATCTTGGTTGAGTTTGCCTCATATAGGTAAAATGTTTTATCTAGAATTAATCGTTTTTTAGATGTAACAGGTATAACTGAAACTGTAGAGCCTGTGTCAATCAAAAAATGTCTTCTGCTGGTTTGGTCACATAGAAAAGGCGACTTACGGCTTGGCCATAAGTCGACGAGGGGCCAGCTAGTTTTCCAACTTAGTTTCAACATAATTACAGGCTTCTACGAATTTTGTTGCTCTATACTTAAATCGTTGATGTACCAGCATATCCCGTTTCCATGTCTAGAACTAGATCTGGCTGCGTTATTGCATTCAAAGGAAAGATTTCGGTATCTGGATCTTTTCAATTGTTAGATTTCCTTTGAAAGTTTGCCAATTACTTCGATAAATGAGGTTAAATTTAGATTATTATTGTTAGCCGGGTTCGTTTTCGATTTTTCTCCAATCTCAAAATCCATGGGTATAAATGCATTGTTAGGGTACATATATGTTTCCAGGATTTTATCAGCCAACCTGGCGATGTTCTCAAACGATTCTGTACTCACAGTTAAAGTGCCTTGAGCTGAAGTTGGCAATCGTTTCAGCTATAATGATTTTAAAATTTCGCCAGACAGCTTATTGTTTGACAGAGATTTCATTTCCCTAAGTAAATGGCTGGGTCTTTTGTCTCCTGAGTCTAGGCCAGAAACTAATTTTCTGATTTACGTTCCCTCTGACTCAGTCATGCATAAAGTTAGCGCATTTTTTAGCGTTTCATATTGCTCCGTTTGTGGCAAAGATAAAATCATATCACTAACAACGTTTACCACCCGTTGATCCAACGCTGCAAACACAATGTTATATTTGGTTGTCACGCTGGATATATTGGCATTCCTAATTTGTGTTTCCAGATACGCAAACCATAAAGCTGCACAGTCGGTCTAGAAGGGTGGCGCTTTTACGGAAATCCCATCTGCAGATTGTATAAGTCGGAGCTTGTAGTCGCCAAATAGCGAAAAGGATCAGATGGAATGTTGGAATTCTAAGGTTAATTATTTACGGATTAAGGGTTTTTTATATTTTTCAAAATCACGTCCTCATTCACAAGTTTGGTGGTTGACTCCAGGTTGCATATAATCATTTATTAATATTAGTATGACGAAAAACATAAGAAATTATATATTTAATTCTTTCACAGTTACGATTGAAGAACTATATTTTTAATAACTCCTTTATACAAAGAAAATATTTTGCCATCGCCCCCCACCTCCTTGAGCCGGGATTATATAATGGAAAAGGAAACGAAAAGCACCGTACACTAGGCTGAAAATAATAATCGGGAACAAATCGGCACCCCACCCTGAAAGATTTATGGATCCGCCCTTGATAATAAGAAATAGTTATAATAAGTAATAATAATGGTAATAATCAGGGGCGTCTTAATCGGGAATGCAAGGGGTGCATGGTACCCGGGCGGCAGGGCTTAGGGGCGGCATTTAAGCTTTGGTTACATAACTGATTTTTTCAAATTCGAAAATTTCGAAATCTAGCAAGACTGACAGATTTCGGAAATTTTCGCCGAAATTTTCAGAAATTAAAAAAAAAAATTAGGCATTATTAAAAACGTGTTAAAAAGAACATAAAAAAACAGTAAAAATCTAGCGATTTTTAGAGTCAAACAATCTTTGCATTTCAGTATTTCTCGATGGATAATATATTACACAATAGGCACAGTTTTTGGAACGAAAATTTATTCGGCTTTAAACGTTTTTCGAAAGCCTTGAGCTTTCATCAAAGAAGCAAGAAACCCTAAGCGTACATCGCTCGTAAGGGCGAGTGTACGATTGTTTATTGTATAAAGGGTAAGGTTATTGTTGATGTCCGTGA
This sequence comes from Dysdera silvatica, assembly GCA_006491805.2. Lineage (NCBI taxonomy): Eukaryota > Metazoa > Arthropoda > Arachnida > Araneae > Dysderidae > Dysdera > Dysdera silvatica. The sequence continues at coordinate 101,968,562 of QLNU02015360.1, forward strand.
GTTGGTGCCCTCTATCGGTTGAACCAGACGAACGTAGACTGTAGGAGGAAAGTTCGCCGCGTGAAGGGTTGTGTTAAATGATAAGAAATTGTAATGTATATGATAAAAAATTATTGGTGAAATTTTAAGAGGAGAAAACGTGACCACGCCGGATGGATATTGGCCGTAATAGATAAATCGTTCACCAGGTGCTCGATGTTTTGATGGATTGAAAAGGTTCCAAAAAAATTAAGATCAGCAGGAGATGAAGGTTTGTAGATTAACTTCGCTTCATCAAAGTTAAATTTGTGGTCCAAAGACCACATTATGTGTATTATATTATTCATCGAGTGTTTAGCACAGTGAAACGATCTACAATTACAGTTTGGTATTTGTAACACATGAATGTGTGAACATCCTGAATCATGCTGTACCCAGAGGAGGGTATCTTAGGGACCGGTCCCCCCCGAAACTAAATTTTTAATGGGACTTGGCTACGGCCTTGCATGCTGTGATTGTATCGATACATGCTGTAAAAATTTTTGAACCCCCTCCGAAATAAATCTACGATAAATCTACGCTTAAATCATGGCTACGATTTTGTCGTGCATTACCTTTATATGCAGAGATTTTGCCCTTCACACCTCTATGAATGCGTTTAATGATAGAATAGATTATAAAGATTGGCTTCATTTAACTAGAAAAGTGGAACGAGATGAAAAAAGTGTATCGCATTTTAAAGTTTGAGACAATGTGTGGATTTAAAACAAAATATAGAGAAATTAAAAACCGTAGATTCCATAAACGCCCAAATAGATCGTGAAAGAAGAGGTGGATGGCAGTTACTGAAATAATTGTATACGTGATTCAATTTTTAGCCAGACAAAATTTAGCTTTTAGAGGGCATACGCAAGGGTTATTCCAAAAAGATAACGATTTTTTTTAAATTAGCAGAAATTACTTAAAACCTTGATAGTGTTATAGCAGACCACATTAATCACATTGAAAAAGCCCAACGCTTCAATATGCCTCATTATCTAGGTCATAACATTTAAAATGAATCATGTCACACACATTACTAGGCAAAAACATTAAACAAACTATAGTTAGCACTCTAAATGATTCTAAATATTATTCTATTATTTTAGATTGTATTCCAGACATTAATCATGAGGAGCAAATTATAGCAGTTTTTAGATTTATTTATTTGAACACTTCAACGAAAAACGTTGAGAAAAAGGAGCATTTTCTTGGACTTTTTTCTGTTACTGACACAGCAGGACAAGGACTAAGGGAGTTTTTATTGTATTTTTAAAGAACTTAAATATGGATATTAATGAAACGTGCGGTCAAGGTACGACAATGGTGCTAATATGAAAGGTAAAAGGATAGTCTTACAAAACAAAATTAGATATTAATCTCAGAGATTTTTAGGTACCTTGTGAAGCACATAGTCTTAATTTAGTTGAGAATGTGGCTGCAAAAAATCCTTTGGAAGTTGCCAATTTGTTTGCTATTGTCCAAAAAAAACCTATTTCTTTCGGCGTCAACGTCGCGGTGGCACATATTAAAACATATTAAATAAAGAGTTCCTACTTTAACTATAAAGCCACTTTCCGATACGTGACGGGAAAGCAGAATTCACGGCGTGAAAATTGTCCGTTTTAATTTGGAAAAAAAATTATGATGCCTTGTTTTTTATTTATAATGATTCAAATGAGGACAAAAATACATAAAACTTGGCAAATTCTTTGATTTCAAAAATAAACTTGCACATTTGTTTGCTCATTGGTCACTTGGTATAATATTCTGTTAAAAATTAATATTGTAAATAAAGCTTTGCAGTAATCTACTGTGATCCTTCCAGAGGCTCTTAAAATGTTAGAAGAAGTACAATGATACTTAAATGAACGTCTAATGGATTTGGCTTATACAGAAATGTATAATGAATCAAAAGTTATTGCCGAAGAATTAGAATGTCGGATTAGTTTCCCAGCAACTGGTACTGTGCGCCCGAGGAAAAGGAAGGATCTATTTGATTACGAAGGTAGGGACGATGCTACACGAAATCCAGAAATGCATTTTAATGTCAACATTTTTTTTTATTAGACACCGCCATAATTAAATCAGAAGAAGGGTTTGAATTGCTAAGTGACCACAACAGTGGCTTTTCTTTTTTACACAGTCTTAACACTTTGACGAACTTAGATTCGGATAATAAAGAAAATACTGCGTAGATTTGCAAAATAAATTAACAGATTTTAGAATTAATCATTCGGACATAAATGGAAACGATTTACTGAATGAGAGATTTTGCTGACGTATCTAAAACATACGGCACCTTCAGTCGATGTTTCGAAACATTTGTTTAAAAATAACTTAATTTGCGCAAATTTATCGATTGCTTTACGCGTTTACTTAACATTACCTGCCATTGTTGTTTGGGCTAAAGATCATTTTCGAAATTAAAAATTATTAAAAATTACTTAAGATCAAGTATGACACAAGAAATGTCATCAAATATAGCTATAATAAGTATTGTTAACGATATTGACATAGGTATAAATAATATTGTAAAAGAATTTGCGATAAGAAAATCAAGAAAAGTTGATTTTGGTTGTTAAAAAGTAAAAATATTATTTTCAGTATTGCAATTGATATTCTGATGTTATCAGATTGCTATTAATAAATAATAATAAATGTTTGATTTATAATAAGAATGCTTCTCTCTCTCTATTAATTTTCACTCAGCTCAAATCACAAACCTCCCCTGACTTTTTTTTATTTTTGGCTTCAAGTGCCTCCCATGCCCCGGTTGGGGTGGCAGAGAATATTTTGCATCCCGAAGGCAGATAACCTTGAAACGCCCTTGGTAATATTAATAAGTACTAGTAATAATAAGTAGTAATAAGTAAGCGATAAGCTTTATATTAACGTCAAGTGCAACGTTAAGTCACGTGCCTTGTCACGTGCTTTGTCACGTGACATTAAAAACATCATTAATCGTAAAATATTAAAATAAAATAGATATTTCATACCTTGCTTAAAAACGTCTAGGTATTCTATATAATGCCTGCATTTCACACTTTGCCGGTAATATATACAAGAAATATATATACCTGTGTGTATATCTGTGTAAGATAATGTGCATATAGCCAAGAAAAATATATGTCATTCGAGTGTAGTTACTATAAAAGTGTAGAAAATAAGGTAATATTATTATTCTATTATTACTTATCTTGGAAAGTTGTTTCACGTACATATAAGATCTTTATAATCCAGTGATAAGAGTCAAGTACCAAATTTATTGTGATCTTGTATTAGAGACAAATGATGATTTGATGAAATGATGTTTGACAGAAACGGACCATTGACTGATATGTATGTAATATATTTATGATTACAGATAATGCATTTTTCATTATTATTTTAGTCCTTCAAGCATCCAATTGCACATTTCAATGCTTCTTTCTAATGCATTGCTATGTCAAATATTTAATTTTTATAAGAAGGATTGATGGGCCATTAGAGACACAGCCGACAACTCAACTTGCCATTTGAAACATTATGAACTTACAAACCTTCATACTTATGGGTTTCCAACTTGGTGGACGGAAAATCTGGAATTTAGTTACTAAATGAACAGGTGCTAAAAATATTTCAAAACGATTAGTGTAATTTGCTAAGCTTTCATGATAATTGGAAAATTATTACATAACATTTTGGATTTTATCTAACGATTTCTAATTTTCGGTGAATCTTTAATGACTATATTCGTTTAACACAGTTTGATTCAAAAGCCTTATAAGATTTTGAGCCAGCATGGATTGACTGCCAAGTGTTATAGCTATTATTTTGCAATTTGGCAAATATTAATGCTTATTTATGAGAGAATCTTCCACTAAAACGATTCAGTCGATTGTGTGGGATAACAGAACTAGTATTTCAAAACAGCAGATACTGAAAACAGTTAATGTCAGGAGGAAAAGCTTATTCTCCATCAGCAATGCAAAAGAATCCTAGCTAACCGATAAACATAAATGCTTCAAGATATGAGTTCCTTGTAAAGACTTAACAAGGATAAAACAGTGCATATTCATTATTCACGCCAAGATAACGGAGGGAACCCGATCCTATAATACAGAGCACAATTTTAGAACTGTATATTTTCAGTTCTTGTGGTAAACCTTTATTTTAATTCAAATGCAAATAACATTTCCATATTGCCACTTACTTCAGTTTTCAATTAAGTTATTGATTTATTAATCATCAAAATGATTCTGACATTAGCATCATCTCTGTATTCTGCAGAAACACTTTTTTGATCAAAATATCTAATAAAATTACATCGTTATTCGGTTACTTTGATGCAAGCTAGCGTTTACGATTTACGAAAGCAGTGATAATTTTTTCAGGAAACATTCATTAAGGTTTGGAAGCATATGTATAATGTGTTACCATAGTATTTTGTATATTGATAAAGGATAATATAGCATACATTCCGTTATTCTACAGGCTGTGTGAAATAAATGTAATAGTCTACACAGTTTTGTTGCTTATTCAGATCTCGCAAGACTTACCGACGGCCACTCGTCCTGGAGCGTCACTTTTATTGATCCAGAAAGACACCCAGGATGCACTAACAATCAAGGCGCAAGGTGCGTAGATTTGTAGGATGAAATATCCCCGCCGACGCCTTAAAATGAAACGAGCTAATAACGATGATTGATGTCCTGAAAGTGAAATTATGATTATATGATATATATAAGATCAAAAATATACCTTTTTTTGTATGTATGTATATATTCATGTATCAGAAAACCCAAGATACTTGTATAGTAACGAGTATAAACCTAACCCCATTCGATCAGATTATTGAAGAAATATGACGAGGAATGAGCTTCAGGTGTCATTTGAAAAACAACGTTGATAGTGCACACCATGCTTCCTGAATAACGATCCACATTTCTTTAATATTCGCCAGTGGTAAAAACCTGCTATTAACAGAATGTCGAACGACATCCCAGATGTATTCAATTTCGTTCAACGTCGGAGAACGATTGGAACAACTTAGGTTGCTTAACTCAGAGAAATGCTCCTCCAGCCATAATTTGGCAATTACGGACCATGGCGCCTTGTCCGTTTGAAAGAGTCCTTTACCGTTAGAGTGAATGAACGATATAAGTAAGTGAAAATAATCCGCAATGATCCTTACGTTGCGTTCCCTGGTCAGTGACGTTGGTAAATGTATGTAGGGTCCTATTATTTGTTAGCTGAAAGCATATCACACACTACTAGAAACTTACACTGCCTTGGGTTGTCTCTTGCTATCATGTGGGATCCACTGCCTCATGGAATTTTCTCTACACGTATAGTCGTGTATCAGTCTGAAACGGCTGAGGACTTATCTCGTAAGGCTAAGCTATATATTTTCAATAATATTGGGCTTAGTGGCAGTGTTCCCAGGCGAGGCGAAGAACCTTGTTCTGTTGGGTCAGCAATAGAACCCAAGTAAGATATCGGCTTATATAGCCTGCAGAAGAAAGGGAGCGTTACATTATTATTCTATCGTTTGGTGTTATATATGATCTGAGCATTAAACTTTGTTGTTATATATGGTCGTGTGACACGCCGATTGGATTTTATAATGCGTGACCTTTCACGGTCATCCACTGTATTTTGTCGGTAGCAGCGGGGTCGCAGGCTAAATGTCTTTCCGGATTTTGCGTATTAACGGCACCCCTTTGATGTACATCAAAATCCAAACTTCATTTAAATTTCGAAAATGGAGTGATCCATCTTTTTCTGCAATTACTATCAAGTCTCGTTCAAAGTCATGTAAATCGTGGTACGCTGCCACCTTCATTCCGACTTTCATGATATCGGGATGAAGCGATATCTGCCGTTTTATGTCCTTCAATTACGAAAGATTAAGCTTAATACGTGGAGCGTGGTCGCATGATCTGGGACAACAGCTCCAGTTTTTCCAGCGCAAATAAGATAGAAAAGATCATGGATAGTTTGTTTGTGATCTTAAGGCGTAAGGACATCCTAGGCCACGATGCGCAAGGACCAAATTTTCCCTAAGAATTAAGAGCTCAGCTTCCAAGAGAATCAAACCCCGGACAATGGTAGGCAGAAAAACGGTACGCTTTTTATACCATCGAAAGTCAAAATCGGATTAATCGTGCTATAGACGATTGAGTTATCATTAGGTCACCGAGGGGCAGTTCACTTAAATTCAAACTACACTTGCACTAAGGGAAAGATCCTGAGTCATTCAATGAAATCAATTGAAAAAAGAAATCAATTCACTGACATTCAACTTAAATTTAGACTTTGATTTTGAAGTTCGTTTGGATATAGATAAAAATCTTGGGTCGATTCTTTATTCTATTTCTCTATGACTGGTAGATATCACACGAGAGGAAGAGATATTGAACATACCATCTGCGTGCAGGTAACATATTTCTATATTGGTACAATAACTACCGGAAAAAAATTTCGGAAACCTGGTGTGGTAAGATCCCATCATGCCCGTATCCAGAGAGGGGATCTTAGAAGCTGGTCCCCCAGAGACTAAATTTTTTGTGAGGCTTGGTTATGGCCTTGCATGCTGTGATTGTATCAATACATGCTGTAAAAATTTCTGAACTCCCCAAAATTAAATCCTGGCTACGGTTTTGGATCCTTCGTCTCTTCTTTGCCAGAGAAGTGCTTTAAATACTAAGCTACAGGTGACTCGGCATTTCTCTCCCTGCGATCAAATACAAAGCTTTTTCTTTATGAACCGATTATTATCGAAAGATATAGCTTTATATATTCTCGCAGAAAGAGTCATAACAGGTCATCTGTAACTTAGTATTTAAAGCACTTCTTTGGCAAAGAAGAGACGTGGGATCGTACCCCACCAGGTTTCCGAAAATTCCTTTTTTCTGCGAGTCATTGCATCATAATTTTCGTAGTCAATGGTTAAAGATGAAATAAAAAATTCTATTTATATTTCTATACAACTTGTTTATATTTTGACGTTGTAAGAAGGCAGAACAGGCCATGTTGCTCTGGAAATTACCGTATTCCGAGGAATCCGAACCTTTGCCGTTAAGGGAACTAAATTCCCGACTACGGTGTGTAGAAAAACGCCACATGTTCCATTGTATCATTGGGTGTCCATCAATCAATCCGGATTAATAGCGCAATAGACGAATGCTTTACCGCCGCGTTACTGCAGAGCAGTCGACCTTCATTTCCCAAGAGGAAGTCGAACTTCTTAAGGCCTAGGGAACCAAGCCCCGGACTACAGTGAGCAGTTAGTCGGTAAGTTGTTTGTTTTCTGTTTCTTTTTTACGGTTGGCAGTCGAATCAGTATTAGCGGTAGCGACGCTAAGTGAACGCGCTAATAATGTGCGTCACTGCAAGGTAAATCCCGAATTGATAAAAAATATGACGTTAAGTGGCTAGCCGATGATGAAAATGAACGAAAATAATATTTATTTACGCTTTATATGTTTGAATTAGTTAATTCAGACGCCAGAAATGTAAATAAATACAGTGGCGCTCATAAGTATTTTGGCAAACAGTTTTTGTTTAATTATTTTATTTCCTCTAGATTTTATTTTAACTGAATACAAAATACCTTAATAGTGAAATAATATATATTTAAAAATGTATAAAAAAGCATTTATTTCAAAGTTTGTAATAATAGAAATTATACTTGATCTTAATCTCTTGGGTCATAAGTATTTTGACAAATGTTATTTTTATAGCTCAGTCTTGTTTTGACTGATAACTTAAAAGCAAAAAACACTTCAGTGTTTAATATTTGGTTGGATAGCCACTGGAATCAATAACAGCCGTGCATCGTTATGGCATTGTGCCAATTAAATATACAATGTGCTCTTTGGGAATATTTCTCCACTCATGACACAGTGCATCAAAAAAGTGTCCTTATTTGTGTAGTTTTGGCGTCTGACACGTTTGTCTAGTTCTGACCACATGTGCTCGATTGGGTTTAAATTTGGTCTTTGACTATGTCAACCAAACATTTTCAATTCCTTTTGCTTCAAAAAACTTTTGACATGTTGAGATGTGTGTTTTGGGTCATTGTTATGCTGGAAAGTCGAAAGATTGCGGAATTTCCTCTTGATATTGGGGGGTAGCATATGATTTTTAAGTATATCACAATATTTCAAGCCATCCATGTTTCCATTAACACGAATTGGAGGTCCTACCACGTGGCGGGAGAAACAACCCCATACCATAACCTTCCTCCACCATGCTTTTTGGTTGGAACTTGATATTTGACAGCGTTTCTTTTATTTGGAAGGCGCTGAACATACTGAAATCCGTCAGATGAGAACAGCTTAAACTTACCTTTATTGCTCCAGAGGACATACGACCAGTTCTTAAAAGTCCAATTTCGATATTTTTGGGCAAATCTAAGTCGAGCCTTTCTATTCTTTTTAGGTATAAGAGGCTTCTTGCTTGGACGGCGGTAAGTGGCGGATTACCCGAAGTGCGGATTGTGCGGCGGCACAGGGCCTCCAAATGACTGTAATATGTCACTCCCGATTAGCTATAAAAATGTTTTTGTAAAAATTTGTAAATTTGTATTTGAATATAAAATATATTATAGTCATTTTTGTAGTCACGCTTCCTCCATGCTAATGAATAACAATGCTAAAGAATATCGATATAACTATGTTCTTTGATTCGGGAATAAAGTTACCGGGGGGGGAGGTAGCGTGCTTCTAATGTCGAAACGTAGAATCTTCTGGTTACTAACGTAATAGGCAACTGAACCACCCGACATCATATTAATTGGAATTCCGGCATGTCACTTGACGGCGTGAATAGTTAACGTAAACTAAAATGAATTTCTGGATAATCAATGAAGTCATGCTTGATTACAGTGTTAATTGGCGAGTTGCATAACTTCGTGCATGGTGTGAAGAAAAGGCAAGCATACAAACAGTTTGTAGGAACTTAACAGATTTAATATTGACTTGGTTATGTAATAGCAACAGAATTTCAAAATGCTTCGTAATTAAAGTAGACATGCTAACAGTAGTCGTCTAAATGGAACATCACTACGACATCTTGCTCGTTCCACGAGTCAACAACTTCAAACATTGCGTTTAGTAATAACAAAAAATGTCGATCGCACTTTAGTCGAATATAGGTTGACAACAAGCGATACGTAAACGAAGAAAAAGAAAGTTCACAACAGTGTATAACAATTTAAACTTCACTTAAGAGTTACTGCCCATGCGCAACGACCAAAAGGTCAAGGTACGTTTGGGATCGCGATTTCAGCTCCAAAGGTCGCTACAAAGGGAAAGGTACTGCCTCGTACCTCTCACCCACCATATGTGATAAATTCATTCATTTAATTACAGATAAATTGCGAGAAGCATAATAACGGAAACATGGAAACTAAACATTCCTCCTCAGTATTGATCCATCTTCAGATGTATCTCACTATGATCAACCTTCTTTTAGTTTGAGTTGTGCAAATGCCGACGACCATCCGGAAGAACGTTTCTTAGAATTCCTGCACATCTACTCCCATACTTGCGCATATTTAACAAATACAGTGTTTGAAGCGCTTGTAAAGAAGTATGGAATGTATATGGTTGACTGTCATGGACAAACGTATGATAATGCCTCAAACATGTCGGGAAAACACAACGGCTTGCAGGCTAGAATACTGTATTGCAATAAATTCGCAAATTACATAACTTGTGCTGCCCACTCACTAAATCTTATAGGGAGATTAGCTGCTCATTCATGCAGAGTAGCTGCAGATTTGTTGAGATTAGTGCAGCTTTTTTATATGACCTTTTCTTCGCTTCCACACGGCTATGGAAAAAATTGACAAATTGTTTGTTATTAAATAAACACAGAAGGAAATTAACTGTGAAATAATTATGAGAAACTAGTTCATAGATCATGTTGTCATGGTGAGGCAATATTGGTACTGCATTTAAGTTATGATGCGATTCTGGAATGTTTCTTTAAAATCTCAACTGGTACCAAAAACAGAAACAAAACATGTACGCAGGCAAGGATACTACAAAAATCTCTGTTTATCAGAAAACCGGTTCAGGTGTACCATGTGGAATGTATTTTTTGAAAGTTTCAACCCAACAACAAGATACTTACAATCGGTCTCAGTGGAACTGAACACGGCAGTTGATCTTCTTCCTTCATTACATAAGTTTATGTCAAATCTAGAAGATCAATGCAATGAGATAGAAGGCAAGGCGCTTAATGCACCTTCGTATAAATTGTATCTGACTGAAAGCAAAAGAAAAAAGATCTGCAAGATTTTCCCAAATGAAACGAAGAGCACTGATGAAGAAGACACAGAGTTGCTATTACAAGGAAGAACCCGCTTTAGAGTTGGGACTTTTAACGTTATAATTGACTTGTTAATAGTAGTCCTGCAGGAGCAAACTGTCCAGTACATGGTTCTGCGGAAGAGGTTTGGCCTCTAAACGAAAACGTGTAGTTCCGATTTGAGTGATACCAGAAATAGTGCAAAGGAAGTTTCTTGTCACTATAACTAGGATATCCAGGACACTTTTGAGAAGAATTCATGCAATTCGTATATTTGATAAAAGAGAAAATAGGATCCTACCGTTGCAAATTTATATCATCTACTAAAGAACAATGATCTTGTTTCCACATTCCCGAATGTGGACATTGCCCTTAGGATAAACCTAATACTTCAAGTGTCAAATGCAGAAGGGAAAAGATCGTTTTCCAAAGTGGAACGCATTAAGAGCGGAGCAAGCTCAAAAATAACAAACGAAAGGTTAATTTTTTTTTTGCTTTTGCTTTCCATTGAAAGCGATTTGACGAGACAGTTGGATTTAAATGACATAATAGAAGAGTTCGCGGTTTCAAAATCTCGAAAAATTCCAATTTAATGAAGTTTCCATATGAAAATAAGGTACATGTGAACACGTTCCCATTCTGTACAGGGGAATTATATTAATTACAAATAAAAATAAATGATTCTTCTTATAAATTCCCTTTTCTATATATAACTAGAATTTATGGCATCACAACAAAGCAAAGCCAAGCCGTGACGTGGAACCCTGCACGCCTGATTTCCACCCCATCACTTAAAACACGTAGCTATGCATTTGGCTTTGCTTTTTTTTGCAGTTCGTGGCCATACTGGAGTTGCAAGCGTAACTGTTCACATCATTCTTCTGCGCTTTCAAGTTTCTGGATGTATCCAATAGTTTCACATACGTTCTATTAGTTTTTACATTTGACGCAAGAGCATTTGCGTCATCATTGCAAATATTCATCTTTTGCCATCTTCAACGACTTGCTGACAACGAAAATAAAAGTACTCGTCCAACTGCGTGTCTCAGTTCCCTACGTCATAATTTCTTAGAGTCAGATGTACATAGTTCGTAGAGGCAGTGGGAGTTGTAAGTTCGTACAATTTGGTAGTCTTAGTACCACAGTCGGTCACATGAAGCCAGTACTTCATGCTAGTGTAAGCTACATAATTACTTTCACCAAATCGGCGACAAAGTACGAAGTTTCTGCCCTCCACCCCTGCACGTGAGTGTTTCAGCTAATTACGTTAAAGTATTTTCGGGCTATCCAGTGGTGCTACCGACTTTAAAATATACGGCCGGGGAAGGAGGGGGGCCTCAAAATCTAGAACTCGAATAGGGTCACAAAATTCCTTAATCCGCCACTGCTGGAGGCCATTTAAATTTGCTTTGTTTAGATATATTCTTATGGTGGAAACGTGCACTTTTATTTTATAATTTTCCTGTAAATCATCTTTTATGTCTATAGCAGTTAGCCGGGCTACAGATTTTCTTCTGAGCATTTTATCAGTCCTGATGGACGTTTTTCTTAGCCATCCGGACATAGGATTATTACATACAGTTCCCCTCTTATTGAAAACTTTATTCCACACACTTACAATTTGTCTGGATAGATTGAAATCACGAGCTACACTTGCTTGAGAACAAACTTTTCTTAAAGCTGAAATTATAGCTTTTTTTAAGTCTTTAGAGTATTCATTTCTTTTAGAATGCCGTCACAATTTAAAATGACTAATAGAAGGCTTTTTGCAAAATATAACACATTATTTAATTAAGTATATCTACGAAAACAAATTACTAATTAGCATGTAAAAACACTTTTGAACGAATTTTCTTATTTGAACTGAAAGAAAAGGCAATTACTTACGCAACGTTAGTTCGTTGTTTTTGTAGAATATGCACCTCTGCAGTAGTGAATCACGCATATCACTATGCAAGTGAATGCTTTAACATAGATGGCACTGGCAAACAAAAACTGTTTGTCAAAATACTTATGAGCGCTACTGTAAATACAACGTTAAAAGAATTTAGTACGCATTTTTGGCGGAGCCTTTGAAAATGACGTGTGCACACTTCGATGGTAAACGGAAGTCTGATTTGATTTTAGAATTCGGATGACAATTACACGTACTGTTGCCAAATATAAAAAGTGAAATCATAATTATACATGTTGTCAGATACTGGAAGTGAATTTATGTATATATATGGAAAACATCATATAAAATGAAACAATTTGGCATTTTGCCAATTTTAGAAATTGAACTTATTTTAAGTTTGCTTTTCTTGCGTTTCTAAGTGGCAACAGTTAAGATAACAGAAAATATGTCAAAAAAGTGAAATTAATATAATTGAGAATTTCATTATTTGAGTTCTCTTGAGACGTATTTATTTGCCAGGCTACATTTGTTAACAAAAGCGAAATAATAAATGATATTTAGAAGACGTCAAATATTGACATTAGTTTCGAACATTAGAAACTGATTCCGTTTATTAAAAAAAGTTCAATATTTCCTCATGTAATTAGGTCATACTCATAGTAGCTTTTTGAAGAAAGTTAGCACTAAAACATTCAGATTTCATTTTTATTGCTTCCGGTTTAGTCTAATTGCTTTCTGCCGCCTAATGTAAAACGGAAAATCACGTTGAAAACTGGATGTAACGCATATTAAACATTTTGGATTTAAATGCTCAAATCTAGCTGAATTTAAACTTAGAATACAATGATGGACTCCAAGTGTGAGACACTGAACAAACTTCCCTTTATGAATACTAAATAATACATATGCATGTTATGATATCAGCTAATTCATCACCACAACAGCTGACTTCAAAGCAACCTATACATATTTATTTACTTCTAGATTGACGATATTCGACCAGGCCTGTATTTAGGTCAGCCTCCTGAAATTCGCAATGGCAGTAACTTTTCACCATTTAGGTTCGAATAACTGTTACAGCATTCGTCATCCACTCTTTTTTACATATATCGTGTGCCCAAAAATTCGGTATAGTCGTGACTTCAGATAAATGGGATAGAGGAAACTTACCTCGTATGCCCAAGAAATTAGGCGACAGAACGTCGATGGTGATGATTTATAAAAAGCGGATAAAACTGTATTTAAACGACTGTTAAGCATAGAAACATAGAGGATCCTAGCATCACGTTATTTGATTTGATCCAGTGAGGAGAACCGAAGGGAGTGTCGGAGTAAATTTATCTGATGCTATTTCGTTTCAAAGTAAGTTTTTAAGCTTAGACGGTTTTTTGACTGATATTATAAAAACAAAGTAATATGAGGTGGATGGTTTGGACATAAATTATATGTAATACCATTTAGATACCGTATAATTTAATTTAGATGTAAATTATATGTGATCAAATTAAGATATAGATTATACGTAATATAATTCAGCTACGAGTTAGATATAAATTCGCCATAAATTTGTAGTTAACTGGCTTTAAATCAGAATTAAATTCAAATTTTAATAAAAATAAATTTTAAATAGAATAAAAGTTTCATATAAGCGTTGACTTGAAGATTATTAATAAAAATAAACACTATAACATTCATTTTTGAACATGTGGCAATGCTATCATGTATTTTACACGAAACATTATATTACTTGAATGAGTTTATTTTAATTGTAGTTAGTTTTTTTAATTTACCTTTGATCCATTAATTTAATTATTTAAATATAAAATTATTTGCACGTATAAATTTTTAATTAGTTTTTGTTTTATTTTATGGTGCTTATTTGTTGCTTGGGCATATTACTGAAGGTATATCTTGTATGAAACGGTGTACGTTTGATGACAAGTCTCCAGAATATGCGTCCTGCATGTGCTTCTATAAAAGGCTCCGGAGGGCTAGTTTGAAACTGCATGCCTATGTTTATTAAATTAAATTCTTTTAGTGAAACAATTTTATATCTGTTTAGTAGTATGTTGCTATATGGTTATACCAAATATACCTCTAATAGCATGGTGTATTTTTTTTTGTGAATGTAATATATGCAATATTTATTGTAAGTGAATTATATAGTTTTGGTTTCTGTGCATTATGAATTAGTTTTCAGCTTTTAAAACGAGTCATGCTCGTAAAAAGAGGCCAATTTCTGATTTTTGTTTGCTTTTGCTTTATAAAATGTTAATCTACTGAGTGGTTTTCTACTTTTAAAACCATTGTTTCTCTTCCAAGAAGTTAAAGTTGAATAAAATTTTTTTCCAGCTGTCGTTTTTTAAAGATTAAATGAGAATATTAAGTTGAGCTGAATTATTCTTTGATCTCTCGTTTCAGTTCGTATTTCAGAATATTATAGATTTAAAATCTGTAAATGAATTCAGAATATTATCGATTTAAAATCTGTAAATGAATTCAAAATATTATCGATTTAAAATCTGTAAATGAATTCAGAATATTTAAGAGCTGAGTATTTCGAAATAGAAAAAATGAAAAGGAAATGATGGTTTCATAAACTAAAAACATAGTTTGTGTTGTGTTCACATTTATGAATTACGTTATTAGACAGTTCAAAACTAACATTTTTAAATATTTCGAAAATATATAAACTTTTATAAACTACATAGAAGAATAATTTTTTCGAAGAAATAATATTTTGAAATCCATTTTGATTTTTGTGAGTTATGCAATAAAATTTCACAAATAATATGCTCATGCAATAATTTTTTTTTAATATTTACCTCGCACTTTTACTACCCACAGCTACTAATAAGGAAACTACTCATCCCAGTGTATAAAACTACTCAGAAGATTACTTTTTATGGAAGGCTACTCATGATTGAAGACTTGAACTCCACATTTGCCATTATATCTTTTACTACTGTTCAGTATATATTTTACTATTATAGTAGTATATTCTTATTTGAGAACATGACATCTGAGACACGAATCTTAAAGTTATTTATGACACCGTAGGAGCTCTAACTAAAAAGATTTATAAACTACAAGTTAGTAGAATTTCATAAATGATTCATGAAAAAGGGTATTTATACTTTTAAGTAAATTGAAAACGAATATGAATTTGAACGCAGGGATACGTCGGAACCTGATATACATGTTCTGACATTGCCCATAAACTCCATATAAGTTCCACTCATTAAATTCCGCTTTTACATATATCGGCGTCTCGTACATCGCAAGTGCAAAATACGCTTCTGCCTTCACAGAAGAAACAATTAAAGTAATATTTTTCTAGAAAAATTCTCTGAAAAGCTTCCAGATTAAAACAGAATTTAACTAGGAGACACGGATGTAATGAATCTTATTAAGGGTGTGTTTCTGAATTGGTTAATCTGTTTAAAAACGTAGGATCATTATTTTTGCCTGGAAGAGAGGACACGGTGCTCATAGGGCATGGCTTAAGATGGATTCTTGATGTAATATTTTGAAATTTCATTTTTTGGGCGATCTGAATTTTGCGTGCCTCAAAAAATGGCACGTGTGCCGTAGGTACGCCGGTCCTAAACTAGAATAAGAATGGTCCTTACATAAAATATTAACACTCATACTTTTATGTTTCTCATGATATATAAGTAATACAATTAAAATTTACATTAAGCTGTATTTGAAGTGTGGTTTCCCTGCACAACACTTTGGACAGTTTAAGCCTAAAAAGCTTAGGTTGTCTAGAGAATTAATCATAAGATTAATCTCTTAAAAAGTACAAGTTCAAGAATTAATTACAGTCCCAAATTAGTAAAACCGAAAGACATTTAAATAAGACAGATTTTAATATCATGGAAGAAACTGATTTTCAAAATGTTCTTACAGTGTGCAACGATGCTGAAATAAAGGTTGTTGAGTTTCAAAGTTTCTATCGTTACGAGTACCTGTTCTCGAAAATGATATTATTTTAATCTAAAATTGGAAAATTATATAAACTGAAATAGTAAAACTATATTAAATTCCCAGTTGTGTTTGTTAATTCAATAATTCTCCTCTAATAGAAAAACGATAAAGATATTTCTATTTAGATCATTTTTAAAATGAAAGCATGTACATCGAAAGAATTTTGGGATCGACAATTTAATTGTTGGTCCATGAATTAGGCTTAGAAGACAAAACAAATCAGTGATAATTTGTTACAAATAACTTCCCAATTTCATGAATTCTTAAAACTATAAAATATATATTTATTAATCTATGAAAAATTATCTGAACCGAATACTAATTACTTTCCTTTATTCTAAATTATGAATTTGAGGACATTAACTATATGTGTGTATTAAAAGCGTTACTCACCTTTTCCTCGATGGTATGGCAGAGTTTGATTTGCTAAGGTGATATTTAAGTAATCGTACTGTGACATGGTAACATCTTCAGCAACGGCAACAGGGTGATCACCATTCCATCTATAGAGAACATCACGGGTGGTGTAAGCAACTGTTAAAATCAAGTGAGATTATGTTAGTAAAATGTAAAGTGAATAATACAGAGAATGTTTCTCACGCATGAGATTTTTACAGGATGAGAAGTGCGAAGTAAAATGTCTAATTTCAAAGTCAGTCTATATCGATAGAATTAAACTGTGTAAAAATGAAATGTTATATTAAAATATCTTTCTTCATTTTATGTGTATTTTCGCTGGAAAGTCATTCTGTACTGTATCAGAGTCATTTCAAGGTGGAGAAATATACGCAGTGAAAATGCGGCACAATGCTTTATTCATAAAGAGTGAATACAGTGTGACTGACTGAAAGGGCGCGAGTAACACAGGAGTTAGTACTTCTTCCAAGCACTAATGCAGAAGTCAGTTAAACCGTAATATAACTAAATAAAGAATTTGCCTATCAACACAATGGAATGTAAAATACAGTGGAACTTGGTAAAGTGACCACCTAGGAAATTAACCACCTGAATAGCGTGACCACTTTTTATAAGAAGGAACAGGTAGGGACTTAGTCATGCCTGTACTAAAGTCTGTCGTGTATAGTGACTACCTCTCTTTGGTGGCCATTGCAATCCAGTCCCAAACGTGAATACTTTAACAGGTTCTAATGTACTTTACTAAATGTTTTATTCAACTTATTATTTCTTTTTACTGATAGGCTAAATATCTGTGGACATCATTCCACTTCTGGAATGAGGCAGAACTTGTTTCTGGAAGCAGAAACCATTATTCCAATAAACAGTTTAATAAACAAAGTATTTTCACAATTAAGGCAAATTACGATTATTTAATTTGTAAATAGGCATTTTGAATTTGACATTGTTGAATAAAATATAATTGCATCTTCAGGATTTCTGTAGTTTTTGTTTGTTTCACGTGTTTTACTTATCTGCTTATGTTTAAATTCTACCCATTTTGTATTACGGAAAGTAGCGAACTAATTTTATTTTCATTTAGAATTTAAAGAGGTTGAAAATCTTAATTTCAGGTTTTTCTCCAGTAAAGATGCAATATTATGTGCACTGAAAGAGTGAGAATATAATAAACAAAAAAAAAATTGAAATGCCTAAAAAGTCTCGATAAAATTAACGTTCTTTGGTTTTACCACAAGTTTAATCTTTTTACAAAATAAGAACGAAAGTTCTTTTGCCAGTCCTACATAAGTAGAAATTATTACTACTTTATGCTTTATATGTTTATTTTTCTGGCCAAAGGATATATCCTTTTTTCGAAAGAATGGGATCCAAAAGACTGTGAATCAGAAGCATCCCAAAGGAATGTGCAGAAGGTAAGAGAATCTTCTCCATGGATATAAAGCTAAACATGAGTTAAGGCTTGACACGTTCTTTAACCTTGTAGAGGGGCGATATATTACTCCGTATAAAAGTAAACAATATATCTGAAACTTCTTTATAAACTTTAGTTGCAATTAACTTACATTACTGAGATCTAAACTTCAAAATATTGCGTGCCTAAAAGATACAATATACCAGTGAATTGCCAAATAAAAACTATTTTTTGTTGAGGATTGAATTGTGCATTTTTGAAAAATAAAGCAACTTTATAAATACCCACTTTAAATTATGAAACGTAGATTTAAAAACTTACAACTTCCTATTCGGACAGGACATGCTTGTTTATCTAAAGGGTATTTTCTTAGGTGCATTGGACAATTGGTTTGTATTGTTAACCTGAAAAACATAAAGTTCATACACTCAGAAGGCAGAAATTGGATAAAATCTCTTACGATAATTTTTGTAGCTTATAAAACCATTTATGCCGGAATGTTCACATTACAAATATTCTTTATTTAAAATAATCAGATATAATGACCAAATACATATTTTAGATATACGTATCGTGCTACGATATAATGATAATGATAGGGTAATGGCAACAGAAAAAATGACACCACATTAGAGATTTACCGTAACCTCATTTGCTAAAAGTAGCAAGACTACATATACCGCACACACAGTAATACCCAGCCTTAGCGAGATACAGACAATATACACAACAAAAACGTCTGGGTACCTAAACCTCAGAAATAAAATTAAAGGTATGGGACACCTAAAAATTGTCAATATTACCTTGCTAGTCCTCTTGGCAACAGGTATGTTGAGACTCGAGCAGGAACTCTCACATTAAATTTCAGAAGATAAAAATTCCCAACACATGCCAGTCTATTAGGAAGATTCGAGATATAATATCTGAATATATCACATAAATGGGAAGAAGATCTGACATATCTGTACTCGCTTATACCACCAAATGAGAGAAATAATTTTACAGTAACAGAGTTAGTTATAAGCAAATGGAAAGGAAATAATACCGCGCCTAGCCATAAATTTCCCTTTCTATATGATTAGATGATTGCATTAGACGATTCTAAATTACATGATTGCATGAGATGATTCTAGATTATAGGATTTCTATATGGTAAATAAATGTACAGACAAACCACACATATATGAGCGTCCAACAATGTGATTTGTATGGCAGATTTTACAATTCAAGCATAATAAGTTGACGATTTGGAACATAGCCTTGACATTATCTTGAAAAAGATCAAAACAAAATCACAGTAATAAATTATCAGTAAAACATTACTCGAGTGCTGTAATGATATAAATCAGCGAGTTCGTATAATGTTAAACATGGGAGCGAGGCGTATGCCAAACAAACCACTTACTCGATGCCACAAATTTTATAACTTTTTTTATGTTAAATTTTTGTTTATATACATTACTTTTCCTCAAAAAGTATCAAAAGTTTATAAATAATTTACTGAAAAAAAAAGAAAATACAAGAAAATAGAAACATTGAAGTCCGATATTATGTGCTACTCCTAGTTAAAACCCATTGTGGTTCATTTGCTTTTATCTTTACAGACAGCTTGGATTCGGTTTTCGCGATCGACGAGTTACTTGGTATTGAAGGTAGTCTGCAAATCATATCTTAGGATGATACTTCTACCCAGGTTTGTACTTTTCATATTTGGTTTATCATTATGTAAAATTATCGCCCCGGTCAGTAACCTATCAAATAATCACAGGAATGCTGCGGTCTTGGAACCGAGTAGAAGCATGGCATCGAAAACACGAATTACCAATTGGAAAGTCACACATCATAATTTACACAATGATTAACGAAATAAAAGAAGAGAACACAAATTCACAGGTAAAAATAGATCATAAAATATAATTCGTGAACTGCTCACAACGCCAAGAAAGAACGATTATATTGAACGCGAAAATAGAATCCAAGCAACCTGCAAAGACAAAAGTAAAAGATTTGGCAAGATATTACAGTAAAACCATTCTGACTGAGGGTTAACACAATTTCTAAATGGTAAACACGCGAAGTTACAGAGGTATGTCTTTTTGCAATTTTAACAATAGATCTTTTACGAGAAATGATTCATAATATGGGATTTTAACTTTTCTATTTTCTCGTAGTATTTACTTTTTTACAATAAATTTTTATAATTTTTTCAATAATTTTCGAAAAAATAAATAATGCATAGAGAAGGTTTTAACCGTACTATTGGAAAAGTAGTTTATCAGAAAAATAAGTTTTTGCCAAATGGTGTTCGAAAACTTTTGTCAGGCAAACGTACCAGACCCCTTAAACCTGCCTACGAATAAGGATAATTTGGAGCAACGTGATGTAGCTATTTGGAAGTAAAATTTCCACACTTTTCTGCGCATACACGGCCATTTAAAGTTTTACCACGCGGTTCCATAACACCGCATTTGTGAAAGTACAAAAACACGACGTTTCGGGAGCCAACTGCTCCCTTTGTCAAGTGAAGGCAGAATGAAGAGTTCGTGAAAGTCCTAAGTTTATATACCCGCATGTTGAGAATACCAACCTGGGGAAACTCTTTATATTCTTGTATAAGAAACAACTAGAGGAGCAAACATTAGCGTTGCTAGTAGGGGGAGGCTATATCTCCCTTACACCACTGCTTCACACGTAAAATTCATTCATAATTTTCATTTTTCTAGGAGTGTACAATTTTTTTCCAGGGGGTTAAATTCTTTCTAGGGAGGATTAAATCAGCCCTAGAAACGTTGATGAGAGAGCACAAATGAAAGATAAAGATGAAAAGAAAAAACCTAACGAAAAAAGAGGAGAAAAAGAGAAGATTAAATAAAATCTGTGCGATAAAAAATTGTATTAGTAATCTGAATAGATTTAATTAAAGTGTTAATTGCAATCGTTTTTTCTGAAAAAAGTAAAATCGTCTTCAATTCATGACCAAGTAGAGTTGTGTGCCTATTCAATTCACGAATACATTTGGGAAGAGATATTCCCAGCTCGTTTTAAAGTTGTCTATTGCGCTTCTGCAGGTATTTGAATGAGACAGGAAGAGAGCAAAATGTTCCTAGTTATTTCCTCTCCGTCGCCCTCCGAAAAACCTAATCCAAAATTAATGGAAACCTTGAGAAAAACATTAAATATTTCTTGAAAGAGAACCAGGACGTTTTGTGTCCAAAGGGCTACATTTTTCGTCACTATGTAGAAGTACTCGTAGCTTAATTCGATTAGATATTTATTTCATCATCATTATTGAAGTCACCATTATTTCAAATAGAAAAGCTTCTTATTACATTACGGCTGGAAGTTGTTTTGTAATTGCATTAAAATGCCATTTATATCCCGATTAAAGTACCTAAATCACGTATACACAATCAGTGCACTTTCATAAGTTATATGCAAAGTTGCCTAACAACCATCTGTAGATAATTATTACTTCATTTTTGGAATAATGAGAGTAAGTTCGTTTTCCCTTGTAAGAATCTAAAGCAAAGAATATTATCACACACACAGGAACCTATAATTATTAAATCTGAAATATTATTACTACTAATAATATTATTACTTATTCTATTTCATACTTAATGCGTTATTCAAATAATTATGTTTGCAAAACATAATTATTTTAATAACGCATTAAGTATGAAATGGAATAAGTAAAAAATAATTGTTGGATACAGAAATATCCAGTAATTTCAATTTTTCTAGGAGAGCAACATTTGTTGATTATTTGTTAAAGCAAAACTTAGAGACAAATTTTTTTCGAAATAACGAAAATTTCCAAAATTAGTATTGTAAGTAGTGTTAATGGAGAATATATTGAATAACAAATATAATAATAATGTCTAAAGGTTAGAAGGATAAAAGGAATTACGAATAGTCCTGTACGTATATTACTTGCTAATACGATGACCTCGTCATAAGTAGGAAGTAAGGGCAGTAAACAGTACATGTAATAGGTACAGTGATTGTAAAATAAACACGATGACTGTTAGTTAGTCACAAAAACTGTAAATTGGACTTTAGAACGGCGAAGTATGATATAAATAACAAAAAAGCGCATAATATATTTACTTTTTTACATAACTAACTGCGAGAAATGAACTTTATATATATATACAAGTGTATGCGGTAAAAACGATGTTAAAAAACTGGATTAGATACTAAAAAAAGTATAGACATATTTCGAGCAGATGAACTATTCGTCACCAGGAATTGACTGAATTGCGTTAAAAAGTAAATAAATAGATGGAAAAGCTTTCACATAACTTACGATAACACCATGAAACGACAATGCCCCAGTGTTTACTTATAATTAATTTCGATTACTAATGAAGTGTGGCTTTCATGTTCGAAATATGTCAATGCTTTTTCTTTACTACATGACCTACGATTTTTTCAACTTGGTCCTTACCTCAAGTCTTTAAGTATTCCAAGGAGTGGCATGTTTTTTTTGTTTTTTTTTTACAAAACAAAACACTATGTAGAAGAAGGAAAATACCACATAAATCAAAACTAAGAGCTCAATTCAGGCCATAATGTTCAATATTGTGGGGCTTATATAGTAAACATTGTACCACTGGAATGTTAATTCACACCTGAATAAATGGCCTACACATGTAGTAAAAAACTACCTTAAAATATTTGTAGCAGATCAACAGTGTTACAACTCAAAAAATCCCAATTTTCAGGAAACGCAAAAAAGAAGGAGAGAAATGACACTGGGAAGGGTTTGAGTATTACGTAAGCACCTTTGGGGTGGGGGGGGTTGCTGTTGTGCTTATTTTCCTATGTTAGCCAATGTTAATTTTTGCTTACCAGGAGGAGAGGTATAAAATGGCCAAAATATT
>QLNU02015360.1:101999147-102026533 GCA_006491805.2 Dysdera silvatica
GAAGAATTTTATGAAGAAATCAAAGAGTTACACACCAAAGGGAAACAACATATCAAGCTCATCATGGGGGATTTCAATGCAAGAATTGGACAACAGGAACAAGGAGAGACATCGGTTGGTAAATACGGATATGGGGAAAGGAATGAACGTGGCGATCAACTCATCGAATTTGCAGAAGCTGAAAATCTTAGCATCATGAATTCATTTTTTAAGAAGAAACCGCAAAGAAAATGGACATGGAAACACCCAAATGGGGGAACTAGTGAAATTGACTATATCCTGGCAAACAAGAAATCAATTATTGAAGATTGCAGTGTACTGAACAGATTTAATACTGGAAGTGATCATCGAATGGTGAGATGTAAAGTGCACTTAAATACTAAATTAGAACGACAGAAGCTCATTAGGAAACAAGTAAGTAAGAGGGTGGATTTAAAGAAATTAAAAGAAAATACCGAGGCATTCAAGTTGGAATTAAAAAATCGCTTTTCTGCACTGGAAGGACTTATTGAAGAAGTTGACATCTCAGAAGCAAATGAAAACATTGTTAAGACAATAGTTGAAACTGCTGGGGAAATTGGTGGTGTAACCTGTAAAAAGCACAATAGCAAATTATCTGAGAAGACGAAACAGCTCATGAAAAGGCGAAGAGATATGAAGGTGGACAATCAAAATACCAGTTCCAGGATTGAGTACATAGAACTTTGTAAAACTCTGCGCAAAAGCATGAAAGAAGACATAAGAAAATTCAACTGTGAGCTAGTAAGGAAAGCCATTGAAAATAACAAGAGCCTTAGGGTTGTTAAAGGAAGTTTATCTGTTGGGAAGAAACACATCATTGCATTAAAAGGAGAGGATGGCACCGTAACAAGAAATAGGGAAGAAATACTTAGAAGAGTTGAAGAATTCTACAAAAATCTATACGAAAGTAACAGTGGATTAAACGAAGACATTGAAATAGTCGAAGGAACAGCTCCTAAAATCTTAAAAGAAGAAGTTTCATTTGCAATAAAAAGTATGAAGAAAGGAAGAGCCCCTGGTGATGATGGTATTACATTAGATATCCTAAAAGAAGCTGGAGAATATGTAGAAGACATACTTGCAAAATTCTTTACCAAATGTCTTAACAGCGGTAACATACCAAACCAATGGGATTCTGCAACAGTAATTCTTTTGCATAAAAAAGGTGATAAAGAGGATTTGAAAAATTACCGACCAATTAGCTTGTTACCTGCTATTTATAAAATCTTCACAAAAGTGCTAACACATCGCCTGCAGAAAAAATTAGATGCAGCTCAACCAAGAGAACAAGCTGGATTTCGAAGTGGATTCAGTACAGTGGACCATATTCAAGTATTAAGAGAATTAATTGAAAGAACACATGAATATGAACTTCCATTGTGTGTGGCATTTATTGACTATGAGAAGGCCTTTGACTCTATTAAAACATCAGCAGTCATCAACTCTTTAAGATCAACAGACATTGAGGATGTGTACATTGACATGGTGAAACGTGTGTATAAAAATGCAAGTGCAAAATTTCGGTTACATAAAGATACCAAAACTATCAAAATTGGTAAAGGTGTGAGGCAGGGAGATACCATTTCTCCAAAACTTTTTACTTCAGCTTTACAGATGATTTTTCAGCAGATAAATTGGAATAACAAGGGAATAAAAATAAATGGTGAATATTTAAATCATTTGCGGTTTGCTGATGACATTGTTATTTTTTCAACGAACCCATTAGAACTCCAAGACATGGTACAAGAGCTCTCAACTAGAAGTAAAGAAGTTGGACTCAAGATGAACCTACAAAAAACTAAGATCATGTTCAATAATTTTGTAGAGGAAACAAAAATACAAGTTGACAACATTGAGCTAGAAATTGCTGATTCATATATTTACCTTGGCCAGCTGATTTCAATGGATGGCAACATTATGAAAGAACTCAACAGACGTATTAAACTTGGCTGGAGTGCATTTGGAAGAAACAGTTTTATCCTGAAGGGGAAATTGCCTTTATGTCTAAAAAGAAAAGTCTTCAACCAGTGTGTATTGCCAGTCCTCTCTTATGGATCAGAGACATGGAGTCTAACAGTTGGAGCAATACGAAAGTTACAGACAACGCATAGGAGTATGGAGAGGTGCATTAGCGGAATAACTGGAGAGATCGGAAGGAACACTTGGGTGAGGAGAGAGCAGAACTAGGTGGAGGGACATCATTGTTAAAAGTAAAGGGCTGAAGTGGTGGGCTGGGCATATTGCCAAGAAGAACTGATCAACGATGGACAACAGAAATTCTGAACTGGATTCCAAGAGACCACCGAAGACCTAGAAAACGTCCTCAAACTAGATGGGTAGATGAAATAAGAAAACAGGTTGGGGTGACTTGGAAGCGAATTGCTCAGGATAGACTTGTGTGGAAAGCATTTGGAGAGACCTTCATCCAGCAGTGGATAGATAATGGTTGAATATGATGATGATGATATAAATGAATTAGCGCAATGTCAAATACACATTTCTGATAATTAATATTTTTTAGGATAATCCTTTACGTAAAATAACTTCCATTACGACACCTTATAGCTTTGCTTATACTTATGTTGATATCTTACGCGCTGACTGAATGTTTGTTATATATTTTGAGATCTGTAAACTAAATTGTAACTTATTAGAAACACCAATATTTGCAATATAAAGGAACCACGCTTTTTTTTGGAAAAATTATATACAGGCTTCTGCTTTTTATTTTTAAATTGTACATAATGCCTAAGAATAATCTTATTAGCCTCTGGTAAACAAAGCAACGCTCAAGGTATAATCCAATGTTAAAATATAATATCACTTTTACAAACATTCAATTCCTTGTGTTAAAAAAGTAAGACAATAAATTCAAAATAAAAGCTGTTTTTCTTGCTCGATAAGTAGCAAAAAAAACTTTAAATAAATGTATACAAACCTTTTAGCAGAAGTTTTTTTATGCTAAAATAAATAGTACCTCCGAAGATTTTTAAGAAAAAAATAAATGTTTACAAAGTTTCTCTAAGGCAAACATATACAAAGAAGCAAATCTCTCGAAGAAAATCTCATAGTTCTTCCCAAAATTTGGCGTTTTTCGTTCTTCTCTTCCATAAAATTCATTACATCTACTGATGTTTTCGTTATCAATCATAATTGTATTACCTTATTTGATTTCGTGAATTGCACTGATGCAGTTCTCTCATGCTTCGTATGTTTCCCTTTCGTAATTTAAAAAAGTTCCAAAATAATCTGCAAAAGTAGCTCTTACCTCATGGCTTTTCATCACTGTGTTTAAATGTCACTGTTCCTTGCATCTACCAATGAGTTGAAAACCGACTGTGAAATTAACAAATAACCCGTTACTTAACCTTCAGTTGCTTTTCTCATTCACACTATAGCAGACATGGGAAATCACCGCACTTAGACATAGTGTATATTGCCGCCTTCTTTCACGCTTACAAAAAAAAGAGGGAAAATTTTTGGAAAAGAAACCACGCATATCACACTCTTCAACCTTTTTTTAAAGTGATAATTCATATAGGTGTTCAAACTAATATTTTAACTGATAATTTTACATACTAACTAATAGTATACAGGGCGTCCCGTTGAGGCCGCCTAAACTCTGCACAGCGGTATTCCTTGCAAAATTCTAAGCGAAAATGCTAAGAAATCCATATTTTCTTAGTTATTAATGTTTTAAGTCCAGCCAATGAGAACAAAATTTGACCCCCCTTTTCTTGGCGAGAAATACTTACAAAATAAATCACTAAACCCTGCCTGTTATAGCAGAAAGCAAGAACCTCACTGGGCTTCAAAGTGATTTCCCTTTTTTCAAGCACAACCCATTTTTTCTGAGAAAACTGGAATTGTGACGAGATACCTATTACGTAGCTTTACGTAAAATTACCACAATTGGAAAATTTTCCGATTGTAACAATTAGCTTATTTTGAAAAACGTTTTATTTATTTATTAGACACGATTGTTTCACACACCTTTTACTATATGCTATACTTTATACTATATGGCATCATTTTAAAATACAATTTTCGCTTCAGTGGAGTCACAGCATCATAGAGTAGTTCATGTTTATCATTCTTTATTTTATACAAAATAACAATTAAGAATGACAATTATTGATTATTGTAATATTATGATTTAACAAATAGCAATGATTAATGCTAGCCTATATTATTTCAATACATATGCCTTAATAGTGTCAGGTGTATCCTTATGATTAGATGCTACGATACAAAAAACAAGCTGTAAAAGGAATTTACATAATTTTAAAGCATTTGATTAAGTTTGCATATTTTACGTCTGTCTCCAAACTGTGCTAAAGGTTTTCTGCGATGGAACCGATAGCTTAACGTGACTTTGGGACTACAATACACTTCCATTAAGTCAAACATTTTAGAAGTCGAACCCAGTCCAGGAGATTCAAAGACTGGGGTGATTACTATTGGATTACTGAGGTAAGCAGGGTCGGCACTATGTATTATGCCGTTCGGGGTGAACAAGTGTTTTGCCTCACCAAAAGGACTTCGTTTTTTATAATAATCCCATTTTGTTCACCTAAAAATCTGCCGCTCAGGGCGAATGCCCGGTTCGCCTCCTCTTGATGTCAGCTCTGAAGATACGTACATTAGATCAAAAACAGCTTTTCATTCTCGAAAGATTACCTATCTCTGTATTATTTGTCAAAAATTGTCTACTGCCAATAGTTTTTACAAACAACAATTATTCTTTTACAATCAATACGAATTTAAACGTTAAAGTATTAATGTAAATTTTAAACTCGCCCCTTTTTTTTGAATTTGTTGATTTTTTAATTTCTTTAAAATATTGATGTTACATGTTTCTGTATGTTTGCTATGAGAATTATTTTTTTTTTGCTAATTATTTCTATGAATCCATTTTTTACATTACTTACTATTGCTTGGCTAAGAATGAAATCCCGAAGGTTGCCATTCTAAGATCAATGATTGTATAATGTAATTTCTTCAGTATTGGATGGGGAAGAAAAATTGGCATGCGCGTTGGCTTTCAAAGCAAAATTACCGAATAAACGATTAAACGTATTTATTTCACGCCTTTTCAAAAACAAGATTTTTTAAATTCTTTTCAACCTCAGCTTGAAAAGCGTAAACAAATTAAAATGGCATGCGATTGATCGTTAAACCTTAATAACTCGAGAAATATGGATTTCACAGCATTTTCACATTAAAAGTTTTGCTTAGAATTTTGAAAAGAATCGCGCTATGCAGAGTTTATGCGGTCTTGACGGGACACCCTGTATATGGAATTCTACCTTCTACTGTGTTTATATATATATATATATATATATATATATATATATATATATATGCACAATATTTCTACAGATCATATGTCATTTCTATAATATATTTTAAATTGGAGTATAATAATTTAACTGATCTTTGTACGTGATAGATTGTTTCGCATAGTCATGGTCTTGTGCAATTAAGTTTTATTGCGCGTTTAGTATGATTGTATTTAAACTGGAAACGGAACAATTTTTCATAAAAAAAATAATTAATTTTTCTTTTATTGAATAAATATCGTTTTACTTTTGTTTTTTGTCTATAAGGTGTAATACCGCCATTAAACACATTATCTGATACTCAAACTACGGTTACTTCTATGCCCTAAATAGATTTGGAAAAACATTTATTTCACTTTATCATCCTTTTTTTTAAACATCTTTCAAATTGGCTTGTCTTGTTTGTCATTAATTCTTTATGGGAGATATTATGAACATGAGGCATATAACTCATCTTACCATCATCTAATTGACATTTTACGACTTCTTGTATATTATTCAAGAACTGCTTCGTCTTGTTAAGACGAAAACTTGTATACTGAAAAATTTCTATTATCAAGAAAATTTTCGGATTATTTCGTTCAAATAAGATGCCATAATTTTTCATGCTTTAATTGAACAGTATTAAAGTTAGTTATGAAAATTTCAGCATACTTTTTTTCAAAGTATTAATATACAAAATGAAATATTTAACGTTTTCATCTAAGTTGTTTGTTTTTCTATTATTTTATGTACTCTGCAAATTAAACTAGTACTTATTTAATGGTTTTCATAACGCGTATTTCGATTTATGTATATGATTATACCGTTTATTCTGTTATTTTATCAGTTATTTTACTATATTATTTATACTATTGTTTTATCCTATTAAGCTTTCTTATATTATTTTTACTCTGTTTTTTTTAACAACTGTTAACCAACTGTTATTTCTATATATTCTAATGTTGTCCACTCATCTGTTCATTTCTATACTCAAAGAAGGAAATGAAAGTTTAGTAGCAATTAATGGACTACTGTTATACAAATCTTTAAATTTTACACGAGCTTAAGTGGTTAGGATTTTAGTAGAAAAATTAAACACACTTACAAGAAAAATAATACATGAATTTGCATAAATATATTTAATTATATATATAATATTTTGGATCAAGTTTGGATAATTTTTCAGAAGTCCAAGTTAAGAAATTGTATATGGAATTGAAAAATAAGTGAGGTACTCCAAATATTTTTGTTTATGTAAAGAAAACATACTACTTCTAAATGATTTAGTTTTAATAATATTACGATAAGGTTTCGTACGATTGTACCAGTTTTCACAAATAGGTGGCGCTGGTATGACATCAGCAGAAAATAAATAACGATGGAAGGGAAATTCAAACACAGTTTTCGTATAAGAATCAGGAACTGTTTCCCATTTTGAAAAATCTTTAGTTTACGGCTAAGAATTAAAATTATACATCATATTCAAAGAATAATATTCTTTCTTAAGAGAATAATTATTAATTATTAAATAATAATATAAAATAATATATAATTATCTCCAAAGAATAATTTTTTTCGCACCTGGTTTCATCGAATTTCAAGTATTCCTATATATGTTTGATTTTCTTAACGACCCTGTGTAAGGAACTTGGCTTTGGAAGGCGCACTACC
Organism: Dysdera silvatica; assembly: GCA_006491805.2. Taxonomy (NCBI): domain Eukaryota; kingdom Metazoa; phylum Arthropoda; class Arachnida; order Araneae; family Dysderidae; genus Dysdera; species Dysdera silvatica. Next base: position 102,006,164 of record QLNU02015360.1, read on the forward strand.
ACTAATCTTACGATATTAACCGCCCAACTAATGAACTCTTTCAGAGTAGTCATTAATAACACATTACAGAATTCTTGGTAAAAATCAAAAATGGTTGGGTTTCAAAAACTAAAAGTTTGAAAAAGAAATGAGTTTTGGGATATTCCACATGCATTAGTACATTTTATAAATGAAAAATTTATCTGCAATACTATTTTATACTGAAGAAAACATTTTTATTTCTCTTAAAAAAAAAGGGCTCATGGGATTTATCAATTCTTGCTTGTATGCTAACTTGCACAAGAAAATTATAGAGAAATTACTAAATATTCTGATGGTATTGAAAAAAATACATGGTTAAAGTAACTGAACGAAGGCATAGGAAAAAGGAATATGCATATATTTCTTTTTTTTCCTTCCAAAGGAATATGAAATATATATATATACAAGTGAAAATTCAATATAACTTAATAAAATATTAAAAATCATTATTAGGACCTAAAGGGAATAAAAAAAATTAAATATCAATACTCTCTGCATGTGTGGTAAGTGTATCCAAGACGTTTCTCATCGATCAAAGAGCAAATTCTTGATACTATAGCATGAGAGCAATGGAGACCAAGCAAAGAAAAAGTGGATACAAGATATAAGAAAGTGAATAGGAATGCCTCAGGATAAGCAGATATGAATTAAATTTGTCTAGGGTATGAGTGAGACGAAAGGAAAAAAAATGAAGAAGAAGAAAAGCAAGAGTTTTATAGGAAAAATGCGTAATTTAAAAAGAAAGACACAGGTCAGTTCTTTTCCTATGAAAACGAAGAATAGTTCTTGAAACGTTATGAAAGAATACTTATTGCAAGTATGTAACGCTTTCCAATTTTTTATCTTTATTTTATTCTTATTTTTACACAACGTATAACAGAGAAACCTCTCATTAACGTACATTCGCCGGACAAAAAAATTTTTGTCCGCAAACGGAGGTGACTGTAAAAGAGGGGGTTGATTCTGAAGTAGCTGAAATATTACATTTTAATCAAATAAATACTTCGTTTCGTAAATTGTGTACTTTTGAGCACATAAGACAAGTTTAAAATAACGAACATAAGCATTTGTTGAATACAACAAGTAAATTTAGAACACGACGTAAAATACATTTACCTTGAAACAATTGATCAGCAACTGTTCGGTGGGTTTTATCACCACCGTTGCTTCCAAATGCATTTGTACTTGTGAGATTAAACCTACCAGTGTTTAGTCATGATGCTTAAAGAACCTGTGCTGTGGTCGATTAAACGATAATAATGAATTTGAAAGGAGATAATTTTGTATTATTAATTATTAATTAGTTTTGCGCAGTGTATTACAATATAATTTATTTATTATTAAAGTCTTTATTAAGCATTTTAATCATTTGAATCAGTGAGTTCAAGTGGATTTCTACGCTTTTTGAATGGGAGGGGAAATTTTCCCTAGCTCTTATCCTGTTTATCCTTAGTTTTCTTGTGAGAAAAACCTTCAGTGAAAGCCAAAGTTCAAGCATATTTTGTCCGTATAGGGATTCTTGTCTAATGGAATGAATCATGAAAACAGTCTCCTCCCCCACGTCCTATCTAAAGGTTTGAAATATATTATTGTAAATCAGCTTCTGCCAGGGAACTTTCGCCTGCCCTGCTGTTGGAACCTCCTGTGGAAAACGTTGCTTCATAGATGTACTACGTTCTGTTTAAAATATTGGAAAATATGCTCGTCGCTGGCAGTGACGGATTATGCATTTCAGGGGGGCCGAGGAGCAGATCTGGAGTTCACTTTACTATACCGTGGATAGCAAATACATCGCAAGCCTGCCAGACGGGCACAGGACGGAATGTCCCTGGGACACGACTGCTTATAAAATAAGAGAAAAATACTATTAATTTTAATATTTTCCCCACAAGGAAGAAGAAAAAAGGTTGAACCTAGTGGCAAACAGCACATTTGATCCGTATACTTCCCGTCAGTGGTATGATTGATTTGGCACGAGAAATCACCAAATCTGGTGTTTGCTGTTAATTATAACGTAACTAAACTAACTCTTGGGTGGAGTTTCGATATCCCAAAGTTCAAGTAACACGTGACCTAAGCAAGTTTTTAAAAACCAGTGAAATCTTCGTTTCCTATCTCTCTTCGTGGCAAGGGGCGTACATTCGCGAACGCATATGTAATTGCATTAAAGCGATGTTAAATGGGTTGGCTTTGCCTTGTTATTGGTTTAACTATGATTTGAAATAACTTATTAAATATTGATTTTAAGCAAAAATTGTACTGGACATTTTTTATTCCTTTTTTCACAAGGAATCGTGTAGTGAATTCTTTTCCCGCCATTTTGTATACACCCTGTATATGTATGTATGTATGTATGTATGTATGTATGTATGCATGTATGTATGTATGTATGTATGCGTGCGTGCGTGTGTGTGTGTGTGGGTGTATGTATGCATAAAATGAATCGAAAAATAATAATAATAATAATAATAAATAGTAGATTGTAAGTGCTGTCTTTGCAAGCAAGCAAATGAAACTGTGGAATACGTAATTAGCGGATGTGAGAAGATTTCACAATATGATTACAAGAAACGCTAAGATAAAGCTTCAGAAATTATGCATTGGCGTGTGTCAGAATAACATCAGTTGCCTACAAATAAGGACTGGTGGTACTACAACTTAGAAAAGTCAGTGAAAATGAAAATACAATGGGTTTTTAAATCTAGTGTGATAAATACCTTTCACATAATACATCAAATATTTTGTTTATAAAAAAGACATATGTATATATATGTGTGGTTTATAAACACACGGATCGATGAAAAAGAGACTATATAAGATCACGAAATACGAGGATTTGCAAATCGAGACGATGAGACTCTGGTGGAGTAAAGCTACATGTATTCCGGCTGTACTGGGTGCATTAGGTGTTGTTCCCTCAAAACTAGAGATCCGCCTCAACACATGGAAATAAATGACAAATATTGCCCCCAAATCTGAAAAGTCATAGTTCTGGGGATAGCTCACATCACACGCAGATACGTTTAGTTACCAGAGGTTCTTGGAAGGAATCTGATCGACGAATTGATGAAACCACCCGAATCCAATATGGACTGTGAATTTGCCTACTAATAATACTTTATTTCAGGAAAACATGTGTACTTAGTCACAATATATTATAAAATGTATTACTAGTAACATAGAACCGTAACAAGCGAAAAAGTGCGTGTTTATGTAATTTCTCCAATATCATCATTTACGACTCGACTTGAAGACTCGGATACAAAGAAGTTCATCGATTCCCAGTACAATGAATGATGGTGTCACTAAGTGAAATACGTCAAATTAACGATATAAGAACCAAAGCTTCGTCCATTCGTTTAGATACGTCCACAAAGACAAGGTTACATTTCTACAATATCTATTCCCGCCTCTTATCAATTTATTGACAATACCAAATAATAGGATGGAAGCTGTCGGAATCTGCTTATTATTGTGTATATATTTAAATATAAATTACGATATTCATTAGATTTGAGTGCTGATATTGTAGATAACCTATTTGTTTTGTGAAAGTGTTTTGAATGCTGATGTTCTTAATGTTAAATAAAGGAACAGGTTTAAAAAAAATATAATTAATATAAATGAGGAAAAGAAGGGCCTTTACTCACTTAGTTTATTAGAATTTTTCAAATTTTAATGCCAATAAAAATTTCATGGGTACCCACGTAAGTACGTTTAAGGGGCTAAGAAAAATTTAGAGGCTAAAAAATCATTATATCATTAAAATTATAATTCTCAGTTCTGTGTCTACAGCTACAAATGAGTTGAACACTTAATCACAGAATTAAAAATAATAATGCACACTTAAAAGGGCTATTTAAAAAATCAATAGCAAAACTTAGACATCACAGAATCAACTGTTTCTGACTTGTTGTGCTTTGCTTTTTAAAGTAAAAGTAAAATTCTACGGAAATGGAAAACAGCGGAGAACATTCCAGTCGCTTCAAAAGCTCTGTAGAAACCATCGGTTAGAAACATGCACAGACTCGGAGGTAAAATCCACGCATGCGCACACGCTACATAACACACCCCTCTTCCGCTCATGAAAGCATTACTAATTCATCGGTTCATAGTAAGATGTGTTGAAACTGTCACCTAAATTTTATTGTTGCACTTTTAATTGTAGAATCCGTTAAATCGAATTTTTAAACAATGGCTAAAAGGGATGGCTCAAGCCCCCTGTATCTTATATGGACGCCAATGAAAACCTTTGAACGATATCCTATTTATTATAAATCGGATGCTTTTGATTAGAGTTGCCGTGTTGATATTTGTAAGTTTCTTCAAGTCTCAACATTTTTCCGCCCAACTCAATGGAAGATTGTAAAACAATTCAAACACAAATTGAAGCCACAGAAACAATTGTCCTTTTCTTTAAAGCTAATACCACAAACTCGCTCGAAGTCGTCTGCATATATTCTTCAGCTTAAAATCATATGCTTATAGTCGCCTGTTTTATTTTGTAGATGCGTACTTGAAACCTTTCTATTTTTTGATTTGGAAAATTCGTTAAATGGTCTTCAAAATTTATATGTCCTGGACTTCGTATTTTTTCAACGATTTTCTTCTATTGTGATGGTCTTGTAATAATAATTACTGTCTATATACGGTTAGCATATTTATTAAATTTTTAGACTTTCTTTTAAAAATTAAATTTTGTTATCCACTTACAGTTCTCAAGAAGCTTAATAAATAGTGGCGTTAGATTTTTCGGTTGTGAAAATACTGTCTAACAGTAAAGACTTTTATGCGCTTAGACAGAACTACGTATAGAAAAATAGAAGATAAATTCTATTTTTAAATGACATATTCTTATATACAATGCAAATCGGTTATAACGGCCTCCAAGGGACCGTAAAAATTTGGCCGTTATAACCGATCATCGTTATAAACGATATTTGTTTTTAAATCATAGTATGGATATACACTTTAGGGTTTCATAAATAGTTTTGATATTAAAAGGTATTAAACTTAAAAATAAAATAATAAATAATATTAAAATTAAAATATATATATTCTTAATTTTAATGAATTCAATTATTGTAGCCTATACATTAAATTATACTGATAGACACACTAAATGCATAATATATTTTCTGAACGAAAAATTTCAGAAAATACTAAAATATATAATATAGAACAACCGTCGTAAACCGGTGGTCCGCAGAAAAATCTGGACATTATTTGCATTTTTAATGTTTTATTAATAATAAAACAAAAATAATATTCTAAGAAATTCTCATATTCTGAATGACAATTTCCACCTTTATATTGCACTAAATTCACGAAATGTGGTCCGCGGGATTTAAAATTATGAATTTAGTGGTTCATGAGGTCCGAAAGGTTGGCGACCGCTGATATAGAAGACAACTGCCCAATAAAAACTTACGTAAAATTTCTACCTTTCAGTAAGATCAGTAGTTATTATTTACATAAAAACGTTAAACACTGGTAAAATAGCAATGAAAAAGATCACTCAAGCTTTCGGACGCATCAGCAGCAGTCCTTCATCAGGAGTACTGAAGGACTGCAGTTGACGCGTCCGAAAGCTTGAGTGAGCCTCTTCATTCGCAATTTTACTAGCGTTTAATCTTTTGTAGGTAAATTTTCTTCCTGGTACATTGTATCTCATTTCTATGGTATTTATTATATTCCTAATACTACTAACAAGAGCTCTACAATTCCTAGCGGACGGTACTCGTCAGGCAAGAATGCTACTCGACGCTTCAATACGAAAACTTAGGCACCTAGTACGGAAAGATTTCCTATTCGCTAACTGCAAAAATCTAGTCGTTCATGGCTGCCAAGCGACCGGATTTGTCGATCCCTAATAATGACTCCCAAACCGTGCCGGTTTAAAGTTTTCAGGGCTCCAGACTGGAAGGAAGGAAAATGAACCCCTAAAGAATACAATTTTCATGATATTTAATCAATAAATGATGACTTTTTTATAGGCCATCATCTTCAATATTCAGGTTTATGAGTAAAGAAAATAGCACTGATATTTGCAAACAAACAAGTTTAAAATAGCGCTTAATTTTTAATAACAAAGGGCTCCTTTGAAGTCCCTGTGGGGTCCAGGTTCTACTTGGCCTATATGTAAATCCAACGCTGCATCTGCTCCGAAAATCGATGTTTCAGTGGATAGTTTTATAATTATTCTTATGTTTTAATTCCGTTTTAATGTTTAGATACAAAATTACGCGGCAGAATCTCATCCGTAATAATATATTTTCAATCCCTGCTTAAAGGTAAACTTTTTTTAAAATAAGAAAGAAATTCGTTCAATCGACATATAGATGGATATTCAACTGTATATATGGATGCGGACTGTGTTTTCATTGTTCATTCCATTAGACTAGAAACCCTGCGTGCATACAACGTTTGAATTTTATTTATTCTCTCGACACGTTCCTAATCATAGGCGTACTGAACTACAACGCCATATATTTATAGGTATATATATAAAAATTGCATCATAATATATATGCAAAATTGACTTAAATGTGTATTACAACCCTATCAACTCCCCCTGTGCATGCCAGTGTTTCGATGAACAAGCAGACACACGCACATTTAAAAGAAAAGAAGGGCTAATGAGGAGTTCACCTTCTTCTTCGTCGGTCACAAAAAATTGAGGATCCACTCGGATTTGCTATCTCCACAGGCGGGTGAAATCCATCAAAAACATCAGCAGATTAAATTTTTCTCAAAGTAAATGAATATTAATATTTTCTTGTAGATTTGTTTCTTTTATTATACAAATACATGGGTCCGTTACTAAACTTGTTTTATGCATATAAAATAGTTCTATAATGAAAGATTTAAAGTGAGTGATGTGTAACATTTAAATTACTTTAGAAAGATTCCTTTTCTCTGGACAAAATTTTCAGTCCGGCAAGTGTCCGCTAATAAAGGATTTTATTATATATATATATGGAAAACTAAAAAAAAGTCAAGACATATACTTGTATGTAGATGCGGGAACATACCTATTACAGATAATAATTTCTGCCGCCCACCCTTAAGCTCAAATTAGAACTTTATGTATAGGAGAAACAGAGATATCGCCCTGACCCGGGGACCCAACGTGTGACCAGTTGTGCTTTTCCCTACTCGGAACAATGGGTCATATGTTGGGTTCCCGGTCTGACTCTGGGTCAAGGCAATGTTTCTGTTTCTGCTGTACATGAAGCTCTAGTTTGAGCTTTAAGCATGGATGGCAGAAATTATTATCTATAAAATCCCCACACGAAAATTGCAAAATCATGCCCAGGTGGCTTTGTGTGTTGACCGCTTGGCAATTGTGCTAACCCACCCTTTAGAGGGTAATAATACCTTACATAAACACCTCTCTATTACAGTAGAACCTCTATAATAGACACACCCGAATAGCTAGCACCTCTATTTAGCGGACACTTTTCTAATTCCCAATCCCAATATTTGTTATTCTCCGACACTCCTGAATAGAAGACAGAATCGTAAGTCACGAGGTGTCTGCTATTCAGAGATTTTACTGTATCTAATTCCCCGTCATCGTCTCCACGGCTACAAAAGCTGATACTTTTCTAGAATATATTTTGTTGATATATTGCAGCATATATTTTCCCCCTCTTTGTCGTACATTAAATTAATATATATTGTCTATATATGCATTAAATTAATAGATACTCTCCATATATATTCAATAAATTAATATATACTCTCTATGTATGCATTAAATTAATATATACTCTGTATGCATTAAATTAATATATACTGCTAATATATGCATTAAATTAATATAAATTTCCTACATATGCATTAAATTAATATATGCTGTCTTTATATAGGTTAAATTTTAATGATAATACTAGTAATCAAAGATAAACATTAATTTAGCTATTGGAGAGAATAATAAATATTCAGTTCTATTTTATAAATAAAATAATTCAATGCTGAATTCTTTTACATTATAATTTCTTGTAGTTTGAAAGAAACGTTTTTACCTTGAAAATTCGTTCTGAAATCGTGTCTCGTCATCGACGTCGAAACTTTTCCAGTATACTTCAAAGGTTAACATCATTGATTCTGCTAATTCTGTGAACACACGATGGAATCAATCCTGTCCTGTCTTCGTTCCCGACTACTAAAATTATCGAAATGTATTCTGGAGTCTCGTCACGAATTGTAGGAGGTAGAACGGAATTAGAAAAAATATATAGGGCAAAATGGAAAAGAGAAACTTTTTGCCCGTGCTATTTAGTTATATTTATAGCGGCCATTTGGGACAATGGAAATACTTTGCCTAAATACTTTTTTAAATCACTGACAATAGTAAAAATGTGCTTTCATAGTAATGGATGGTAACTGCAATTGAGTTTCATAAATAACTTCGTGATTCAAAGAATAGGACGTAGTTTGACATGAAAATACAATTATTTAAAAGTTTCTGCTATGGACTCGTGCTGTTTACAGGTACGTAGTTCATGGCTAGAAAAGTCTCTTGCTTATAAACAAAAACCTGGTCAAGGTGAACTGAAGTTGTCTTGTAGATTACACGCACCACATGATCGATGCTATTGATTTGACCTAGGATTTTTTTCTGCACAGCATTAAAAAGATATTATGCACGATAATCCAATTTTTGATGTATTTTTATCCAACGTTATTTTAAAGACATTCCGATACCCAAGTAGAAAATAAATGTGAAATATTATTACAGGGTAAAAAATTGTTTCAGCTGCAAATAAAGGGACCCAATTTTGCGAAATTTTTGCCTTGAAAAGGATCCTTTGGTGGCATAGGAACGTATTTATTGATTCATTTGGGTTTGTGAAATTCAACAGAGGAAAATATTTCACGTGATAGTTAACAATTATTTAATTAGCCTGCTTTGTCTTTGAAGAAACTAATCGCTCAAACAATCTTTAATAAAAAAAATATTAAAGTGGTTCAACCATCATGAGATTTCACCTTAAATTTGTGCTTACGTCAGCTGTGGAGTTTTTTCTTGTAACTATTTTTATAATTACGGTATGGATGTAGAAGTTTCGCAGTTATTCATTCTGTTTTCCTTGGGTTTCTAGAACATACGCTATCTTTTTCATTTATCTGAAATACAATTATAGGACTCTTATTTTGGCATTAGAAATAACAGGAAAAGCATGATTGCATATGCAACGTTTCACTATACGTATGTGGTTAGAAAACCTAAGGAATTATTGTTTCAGCTGAAACGAACTTTGTAAGATTAGAAAATTAAAGTTAAGAAAGTGGTTATATACTTCGCAAAAACAATTATACAGTCGTCCCTCGTTATTCCCGGGTCATGTTCCACGAAATATCCGCGAATAGCAAAACTGAGAACAGCAAAATCAAAACTATATGTGGAAAGGAGGGTTACGTACATAGCAGTTGTCTTGCATATTGGATACTGTACATTAATAAAATACTTTTACAAAAAATTCACAAAATGTAAATATGCTTTATTTCTCATCATTCTCGTGTCTTATTTATTCTTGTACAAACTAACAAAAGTTTAAAAACCGCATACGGTAATATGTAACAACAAAACCTGAGAAATATTCACGTATATGTGTACTCTATCTTTATCCGCTTATTTTTAGTACTTTATAAGGTCGATCTATACGTAATAGCATGTATACATTATCGGTTTTACCTAAAAACTCATAACTTTGCTAAAAGTTTTATTTTTTCGAGAATTAAAAGAGATAACCAAGAATAATAGAAACCGCGAATACCAAATTCGGGAATAGTGAGGGCAGACTGCATATGATATATTCGTATGTACCTTATTAAGAACCTGAATATTACAGAACACGTTTGGTACGTTTTTTAATAAAGCTACATATGTGAAAATTAAAAAAATACAGCAAAAATTCAATTCATTCATTATATGCACATTATTGTATCGTTCAGTATGAAACGAAGCACTGTTATTTCATGTGAATAGGCATTCTATATTTTATTCTACAATAAAATAAGGAAAAGCTACAGGGTTCGAAAAGCTTGGAAACAGAGGACATACATAGTAGTTTCAAAAGCGAGCATCAATTTTAATATTCTGTAGTTAGTGTAATGGAATGGTACAGAGATTAAAGCAAGAATTATAGCAGTGTGCAGAAACTATTCTGCATTTCAAAAAGTATTAACTTCCAAAAATGTCTCAGGAAAATAAAAACTTACCATCTATAGAACTACTAATGATATTATAGAATGAATACAATCAATTGGGGTGCAAGCAAAGCCCAAGCTGCTCTGCCCGGAATATTTTTGTCTTAAACGACACCTACGGAAGAGTGAAAATCTTTTTCACAAGGCGCCTTCACATGGCGTTTATTTTGTTACATTTGCTGCTCTATCCTGGGAAAGGCTCTGTGGCTATAATTACTCTTCGTTTTCCCAGAAGACGGTCATAACGTTGTTTTATGTGTACATGTATGAGAAAGAAACTGAGTCAATTTTAGTTTCGGAGCTGTACTTTCCATAAACCTTCCAAGCGCCCCCCCATATGGGACTAATGGATCACAGAGATTTTAAGTTAAAACGAGTTTGAGAATCGAGCCTGCAAGCGAAAGTTCTGATATAGTGCTTACGGTGTGAATTTACTGTAGTAGCCGAAAGATTGGTTCACTGGTTGATTACACTATTATTATATATAAGCTAGTACTGGCCACTATTTATAAGTGTACGTTTGTCAAATAAATCCCCAATTTATTTTTATTAAATACATGTGTACACTATGCAATTAAAGTCTTATAATTTATTTGTATTAATAGACTTTCAGTTCGTGTTTATATATTCATGTACAAACACCCGATTATCGACGCCTGTAATAAGACTATTAAAGACTTCAAATGCTTTTGGGATATTAGTTGACCGATAAGTGCACATAGAATAATGTTTACTTAATTTGAATAGCTCAAGAGAATGTAGCCAAGAAGTCTATTTATCCATGGACTTTTCGCTTGTGTTACGTGAGTTTAATATATCTTGCGTAGGGTTGTTCCGGTCTTCATGAGCATTTGATTTTTGCGTTCCTGAAATCACGCAAAGGTGCACAAGCTTTTTGAAAATGCATAGCCAATGTTAATTGGGCTATTGTCGGTTGTAGCGTTCGCCAGTATTTCCCGTCCAACACCGCGATGCCGGATCTTTAGCAAATGAATTCCAACAGGCCCGCGCGTCCTGAAATTCACGTGGCGTGTGCCACTAACACATCGGAGGGATTTTTTTCTCATTATTATTAAAATACAATTTGAAGTGGTACACGAAGAGTGACCCCTTTCCCACGTCCCCCTTTAGCCACACCTGTGCCAAGGTAGTAGCGTGCTGGCTTACTTTTTACAGCTGGCTTTTCTGTGTTGTCGTATCGTCATGGCGACCAACGGTTGCTTGTCCTTGCTCAGGCACTGGGATTTTACGACATCGCGTTACACGAGGAAGCACACGCCGTTGTTTATGAGGAAGTATGGATCAAAGTGCAATTTCCGGCATGCACCACAATACGGAAAATAGGCTTGCCTTCCGGCTTATGAACCGCTTTGGGTATTTCCTCCACTTACCCCTTAGTCACAAGAAGCCATAAAATACTAGAGTGGGCTACGTTTTCAGTTTCCTTTTCATATTAAGCTACAGCACGGTCATTTTTAAGCAACGCTCTATTAAATCGTGGTCAGAATTTGTGATTTCACAATCGTGGTACCGCAAAATGGGCTGAATCACGTAAGGACCATTGATCACCTAATAAACAACCAAATAGGTATAAAAATCTTAACCAGAAATTCTCTTATTTTTAAATATCTCGCAATAAATATATCTAATAATAAATAGATCTTCGTAAATAAAAAAATAGTTTTATAAAATTAGCTAATTGTGCAATAAAGTAAGTGATTATCAAATTTTTGAGACATTTTATTTGAGGTTATAAATGATCAAAGTTTCTTTCTTGATATGATCTTCACAGAATAAATGTATAAGGATATTCAGTATTTTTTACAAATATTATTGATAAACATATATTCAGACGACAGTCATTTTTGCGAATATATATACATATACGAGAGAAATGTATGTTTGTACTGACAGTACATATGAATGAATAAAAGGAGGTCTAAATATATAAGGAACTTTTTTTAGTTCAATAGCTTTCATATAACGTATTTGCTTGGCTTCTACTCAGTACGTTACTGTTATCTATCATTTCAAAAACTTTGCTTTGTCTTGCTATCCTTTTTATTTTTACTTTCTTCTTCAAGAAAAACAATTTTTTTCTAATCGTGCTTGAGTTATTTCGAATTATGTTTATATACCGGTAATGTATTATTTTTATTTTATTAAATTTTTTATAAATTTTAGTAAAATATTTACCAAATTTTTATTTGCTTTTACAAAAATGCTATAAATTTTTAAGTAAGCTTTTTTGTTGAAACTTGTGTCAGAGAAATTAAAAAAAAATAGTTTCTTTTTCCAAATTTAGCTAAATTTTTGGTGACATATTTTATAGGGCTTTTAGCAATGTGCTAATAAAATTCATCAGTATCCTGGCATATTTATCCTTCTAATTTGAATACTCAAAAAAACGCTTACTATACTTACGTTATATTACTGCTATATTACGTTATATTACTGCTATATTCACTAGTACATTAGATTTCGTCTAATAATGAAAAGAGCATTTATTTTAAATAAATTATATTCAAATAAAAACGTTATTAATATTAAGCTACTTTCAATTCACATGTAGCATTCTCATATATATGCATACGTTTGTCATTTTTAATATTGGTGAACTTTAAAGACCACAAGTAGAGAATCAAGTCAAAGTTGTGCTAAGAGTAAGTGGTTAATATATTATTCACTTACAGTATGATTTAAAGATTTAGCATAAAAGGCCGCACAAATGAATATCTCGTATAGGCTATAAACCATACGAGATAGTTATTTGTACGGCGAAAAAAATGCATATAATTCTAAAGAATAATCATAAACTATTAGAAAGAACGCAACAATATGTTGCTTTAATTTACGACAGATTAGACCTAGGTAAGATTTTTATTAAAAGTAAAGAATATTTTGGACCCTGGATCAAACAACTTTGTATTATTTTATTTTTGAATTTATAACGCCATGGAAACGAAATACCGGTATACAGTAGAATCAAATGTATATATTTAAGGATTTGCGCTCTATGTACGAAAGCTATTGACTGACAAAATTCTTTGATATGTGCAATAATTGTTTTCTTTATTGAGAAGTTTTAATGAAAATAAATAGCTTGATACACTGAGGAAAATTCTGAAGTGGTTCTATAGGAAAGTGGCCTAACATCTTTGAAACCAATCAAACTGGTAAAGTGGCTTATGATCAATTATAATCAGTTTCATTGCCAATATTCAACGATTTGAAATTCATTGTTGTATGTATGGGGTTAATGGGCCGAAGAAAAATAAAATGCAACAGAAATTGATGACAAAATTTCAAGTTTACTGTTTCTCATGCCGTTTAGGTAACAAATAACACAGAAATGCGAAATAATACTTTTTTATTTTTTTCTGCACCGGTTTAGGTTTGTTTTTCGGTACGCTGAGTTCAGAAATGCCGAGCTTTTTCTTATGTCACGTAATATTTTCCCATAAAGTTAGGATAAATGTCTAGGAAAATCACATAAGATCTAGCAGTGTTAAAAAACTTTATTTACGAAGAAACTTAAAAATAAGACTTGTTTTACATTTTATTACTTTATTATATTTGTCAAGTAGACGCTACAAAGTTAAAAATCATTATAATGTCTCTTTTCCTTCCCCTCGAAGCTCTGTTTAGAACCCTTTCTCCTGTGCGCTGCTTGCGCCTCCTCCCTAGTTAGCATCCAGCAGTAATCTGCTATTATGTTGACGTTCCACCGGCTCTGATACCTCCATTCCATTTCCTTTATGTCCTGGTGGAATCTCTCTCTTTGATTTTCACTTATACAGCCTAGATTTTCTGGTAAATAGCTTAGATGGCAGTTAAAATGTAGATCTTCTAGCTTATTGAGCAGCTAAAGGCTTTTAAGTTCTCCAGCATGTTTCCTACGACGTTCTTGAAGTCAGGGTCTTTCTGCTTGCCAAGAAACTTCTTTACAACTTCTTTAAAGGATTTTCAAGCTGACCTCTCAATGTTTTCCATTTTGGTTTTAAAGATTTTGCCTGTTATGAGTTTTTGAATGTTAGAACGGACGAAAACTCTTTCTTTCAGTTTTGCGTCTGACAGCCCTGGAAACTTACTAGCCAGGTACCTGAAATTATCATCGTCTTTTGACAGAACTTTCACAAATTGCTTCATGATGCCAAGTTTGATGTGAAGTGGAGACAGTGATACTTTTTTTAGGTACACCAAAGATTCGAGGTGTACGATTTTCCCTTACCTTTAGAGCTCTGGCCACACCGTCAGACTCTGGTGCTTACCTTCAGCACCAATGTTCCATTCGCAGAGGAAACAGGGGTACTTAGTCTAGCCACACTACACACTATTGACAAAGGTTCATAGAGAGTACTTTCAGATCGCCACAGATGGTCCATTGGTATTCCTTGTAGTTAAGTTGGTCATCAAAGCTAAATTCTGTTACCTCTCTTTCAGATGAACAGAGAGGTCAACCGGTATGGAGGCATATCTGTTGCAGTTGTAAAGAAGGACAGCTTTCAAACTTTTTTGTGATGAGCCAATGAAGAGTCTCCAATCTTTTACCTTAAGTTTTGCTTTGTTTTTCTATCCATAATAGATTGAAAAGCTCCAAATTACTTGGAGGACTTTACGTTGAATTATTCTTTTAAACGTTCTTTGATTAGTAATATCACTTATATTTTGACTTTTTGATAATATTTTTCTACTTTCTATGTTTTAATTTATCGATCATGAGGCAAAATACCTCCTTCTAAGCAAAAATATTGCTTTGACACATTTTTATAGTAGCACACCTAGTAGGTAGGCAACCAGACAGAAATTCTCGATTTGTGTCAAAACTGTACGTGATAGAATTTTTTAAGTATTTTTCCTGAAATCAGCATCCAAAAATACATAAGAATCGCGCTTTACTTTGAAGAAAACAATTCCATCGCAGACCTGTGCAATTGAAAATTCCATTATATATATATATATATATCTCTATATTTTAATTTTCTTTTCTGAAGTCAATTCAAGTTTAGTTGGAAATGTGTTTCGGAAGATTCTTATAGTACCAGTCAAGAATTTTTAGCGAAATTCCCCACTCAAAAATAAAAATTGTTGAAAATAAAATTCGGATATTGCAAATGACATTCTTTTTTTCTAAATCAAAATAATTTTTCCTAATAAGTGGAAACAGACAAGTAAATTCCATATATCCTATACATGTTACATAATTAAGCTTAATTCCCTTATTGTTAACGTATTATTAATTTTACTACTAATTTTTCATCTTTAAAAACATAAACTCATATTTTTGAAAATACATAGGAAAATAAAACTGATCTTGACATAAAGAAATATTTATTGTTTTTGAAGGTTATTACACATTAGAGCTTGACTAATACTAAACATTTAGCTAAACGATTTTCATTATTTTGATATCTACTCTCTACCACTCAATCTAGAGCTCACTGACCTACCATTACAAGTTTTGGTATTGGTTTCCACAAAGAAGAAAGGTATTACTTCGGGCTGGAGTGGGACCACCGATTTCCTGATTGAAATCTGAGCGTCATACTATCTCAACTGAGAAGGGTAATAATGTGAAGAAAAAAAAAATATATTTAGTCATTATTAGTAATTTTATCAATTATTTTGGCGGATATGGATCCGCCATATAAACTGGTTATTTAGCAATTTATAATTTAAAAACCTATACATCTTTTTATTTTATATAAGTGACAATGGTATGCAGTTGTTGGAAGCTTGGAAACATGAATGAATTGCTGCATTGTATCGACCTTGATCTTAAAACTAATAGATCTTATATTTATGAAATCACGGCGTTGACCCATATTGTGAAAAGAAAGATCTTTGTTTCTATGTCATTTCTCTGCCAGATGTTATGTACACGCGTGTCAATATCCATCTATAAAACAAAAGAAAAAAAGGGAAAACATGTTTTCTAGCCTTTTATCCTTAGGTGGGCAAAGAATTCAAAGATTTATGATTTACGGAACATATTTCTGGACCTCACGCAAGTCCTCACGTATTATTCTTAGATACTGAACCGATCGAAGGCGACATGATAGAGGATGCCTATACACTAGATCTATCAGTAGACGATAATGTTATAATCGCCATGCTTATAACTTATAAATCTAATCCGCATAGTCCTGCGTCAAATTCTCATACATATCTACGCATGTTTAGTCCATTCTGTTTTATCCTTTACAAAAATTTTTAAATACAATATTTGTTCATATCTTAATAAAGGTTATTTATTTGACTACTTTCTTTAGCTCATGTCATTGATAAAATTAATGTATTGTCACGCTTTTCTCTCTCTGTTATTTTACAATTTCGTACACTCCTGAAAAAGTGCAGGTATTTTCTTTAAATTTAAAACCTATTTCCGAAGAGCATTCATATCACATATATTCCTTTTTTTTGTGTTTTTTATGGCGCAAGAATAGCAAAGGCCGTACTGCGCAGTAACCTACGGTTTTCCGAGGAACCCGAACTTCTGCTTACAACTGAATGGAACTTCGGACCATGGTGGGCAGAATAAGAACACGGGTTCTACGATATTTTTCAGAATGGAATGCGTCTTAACAGCACGACAGAGAAATGCTTTACTATTACGTCACTGTAGGATAAAGGATCTACACATTTCCGAGGGATTTGAATCTCTCAATGACTAGGGGACTAACCCGCGGTCTACAGTTAGAAATTAGCCGGTAAGTTTTTTATAATATTGGGGAGTCGAACCCGATTTAATGACATGCTACGTGCCTACGTTACTACCGCGACACCGCACAGTGGTGGATATTCCTTGAATATCGGATTACAGTAAGAAATTAATTGATATTTTTTACACCATTGAGAGAAATGAACCCGAATTAATGACACGCTGGGCGCATACGTTACCATCACGAAACCGCAGGGTGCTTTGATATTCTTTGAATATCGGACTACAGTAAGAAATTAGTTGGTAATTTTTTTTTTTACTATTGGGAGAGACGAACCCAAATTATGACACGCTAGGTGCATACGCCATAACCGCAATAAAGCAGGATGTCAGATATTGTTTGAATATCGGACTGCAGTAAGAAATTAGTCGGCAAGTTTTTCTTTCATCTTTGGAGGAGTCGAACCCGAATTAATGTCAAGATACGCTCATGCGTCACCACCGCGACACCGTAGTTGTCGGATATTCTTTAAATATCATAATTTTTTGTCCGGTACTGCAACTTGACTAATGTTTTTGATTGGAAATAGAGCACAATAACGTTCAAAGACACCCCATATGTTGTGAAACAGTTCCAGATATAAGTAAAGTAAAAATAATCTCCTTTATTTAATTCATAGTATCTCGGTTATAAGCTCCATATTAATCACTTACTAAGGAGAAGAAGTTTATGTTATCAATTTCATACACTAGAGAACATTATTTTCGAAATCTCAAATGGGAAACTACAAATCACGTTTACATTTCCTATCATTTTTAACATGCATAAAATGAAGGTATAGTAATAATAAATCCTTGCATTCTCTTGGTTATTGTGAAACTGAAGTTGTCGAATATATATATATATCATCATCATCATCATATTCAACCATTATCTATCCACTGCTGGATGAAGGTCTCTCCAAATGCTTTCCACACAAGTCTATCCTGGGCCATTCGTTTCCACGTCACCCCAACCTCTTTTCTTATTTCATCCACCCATCTAGTTTGAGGACGTTTTCTAGGTCTTCGGTGGTCTCTTGGAATCCAGTTCAGAATTTCTGTTGTCCATCGTTGATCAGTTCTTCTTGCAATATGCCCAGCCCATCGCCATTTCAGCCCTTTTACTTTAACAATGATGTCCTCTACTCTAGTTTGCTCTCTCACCCAAGTGTTTCTTTTTCGATCTCTCCTAGTTATTCCAAGCATGCACCTCTCCATGCTCCTTTGCGTTGTCTGTAACTTTCGTATTGCTCCAACTGTTAGACTCCATGTCTCTGATCCATAAGAGAGGACTGGCAATACACACTGGTTGAAGACCTTTCTTTTTAGACACAAAGGCAATTTCCCCTTCAGGATAAAACTGTTTCTTCCAAATGCACTCCAGCCAAGTTTAATACGTCTGTTGAGTTCTTTCATAATGTTGCCATCCATTGAAATCAGCTGGCCAAGGTAAATATATGAATCAGCAATTTCTAGCTCAGTGTTGTCAACTTGTATTTTTGTTTCCTCTACAAAATTATTGAACATGATCTTAGTTTTTTGTAGGTTCATCTTAAGTCCAACTTCATAATCTAATCTATCTAATCTATATAATATATATATATATATATAGTATATGTAGAGAGTGTATCAGCACCAGGGTTACAAACTTCAAGGGGTCATAGTACTCATCAAGGTGAACGATAATTGTCATAGAATCTAAAGTCGCAAACCACCCACAGCGCCAGTTCTAAAACCGTCCAGCATGCACAAATATTTACAACCAGTGCATGAGAAGCGCAACATGCTTTATCCTAATCAACTATGCACTTGATCAGCTGACCTGAGTAGTATCTGGCGCTCTTCACGCACTATTTGTAAATATTTGTGCATGCTGGACGGTTTTAGAACTGGTGCTGTGGGTGGTTTGAGACCTTAGGTTCTATGACAAATATCGTTCACCTTGATGAATACTATGACCCCTTGAAATTTGTGGCCCTGGTGCTAAGACAACCTGTATATATTGTGTGTGTATTAACTTTTAATTGTAATTTTTATTACGTATAATCTTCAATTTTCAATTCCTGATAAGAATAAGAAACTAAATTTCTTTTTCAGGATTTAAACATTTCTTTGAGATATAAAGACCTTTGAATAATACTTTCTTTTGCAAATAATGAAACTTCCAACAACGCGCTAGTTATTGCAGTTTGCAAACAAACGTGAGCAGTTTATATTTACGATATAGACTACTATTGAAACTGACGGATTTCCATAGACAACACATTTTTATAACAGTTTTATATATTTCAAGGAACAAAACTTGGTCGGGAAATGATGAATTTCCAATTAAATTTGCTTTGGTATAAAAATGACCTTTAATTATTATTATATAGGATGCCGCATACTATTAAAATAAGGCATTGAAAGAGTAATGAAAAACTGAATACGTGGCTAATAATAATGATGATAAATTTGTGTAATGCAGGTGTGAGGAATAACAATAATAATAGAGAAATGAAGAAAATAAAATATATTTAAAGTGAGGTTTGTAAATATTATGAGTTGCAAGCAATGAAATCTATAAAAGATAAGAGCTATTTATTTAAACAAACACCAAATTAAACTCATTTTAAGAAATAAGACATTAATACATCGAACTATAGCGCATAAGTGAAACGATATTAAATAAATTTCGAAGCTCTTTAGAAAACGCACCGCTATTTTCGAAACACGGGCTGGATACCTGAAATATAGTTGCGAAAAAAAAAGAACTAAATTATTTCTAGATTCACCTTTAAGAATGAGGAATGTTTAAGTCTTTGATAAATTTAGAATTGCAGGTATTATTGCAGTGTAACAAATGCTTTTCTCCTGCTCCGTTGTTTCAGGCTTGATCTCCGAGGTAGAAAGACCAGCTATTGTTTGTTGGTCACGTTCAACCATTCGTAGTCTAAAAAGTCATAGAATCAAAATTTCAAACAGCGCATTATATTTCAATATCGTAATTTGGTTTTACTTGAATACGATTGGACTTGACGAGTGACAACAAGCCTGTGAGCCGCCACTCCCATTTTGTGACACTCGTAGAAACAGAGAAAATCTATTAACTGATGACGCGAGTGCATAGCCTTAGACTATACGAAAAGTGAAGCAGCGGAGAAGTCATTAAATAACATTGAGGAATATAATTTTCACTTCAGTTTTACGCAAATGACATAGACAGCTAATATTTTTTATTTATTTTTTAATATCCCTTGATAACATTGATCGGTTTTGATTGATAAGTCCGTAATAGGCCATTTAAGAAACGTCCTACACGTTTTCTTTATATATGGCATGCCGGGTTCGAAACATTTTCTATGACTAGACTATATTTTTATCGATGAATTAGTCGTAGAAAATTCTGCTCAAATTGCCCTTATAAGTAATCTTCTCAGTTGAAAGAC
>QLNU02015360.1:102046620-102070682 GCA_006491805.2 Dysdera silvatica
AAACTATTGCTTCCAACCTGACGAGATATTTCTTTTTAGTTTCCTAATTGCATTTAATGATATCTAAAATTAGCTAAAATGAATAATTGAGAATGAAATTGATTTATATATTTAGAAATGAAAATGAATTTAAAATGAAAACATATAAAATCTTTTAAAAATTAAAATGTGTAAAATGATTTGAAACGTGGGATAAATGAATAATAATGTAGATAACGAATAACAATTAGCGTTTCCTTGATTTTTAAAAGGGAAATTTTATTCCTTTCGCAAAATTCCCGAAATAATTGGACTCCTCTGTATAGGATAAAATATATTTTTCGCGGTTAAAATTATAAACTTTGAGCATGGAACATAGAAGTTTTAAACCATCTGTATGATTTTTGAAATTATAAATTTCAATGTTTTTAAGCAACCAACCAAAGAAATTCTTATTGATCTTTTATCTTTATTTAATATTCCCTTCTGATATTAAGAAAAAGAACGTTTACAGGTGTTAGCACTGTACTTGCTAATAATTATTTTATTGATTTAAAGAACAAATCATTATGTTCTCCAGATGGAACCATATATAATGCCAGTTCGATATGAATATTCAATAGTACTTGATTTTCCATATGCCGATGAAGACACAGTAGAGTAGGAACCCCATTTTCCGAAATGAAGGGAGTGGACAGGATTTCGGATAATCCGGAAATTTAATTTTTAATGTACAGGTGAAAAAAATTACATTTTTATCCAAAAACAACTTGTGGTTATGACGTCACGGATTTATTCTTGCGGCGTGATTTTCTCACAATTCCTCTTACCCCCATCACACCAGACAGCCTGGGTTTAATTATCTCGGTTGGAAAGTAACACAGTGGTTATAAGATCTTCTAACACCTCAGCACTGAGCGGGTATTCGGTAAGAAGAAACGGATTTCCCGAAATGATGCTTAAACAAGATGTTTAAAATGACCTCCCATTCTGCGGCAGATCATATAATGAACCAGTTTTCAAAATTAAAAATCATTTATTTATATTCGCAACAACCGTCTTCGGTCTCTTACCACGTATATTAAGTTGAAGGAAAGAGTGTAAAGCTGTAGTTATTGTTTCAGGTTTAAGGTAATAAAGTTTCATGAACGGCCGATGATGTGGCCACATCATCGGCTAATGTGAAAAAACTGTTGCTTTAATAATATTAAAATCTAGTTCGTCATATCGGACATTCTTGCTTCTTTAACTTGTCGCTTTGGCAACGGTAGTCACAGTACTGCCACACCAATAGCGAACTTGTCCATGGAAAGCCATATATATATTCATAAGAGAGAGAGAATAGTTACACCCGTAGATTAGTAGCTTCAGAACCTGACCGGCAATCAGGAGGTCGTGGGTTCGGGTCCCACCAGGCGCCGGAAAATCATTCTTTTCTTTACGAGTAATTTAACATCCAGTGTATATATACTTTAATGCTATTTATATTTATGTTATATAAAAGGGAAAACACTCGACTCTCTCGTAGAGCACAATTCTTAGTTAAAATATGAAATAATTACACTCATGTTTATGCAAATCGCAATACCAGGAAGTAATGGACAGATTGGAAGGAAATTTATACCATGTTTGACAAAAAGTATCACCAAGGTATGATTAACTTCCATATCAGGGGCAAATCAGTCAGGCTTAATCAGTATTAATTGAAGCCGCTCCGAGTGGAAATAAGAGCCTCTAAACGTCTGGGCATCAAATCAATTGTTTGATTATTATTTGGATCAATCAACAGTTTGGATGTGTTCTTGAGTTATTTCCTTCTAGGTTTCGATCCGAATATACAGTTCATTGGTAAGTGATTGCTGCAGAACAGCAAACGCCCAGTCGGCTAGTGACAATGTTCCGGATATGTTCAGTAGCTTGCAAGTCTGGTGAACAGGCAGACTAAGAAGGAAGCGGTATCTCGTGTGCTGTGAAAGTTGTTTGGACATTCCGGAAAACATGTTATCGGGCGTTGTCATTTTGGAAGATAACGTCAGGGGTGTGCTGAAGTAAGGGTACAACTTGGACCTCTAAAACCTCCCTGATGTAGCTGTTACTGTTGAGAGTATCTTCAATTCGCAGCAGCCAGGATCGCCTATAATAGCCAATAGCACTTCACATCACTACACTGAGCTTTTATGTAGTATAGCGCTCTAAAATATATGCCAGAAGATGGCGTTCACCACAACACCGTCTAAGGCTTAAGCGGCTATCATTTTAGTCCAAAATGTAATGGGACAACCGAAAATACCACCTGGTGCTAATCTGTATGCCGATATCTAAACTCATCCGCCCATTGTAAACGGAGGCGTAATGGTTCAGCGTCAAAAGTATCCTCCGTAAAGGAATGAGTGTACGTAGTCCTCTGTACAGCAGTCGCCTTAAAACCGTAGAAGCAGACAATACTGCACCCGCAGCAGTCTTTCAGCTCAGCGCTAACGCTCGAGAACAAGTGGCACGATTTGTTACTGCCATGCGGATGAGATTCATATCATCGTGTGTTTTCTTTATACGTATTGGTCCAGTGCCAGATTTTCGACTCGTTCAGTATTCTTTGGTGTACTGCTTCTATACTCGCATTACTGTCGTTGTATCGCTGCTCCGTACAAGCAGCGATATCCTAGTTCGAAAATACTCCTTCCCGCAAGTCGATGATGCGTCCCCATTCGAACTCAACTGTTTTCTCGTATGGCGAGTTTTGACATTGACGACGCATAGTCACTCCATTAGAAGAGTTTGCAGCTCTCTGATAACAATAAACATTTGTCTGGCTCTTCCACAGCTCCCTATTCATACTTTTTGCAGAAGAGTTCAGTGGATGTTGCTGAGTCCAGGCATATGCATTCATGCTGAATTTCAGATCGCTTACATATCATACCCTGCTTTTGCATTGCCCATACATTTCAGCTGAATCAGTGAATTTCTTCCTAGTGTTGCAATTTTCATAAACGTGGGTGTACTTTACACTCATATATCATTTAATAATTCATGAAAGTGATAATTTTGTAAAAAATGTTAAATAAAGAGTGGGCGGATATTAAATATCTCTAAAAGTTGAATGTTGTTTGAGTGTATTCGCAAGGAATTTTACTAGAAATGAAATATAACCCAGTTAAACACGTAAAAATAGAAGACAGTGAATTCTCATTACATTGTATGCTCCTACATATTATTTCATTAGGAGAATTATAGGCCTAAATACATAATTACCCTACTAAGATAAATTGGTGCTTAAAAGTAAAAGAAATCGTGCAAAGCTATACTAACTTGCATTATAATTAAGGAAATGTAATACATTTTAAGTGTAAATTTATTTTCAGATGATTAATGACATGTTGGAAGAATTTTTTCAGGATTACGGAATTTACGCACATTATTTCGTAAAATTAGAAGAAAGTAATTTTTAACTTATTCAACGCAGGATTTCATCAAAATACAATCCGTTTTCTGATAATCTCCGATAACAATTCTTCATGCTAGGAACAACATAATAATAATAACTACCGTAATAAGGCCCATTTTCCCGCAAGACGATATCGGAGTTTCTGAAGCATTCTGAGAAGTGGTTGACTTGTTGGATCTCCATAATGCTTCCTACACATGTTCATTAGGGTTGAGATCAAGGGAGCTGGGGTGTAAATCAATTCAGGGAATATCTTCACATTTCATGAATCCGTCTACAAACTATATTTTATGAAGTCCGATGTTGTCATCCATAAGAATGAAATTCTCGCCAACAGTTTTCCCGAAAAGCCTGATATAAGGGCCCAGGATTAAATTTCTGCATTTCCGAGCAGTTGCCGGGTCTCATTGATTAATGTGTGTAGGTTTATCCGCTCATTTATTATGATCATTTCTCAAATAAAGAACGTAGTCATTTCTGAAGCTCTCTTTTTCTCTTGTGGTAAAGAAATTTTACGCATCGATGGTCCTTCCAGGTGACCACCTGCCCCGCAATCAGTGTTTAAACTGAATCAGAATTCATCCCAAGTTTGGAGTGTATATTAAAGTGATTTATTTATGCATATTTATATACTAATATACATATTAATATATACATATTAATAGCAAAATTGTAGTATGATTGTGACATGTAGTACCTTCTAATGTAATATACATGAATACACATATCTAAATGTATATTAACTTGGACAAAGTTAAAGTTGTAAAGTAATATCACACAAGGTAGTAAACCCAAGTAAATTTAAGTAGTAGAAACATCTCAGAATAAAAATTGACATGTAGTAGTAAAAGGTGAAGAGGAGTAAAAGATTAAACAATACCAAGAATTTTGTTCTTCATCAGGGACCGCACAAAATCCCTGTTATTGGTTTGCATATAATATATATTATGCATACATAAATATCTACTATTATATAGACAAGAAAATATATAAAGTTTTAAAGAGTACAGAACATAATGTAAACTTCGTTGAAATTGTGTTCAACTAATGTAAATGTGTTATCTAATGTAAAATGAATTCATTAGCTATAAACACATCATATCAACCGAATAACTAAGGTAAATAATAAAGTAAGTAGTATTAAGGTAATAAATAAGGTAAACAGATTATCAAATAAAACCACGACGTCATGCGTATACGTGGTACTGATGCATTAAGTCGCAAAGTTCAGATAGTTTATAATGAGGATTCTCCGTTTATTATTCCCGTATCAGAATGAAAAATTCACATGAGATTTGAAAAATCTTTGGCCAAATTATTGGAAATATTAAGTAATGGACCACCGTCGTATTAGATCAAAATTATGCAAGAATCATTAGCAAACGTGGAGAAGACGTTTTCTATCCGTTTCAGTCCTCCAGTTCAAATTATTTTACCATCAATTAAAAGAAAAGAGTAGGGATTAGATATCCGAGTCCCATACCTTTAATGTTTTATCATTATTTCATATTTAGTATTAAACTTAGTCACAATTTTCGACTTCCCTTTTCAGAAAAGACGCTTTCAATAACGGTAACAACCACCAATTCCCTTAATTCAGTTACATCAGTTTCCTTATAGCAGTTAAACTAGTTCCCTTAAGTCAATGAATTATGTTCCCTTAAACCAGAAAATAAAATCGAATGCTTTAGAATAATATCGAGATTTAAAAAGTAGGTGGCGTAGTCGGTTTATCAGAAAAGGAAACATTTCGAGACTCGAATGAGGAGAATCCGAATATATGCTGCTCAAACAAAATATTTGCTTTCCCCTCTAACCTTTACAGCCAAATGGCGATACACTTTCTGCAGTACGCCCTTGGAATTACATTTAATGTCAACGATGGAAGACGCATTTTAGTGTACTTACGGCGTGAATTAATATTTTATTCACAATTAAACTTAAACGCATAATACGCGCATGAAATCCATTGTGCGATTCGTTACTGATGTCGTTTAAATAGAAAAATGTGGTGTTTGATAATAAAAATCCACACTTGTTCCATGTGCTTACGGTCATACCTATCAGCTTAACAACTTACGACTTTTAATTGTTGGACCTTGCATAGTGTGTTACGTTATGTATATATTCATGTAGTGCTATTAAGATTCAATAGTATTACTATTTCGGATTTCATACCCATTTTGGAGTTGTTTGGTTTTTCATCCAGGAATATTGTATGTATCGCTTTTCTTACATCATAGCATAGTTTGTGTTTAACAAAAGCATTTTATGACTGTTGCAATTAAAACATTCGAATCTGGATGCTATTGGCTACGTTTTTATCATTTACTCATCGATCGGTGACATTTTGATCGATTTTTCATGATTTGATCGCTGGTTTAAGAACCAATGATTTTGAATTCATCATGGCCAGATACTGTGGTTTTGACATCTTTCCGCTATCTTCTAAATTACTGGAGATCTTTTGGTTGTTGTATCTCTTTCATTTGAAGAATCAATAGCTTCCATATGGGATTTAATTTCGATAAAGTCACGACTTCCGCTTTACGACCAAACGGATCATACTTTTTGAATAGGTTCGTAAATTTCACCAGATTTAATGTCATTTATATGTTAGCCTTTCATTTCCTACTGCCATCTCTTTTATTAATGGCTGACATTATGCACTGATTTCTGTTTCGTTTTCATTCAAGGGATGCTACTTCAACAAACTCATCTTAGATAATGAACAGCGTGGACATACCTGCACATGGGTTTTGTGTTTATACATAGTGGAACGTATATATTTAATCTTAATGGAGCTGATAAAATTGTTTTGTCATATATACGGCCGTTACGAAATATAGAAGTTCTTGGGGAATAAAGGAAAATCATGGGATATTTTTGGATACGCAGAAAATATATTTCAAACCTATATATTTTGAAATCAATGCATATTCATTGTGTCATAATCGTGGTTTTATGCTTTTATTTATGCGTCAATAATTTCATAATTTTTACCACATTTATATGTATACTCCTTTTATCTAGGTTGCACATTCCTGAAATTAAACGCACTCATTATAATACATTAGAACACTTTCCAGACTTAGACAATAGACAATAGATTTTATTCGCATTTATCATTTTATAAATTGATATTTTTTTGCATAAGAACAATTATGCACGAATTTTATTTAGATTTCTCCATATGAATCCCTACCGCTATTGATTTTGTAGCAAATAGTATTCTTTTAATTTCTAAGTAAATTTATGTATTGTTTGCTGTTTTTTTATATTCTGGAATTTCGTTTAGTTGTCCTTTGTTAGTTTTACTTTTTTTATGTATTTGCCGATATTTCGAAAATTATAGTTGTTAGTTTTTGCATTGAGTTCTATTATATTTTCATATTCTTGGTTTTATATTCTTTCATAATTTTAAGTAGTTTTATGTCATATATATCCCGTGCATATAATTTTTTTGCATGCTGAAATTGATTCAACTGTTTTTCATGTTATTTTTTTATTATTGTTTTATGATTTCATTTATTTTCATTTGTTTTATTAAGTTTTCCCCAAACAACATTACCACAGTTAATACGGCATTCTATTAATGTAAAATATAAGTTTAGCATTGTCTCTGTTGTCAGTATTATTGCTAGTCTATGTATTACTCCCGAGACTCGATCAATGACTCAGTATTTTATAAGAAATATAATGCCCGTACAAAAAACTAGGTTCCATCCGTATTCGTTGTAAAACATCGCTTTGTTATCGTGCCCCTTGAGTAAAGAAAAACAGATTAGATTTTTGTCCGAGATAAGTTTGGTAACTTGGATGTGCCCTTACTATTATCCCTGATGACATCGAAAATATGGACATATACTTGCTGTCATGAAGAAATTATTTTCTGCTTCATTTATAAACCCTTCTTTATTTCTCATTTAATACTCCTTTAATTCTCCTTCTCTATACTTATTTATTCTTTTATATTCCTTTATCCTTATACTCCTTTAGTATTTCTATTCAATCATTGGCTAAGCCAATTAATGTGTCCGAGAAATGGTATACAGATCAAAATGCTATCAAGTAGGTTATAGATAGAAGCAAGGAAAACATGCTAGGAGAGAATAGTTTCAAATTGCATCATTGTGAAGGTTATTAAATGAGATTATTTAGTCATTTACACTCTTAAATACCATAGAATATAGAGAAATGTATTTTATGTTTTATTATGGATTGGTTTTGGTCAATATTTCTTAAATGTAACAAAAATATATAACGAGAAAAACTGAAATATGTCGAGTGAAAAAAATTCTAGAAAGCAATTATTAAGACATAAATATAGGTTCTGCATATTACTTTCAGATAATTAATTAATAAGATTATATTAATGATTAATTAAATTATAATTAGTGATTTAATAAATTACTACAAAGGATCTAACTGGAACTTGTTAACACGTGTATATATATATATATACGCTAATTCTTTGTTACTTTAGGTAATGTGGCAATCTCAACTACTCACGGTTCTCATCGAAATAAGAACCTAACCTGTATATGAGGTTATTACATGTAACCCTTTGTAGTCCTTTATAAGGTTTATTGAACATTTAAATATAATATCACTACGGCTTTAAACCCGAAATTGTATACCTTGGCATGAAAACACCAGCATCGAGACAATGATTATTAAAGAGGGTTGCAATTTACTCAGCAGAAAACTTTAGAGAACGTGGAAACTGAGGATTAACCAAGTTTCCAAGAGTCAGAATAGCATACTGCTGATAAGAGTTATTTATGCTTCATGAAAATAATATAAAACATTACCTTAAGGGTTATATTTAAATTATACAAAATGCTAATACAAATTATAATCCATATGGAAGCTAGTGTGCAAAAAGGTATAGTTTTTAATATTTCATACATACTTTATATATGTGCTGTGGTTGGAATGGCAGGCTATAAAATGACCGAAAATGTCCCGAAAAGTGAATAAAGCATGTGATTTTATAATCTGACTTTCAATTTTCAATAAAAGCTTTATATTATTATTATTAGATTTGGGTGCCTTTTGTAATTATTGCTGCAATATGTTTCTTCTAAAATTTATCGACAAAACCTAGCTTTATATTCAAAATTCTTCCTTTTCCTAGAAACTTTCTTCAAGGAGGTAAGGAAACGACGCCAACTTATGTACAAGTTCAAATGTCTGGGAAAATATAGGTTAAAGGAAGGGCCTCGAACAAGGCTCAACGTGCTGAGTTTAATAAAGCCTTTTGTGAATAATGGGCAATAGCAATGAATAAAAGAAATATTGAAATTAAATTAGAAGTCGAACTAAAATGGAATTAGAACTAAAACTTAAACTACCACTGAAATCCCACATTAGGAATGAGAAACTGAAGTTTTAATAGCCTCATATATTTGACTCATTCGGAGAACTCACGGACAACTGTAAATGGGAAGTTAATTAATTTAAGCTCATTAATTTATATGGAAACCGGCTTCCTCATAAAAAACGAATTTTCTCTTGAACATCCTTGAATTCTTTCCTTGTTAATTTTTTGTCGTCTGCTCAGCAAAGAGGAGGAGAAACTTTTCAAGAAATATCAAAAGTCATTTGGAGATGAGGTCTGCTTGGGTGCTGGGCCATCTGTTCATAATGAGACGGTTTCATATTCGAATTCCGAGACAAAGCGGACGAGAGGGAGAAGGAACGATAGCATAAGAAGGGCAATGGGAGGAGGGGATGGAGAAAAGCGGAAGATAAATGGAACAAGGATAAGAATTATTATTTTAGTCAGCTCGATCTTTAATCTGTCACTGAGCTTGAAGGTGTACTTAGGAATAAATCTAAACCTATAACGCTTTTTCTTCTTTTCTTTGAAAATGCTCTTTGAAATGTTCAGTGTAATTTGTTGCAATTTTAAAAATTAAATACTTTTATGTCACATAATAAATATAAAAACACTGAGCCGGTATCAGTACTAAAAAGAAGTCGCATCTTATTGTTGATTAGACAAGAATACTAAATAAGACTTGTGACAACGATCTCTTTTATTAAGATACTTTCTTTATTATTTGCCTCTTTTCTATGTACAGTAAAATCCTAAGTACAATTCATGAATGTTAAAATCTCGTTTACATAAAGAACTAACATTTCAGCTTAAATCCCTTATTCTTATTTATATGATATGAAAAGCAACGTACATTTTCGTATGTCCCTAATAGGAGGATTGCAAATGATGCTGGACCATGCCTTGTATATATCTCTATATTAAGATATTAAAATTATTTCGAATTCCTGATCTATTAATATTTCAATTGCACGTGAATATTATTGATATTTCAATATGGCGAATAGCAGATTTGTTACGGCCTACACATATTACGCTCTCAAGAAACAGGAAAATACCACCAAGGAATACGGGCCATCGAATATCGATTTTAAGGAACAATTATTAATTATTAAATATTAATCATTAATTAAGGACAATTTTAAGGAACGTAATAGTTTGAAATATAGGTTCTTCTTCTATCGTTTTGAGTTCTTTCGTTCAAAAATTAGTCTCAGGTCAGTCGAAAGATTTCGATTCCTTGGTAATAAATGCTTTTAAATTTCTTTGTTTAAAGTGTGAGCGAGCTACTAAATTCAGATAACTATAGGTAGAGGTCAGAAACTGTTTAAAATTAAGTTAATGCTGTAAATATTATTAAATTCTGACTTATTTTTACATAAAAGCAGTTTCATATATCTTACTTACGTACACCTAAAAATATCCTTTCTTGTTTCAGTTTTGCAGCTTTAGAAATACTTCGATACAGGAACTTCTGTCTAGAAATAGCAAAATCTAAAAGTCCCATTGACCGACTTGGTAAGAAGCAAAAGGTAAAAGACTTGATTACATAAATGTCAAGCACGAAATTATGGTAATTGATAATTTCGTTAGATCGAAATGCCTCGATGGCAATACACCTTTTTTTGGTAAATGTGACGGCTTTTGATAAATCTTTGCGTTTGATAAATCTTTGGCTTTAAGAATGACTGGCTTTTGGCTAAACCTTAAGCCTGTTTTTAAGCGTTGCTTTGAAATTTGTTTTAACAGACTATAAATAAAAGGAAAACGTTCTGTGTGTTAACGAAAAAGCAATAGCTGCGCTTCCATTTTCTCTTCTTCCATTTTTACACCACAGTGCTTTCATTAAATGTGAGTTTTCACAAAAGGTGAGTTTTAAGAAACATTCTAATGTACCTTGCATGGAGTGTAAAAATTGGAAAGGATTTTTGCGCGCTATTCTACCGATTAAATTAACTTCCATGCAGACTATTTTTCACTGTACTTCTAAATTTCTATCATTTCTTGCTAAAATTGAAGAATAAAATATGAAGTATATTTTTAACATTTGCGCCTACAATGTAATGCTTGTTTCTCAAGAATTGATATTTTTTGAACCGTACATTAACAGCATATGCATTTATATATAAATATTTTACAGGAACCAGTTATATTGAATTCATGAAATATTTTAATTTATGATATTTGCAGCGTTATTTCACAGGGTGTACACATATATATATATATAAATAAGAAATAGTAGATAATCTAAATATAAATGGAAGTGTAGAAAATCAAGCAATTAAATGGAAATTATTAATAAGTAGGTGCAAATATATTAGGAATACCAATATTCACGCAGCCACATCTGCATACTATATAAAATAATAAAGGCCTATGCACTAAAATGTGTATATACAATATAGGTGTAAATGTATGTACATCATACCACAATTACAAAATATACATTCCTGTGTAGTGAAAGTATAAATGAATAGACAATTTTACGATTAATAATAACGGGCTAGTGACGAGAGTGAAGATTGAAATTATATGACAATATATTGCATCTATGCATGCATGTACAATCTTTTTCAAGGGAACAGTTATACACGCATGCCGGACACAATATATAAGATCTTCAAGACAGTGTTTCTGAAACGCCAAAAAACCGTTCGACGAAACCCCTAAAAACCAATGTCAAACGGCTCAAAGGCGTTCTATTCCCGACATCACCCTACAGATCATTAAGGTTAACAAGAAATATTCAAATATATAAAAATGTAATAAACTATACATGTACTTACAAGGATACGTTGGGCCTCACACTTCGATTCATGACCTTGTGTTTTGACATTTGAAAGAAAGGGAGAGAGAGGGGGGCAGAGGGTGTTATTGGCAGAATCATTTAGTAATGGTGACAGTTCGGCGCCAAACAACAGGGAGGCTAAAGAATTAGCTGTAGCAGAAGTTAAAAGGGGTGAGGAAAGTAGCTAAAAGGAAAAATGAAGATAAAAGGGGAAGAGGTTATGAAAATGTAAGGGAAAAAAATTATTAGCCAAATATATGGCGCAACTTTATATTAAAATTTTTTCTACGTTTAAGGTTAGCGAGGATAACTTTAAGGTAGCGTAAGCAGAAATTTATGGGAAAATTGTTGTTTTTTAATGAAGTAAAGAAACATATGAGACTGTTGGTAGTATCGTTAATATTGTTACATATTTTGGAAATGCGAACACAATGTGTAATCAAAATATTTCGTTGAACACCTATAGAGATATTGCTGTTCCATTTAGTGAGGAAGTTCACCTTGAAATTAAAACAACTACGTTTATCAAATATGGTGCAATTGACGTGGTCTTTAATAATGGTAATATTCAAATCGAGGAAGTTTGAAGTTTGCTTTGGTGCTGTCCTCTGACGTCTTTTTCGGTATAAGCTCTTCGGGATATGTATCAAGGTGTTTAGCACTGAAACTGTGGTTATCGAAAGTTATGATGTCATCTATGTATCTAAATACATTACACAAAACAACATTATTATTTTTTTCATAATGGTGTAGGAATAAATCCGCTAAAATAGAAGAGAAGTTACTTCCTTGTGGAATACCGCATATTTGTTTGTAGATGTGCTTGCCATCAGAAATATAGTTATTGAAAATGCAGAAGTTTATAACGTTGTTCCAATGATTTTCATCAATGTTCAGGTGGTGCGAGAAATTATTATAATATTCGTTGAGGACGTATTTTAACTTTTCCAAGGGAATACTGGTGAAAAGGTTTTCAAAATCGTATGTGTTAATTACAGAAATATTGTTGTTGTTGTTAATATAGTTGATGACAGGTGTATTGTTCTTGATAAATATGGTGTTTTCTTTATTCTTATGGATTCCTTGTAATATCTTTCTTAATAGTTTAAAGAAGGTGCTATTGGCGTTATGGTTATAGCAGTTAACGCATGAAGTAACAAAGCGGAATTTAGTATGATTTTTCAAAGCAAACTTCCTCGATTTGCATATTACCATTATTAAAGACCACGTCAATTGCACCATATTTGATAAACGTAGCTGTTTTAATTTCAAGGTAAACTTCCTCACTAAATGGAACAGCAATATCTCTATAGGTGTTCAACGAAATATTTTGATTACACATTGTGTTCGTATATCCAAAATATGTAACAATATTAACGATACTACCAACAGTCTCATATGTTTCTTTACTATATTAAAAACAACAATTTTCCCATAAATTTCTGCTTACGCTACCTTAAAGTCATCCTCGCTAACCTTAAACGTAGAAAAAATTTTAACATAAAGGCGCGCCATATACTTGGCTAATAATTTTTCCCTTACATTTTCATAACCTCTTCCCCTTTTATCTTCATTTTTCCTTTTAGCTACTTTCCTCACTTTTTTTAACTTCAGTTATAGCTAATTCTTTAACCTCCCTTTTGTTTGGCGCCAAACTGTTACCAATCCTAAATGATTCAGCCAATAACACCCCCCCTCTCTCTCTCTCTTTTAAAATGTCAAAACACAAGGTCATGAACTCGAAGCGACAGGCCCAACGTATCCTTGTAAGTACATGTATATTTCATTATATATTTATGTATTTGAATATTTTTTGGTAACAGCAATGATCTGTAGGGCGATGTCGGGAGCAGAATGCCTTTGTGCCGTTTGACAGTGTTTTTCGGGGTTTTAGTCGAACGGTTTATTGGCGTTTCAGAAACATTGTCTTGCAGATCTTATATATTGTGTCCGGCATGCGTGTATAACTGTATCCTTGAAAAAGATTGTACACGCATGCATAGATTCAATATACTGTCATATAATTTCAATTTTCACTCTCGTCACTAGCCCGTCATTATTAATCGTAAACTTGTCTATTCATTTATACTTTAACTACACATGAATGTATATTTTGTAACTGTGGTATGATGTACATACATTTACAACTATATTGTATATGCAAATTTTAGTGCATAGTCCTCTATTATTTTATTTCATTTTATATAGTACGCAGATGTGGCTGTGTGAATATTGGTATTGCTCATATATTTGCACCTACCTATTAATAATTTTCATTTACTCGCTTGATTTTCTACATTTTGATTTATATTTATGTTTACATTATCTACTATTTCCTATTTATATAATTTTATCATATTGATTGCTGCTGCTTCATGCGCGCTCTTCATTGATAAACTTGTTTGTATTTTTATTTTATTGTTTACTATTGTTTTTTATTTGCTTTCATTTCTCACCAATCTATTTGCTTGATTTTCTACATTTTCATTTATATTTACATTATCTACTATTTCCCATTTATATATATATATATATATATATATATATATATATATATATATATATATATATATATATATATATATATAAATATTCATATATATCATCATTATATTCAACCATTATTTATCTACAACTGGATGAAGGTCCCCCAAGTGCTTTCCACACAAGTCTATCCTGATCAATTTGCTTCCACATCACCCCAACCTGTTTTCTTATTACATCTGCCATCAAGTTTGAGGACGTTTTCTCGGTCTTCGGTGGTCTCTTGGAATCCAAATGATATATTCAGTTGTCCATCTTTGATCAGTTTTCCTTGCGATATGCCCAGCCCATCGCCATTTCAGCCTTTTTACTTTAACAATGATGCCCTTTTCTCTAGTTTACCCTTTCTCTTCGTAAAATTGTTTCTTTTACGATCTCTTCTAGTTATTCAAAGCTTGCAACTCTCCATTCTTCTTTAAGTCGTCTGTAACTTCCGTATTTCTGCAAATGTTAGACGCCATGTCTATGATCCAAAGGAGAGGACTGGCAATATGCACTGGTTGAAGACTTTTTTTTTAAACAAAAAGGTAATTTTTTTCAGGATAAAACTGTTCCGAATGCACTCGAGGCAAGTTTGATACGTACATTCAGTTCTTTCATAATGTTGCCTTCCATTGAAATCAATTGGACAAGGTAAATATATGAACATGCAATTTCTAGCTGAGTGTTGTCAACCTGTATTTTTGTTTTCTCTAAGAAATTCTTGACCAGGATTTTAGTTTTTGTAGGTTTATCTTGAGTCCAACTTCTCTACTTCTAGTTGAAAGCTCCTGTACCATGTCTTGGAGTTTTGATGGGTCCGTTGAAAACATAACCATGTCATTAGAAAACCGCGGATGATTTAAATATCCATCATTCACTTTTATTCCTATCCTATTTTAGTTTATCAGCTGAAAAATCATCTGTAAAGCTGAAGCAAAAAGTTTCGGAGACATGGTATCTCCCCTCTTCACACATTTACGAGTTTCGTAGTTTTATTATTTTTATGTAACCGAAATTTTGCAATTATATTTTTATACACGCGTTTACCATGTCAATGTATACATGATCGACGTCTGTTGATCTTAAAGAGTTGATAACTTCTGATGTTTTAATAGAGTCAAAGGCCTTCTCATATTTAATAAATGCCACACATAATGGAAGTTCACATTCATTTGTTCTTTCAATTAGTTATTTTAACGCTCTAATTTGGTCCACTGTACTAAATCCACTTCGAAATCTAGCTTGTTTTCCTTGTTGAGTTGCATCTAATTTTTTCTGCAGGCGATGTGTTAGTACTTTTTGAAGGTTTTATAAATAGCACGTAACAAGATAATTGGTCGGAAATTTTTCAAATCCTATTTCTTACCTTTTTTATGCAAAAAAATTACTGTTACAGAATCCCATTAATTTGTTATGTTAGCGCTGTTATGATATTTGGTAAGGCATTTTGGAATTATGTTGTAGACATGTTAACCATCTCTTTTTATGTTATCTTATCTAATGCCATCGTCCAAAGGGTCTCTTCATTTCTTCGTATTTTTATTGAAAATGCTACTTTCTCTTTTAAGATTTATAGGAGCTGTTCCTTTGATTATTTCAATATCCTCGTTTAATCCACTGTGTCCTACAAATAGTTTTCTGTAGAATTTTTTAACTCTTCTAAGTATTTTCACTATATTAAATACAATAGAATTATAATAGATTTATAATAGATATTTTAGAAAAAAGTAAGAACACGAAGTGATAGGTAGATGAAAAACTTAAAAGAAATCTACAGTGATTAAATTGGAACCCGATATTTGAAACAATACCAGCAAACATGGAAAATAAATATTAATTTTTACTAATACTTTAAAAGATAAATTTATTGAATTTTTTCCAGAAAAGCCAATAAAAATAAAATAAAATATAGTAAAAAATTAGTTTAATATGAAATAAGGAAAAATAAAGAAAAAGTAAGACATATAAAAAATGTGTAATAACAAAAAGCGAACAACAGTGGACTAAATTTATAAAAATCAGAAATGAGACAAAGAAATCGATAATTAATGAAAAAAGATAATAGTATATTGAAAAATTTAAAGAAAAGAATCAAAATAGAAATGGAAAATAATAAATGATTTACTGGGTAAAAAATGGATTGACAACTTGATTCTTTAGATATCGAAAATAAATAAATAACATTATGTTAATTTAAGCGTACAGAAACGTTGCTGTTGTTGCAGCAAAGATTTTATTTTCACTTTAACGAGTGCCTAGTAGGTAATGTGCAGATTATCTAGGTAATTTGAGAAATGAAACGATTTTCGGCACTTTAACAGATCACCCTAGTTAATCTTCACATTGCCTAGATAATCTGTAGAATAACTGATTTCTGCACTTTAGCGGTAACATATATATACACACTATATGCCCAAAAGTATCCGGACACTTTGGATTTTTTGTTTTTTTTTTCGAATTTCTAAAAAACTACTCTGCCAATTGTTCTCTAACTTTGAAGATATATAAACACTTTACAATAAAGTTTCGGTGACTTGTGCATTTAGGGGACCACCCACATATTGACAAAGTGAAAAAATATATTTGATCACCCTGTATCATAAAAAGCTGGAAATTATTTGTAACTTTCAGAAAATATTTAACCAGCTATGCTTAATGCCTGTGTGCATTTTTGTAAAATAGACATGTATATTCATGAAGATAGAAACGTTTCTTTAAGAAAACCCAAATTTTGTCACATATTTTTTGCTTATAATATCCACAATTTTCAGTCAAATTTCACGAAACTTACAGAACATTTGTCAACGTACAAGAAAAATATTATACTTAAATTAGAAATTAATATATTGAATACACGATGAGATATGAGCATTTGAAGAAAATAATTTTTTACTGCGCATGCGCGAAAGATATGAATAACTTTCTTTCATAATTTTGTAGTCAATAGTATAGAGCAACTTAAAAAAAATACCAGTGGGATATCTTGAAAATTCAGAAAGTTATCGACGATATAGTGAGCCGTATTTCTCTAATTCTCTGAAAGTAGCTAGATGATAAGGGTTTTTTCCACAAATTGTCATATTCCAAATTACCAAACACCCCTGTTCTGAAAATGAAATATTCCAGATTTATGCAAATAAGGATCAAAAGTATCTGGACACCTGCATGTTTTGCTTCTCCTTTACAGAAGTCAAAAACCTTGCTTGGTGCAGAATGACCATTGTTGTCCTTGTGCCATAAAAATACAACAAACCAACAAGAAGTCAAAAATTAGTATGAAGTGGGACCACCTTTTGTTGCAGTGATGACTGCCACTCTATCGGGGAGGCTATCTACTAGTTTCTGGAATTTTTCAGTGGGAATTGCATGCCATTCTTGCAAAAGAATATTAATCAGCTCTTGCGCCAATGTGGGCCATTTTGGCCTAGCTCGTAGTCGACGTTCTAATTCATCCCATAGGTGTTCTATGGGATTTAGGTCTGGGCTCTGAGCAGGCCAGTCCAATTGCTCAACATCCATGTCAGCAAACCAGCTCTGTACAGCCCTTTCTGTGTGGATAGGAGCACGATCTTGTTGAAACAAGAATGGACCCACTCCAAACTGTTGTCACAATGTAGACAACATGGAACTGCCTAAAATGTCGAGATAGCCTTCCATCTTCAGAATTCCCTTCATAGGAAGCAGAGGGCTCAGCCCGAACCATGATAAACAGCCCCAAACCATTATGCTTCCACCATCAAACTTAACTTGCGGCACAATACAGTCAAGTAAAAAGCGTTTACCCAGCATTCTCCACATCCAGTCTCTACCATCTGATTGCCAAATAGTGTACCGTGATTCATTGCTCCATAACACTTCACGCCACTGCTGCAGGCTCCATGTTTTGCACACTTTGAATCATTGTAAGCGACGCTTGGCATTGGTTGCGGTAATGCTTGGTTTATATGCAGCTGCTCGGCCATGAAAACCAAGACTTTGCAGTTCCTGACGAACTGTTTTTGTGCTGACGTTGCATCCAGAGGCTTTTTGAAAATCCGCACAATCGGATTTTCCGTCGATTTCATGCGGTTCGCTTTCACAACTCTCTTCAGCACTCTGCGTTCCCTGTCTACTAGACGGAGTGGTCGACCAGGTCGTGGATGCACCGTTGTAGTCCCCGTATGTTCCCACTTTACGATAACATCATTAACGGTGGAACGGGGCACTCGTAACATCACAGAAATCTCACGAACAGATTTTCCACAGCGGTGACAACCAATGACTTCACCACGTTCAAAATCATTTAGCTCGCCCTTTCCTCCCATTTTACTTTTCTAGCTTTGAAATTATAATTGTTAACTCGTCAGACTTCTTTTATACTTGTCTGAGAGCTAGAAATTTGACGTCACTAACAGAATCCACCACGTAGAGGGGTGTCTTTTATTACGTGTGTCTTAGATTTTAGAAATTTGAAAAAATTAAAAATCCAAAGTGTCCGGATACTTTTGGGCATATATATATATGTGTGTGTGTATAGACCCACACGCTGAACGTATGTGACGATGTGTGGAACCGGCCAGGCCAGTAACCTAGTGTCCTACCCCGCCTTCAAGTGGTGCAGGCTGAGCTTTCTATTTATGTGGCAAATTAATATTTGCTGCACGGATGGAAAGGCGGAAGGGGAGGGCTAATTCACCAACCCGTCTAGCCAGCGTGGTGAAATTATGGCTAATTCCTCCATTATGTTGACACACCAGAAACCATGGCCCCTAGTCTCCAGGTGCTGGAGTGCTCCTGATCAAATCTTCGCAAAACTTTGCGCAAAAACATGAAAGAAGATATAAGAAAATTCAATTGTGAGTTAGTAAGGAAGGCCATTGAAAGCAACAAGAGCCTTAGGGTTGTTAAAGGGAGTTTGTCTATTGGGAAGAAACACATCATTGCATTAAAAGGAGAGGATGGCACTGTAACAAGAAATAGGGAAGAAATACTTAGAAGAGTTGAAGAATTTTACGGAAAGCTGTATGAAGGAAACAGTGGATTAAACGAAGACTCTGAGATAGTCGAAGGAACAGCTGCTAAAATGTTAAAAGAGGAAGTAGCATTTGCAATAAAAAGTATGAAGAAAGGAAGATCCCCTGGCGATGATGGCATTACATTAGATATCTTAAAAGAAGCTGGAGAACATGTAGAAGACATACTCGCAAAATTCTTTACCAAATGCCTCAACAGTGGTAACATACCAAACCAATGGGATTCTGCAACAGTAATTCTTTTGCATAAAAAAGGTGATAAAGAGGATTTGAAAAATTACCGACCAATTAGCTTGTTACCTGCTATTTATAAAATCTTCACAAAAGTGCTAACACATCGCCTGCAGAAAAAATTAAATGCAACTCAACCAAGAGAACAAGCTGGGTTTCGAAGTGGATTCAGTACAGTAGACCATATTCTAGTATTAAGATTAATTGAAATAACACATGGATATGAATTTCCATTGTATGTGACATTCATTGACTATGAGAAGGCCTTTAACTCTATTAAAACGTCATCCAATCACCAACTGTTCAAGATCAACAGACTTTGAGTATGTGTACATTCACATGGTGAAATGTGTGTATAAAAATGCAAATGCAAAATTTCGGCAACATGAAAATTCCAAACCTATCAAAATTTGTAAAGGTGTGAGGCAGGGGGATACCATTTCTCCAGAACTTTTTACGTAAGCCTTATAGATTTTTAGCTGATAAACTGGAATAACAAAGGAATAAAAATAAATGGTGAATATTTAAATCATCTGCGGTTTGCTGATAGCATTATTTTTTCAACGAACCCATTAAAACTCCAAGACATGGTACAGGAGCTTTCAGCTAGAAGTAGCGAAGGTGGACTCAAGATGAACTTGCAAAAAAAAAAAAAACTAAAATCATGTTCAATAATTTCGTGGAAAAAACAAATATACAACTTGACAACGTAGAGTTAGAAATTTCTGATTCATATATTTACCTCGGCCAGCTGATTTCAATGGAAGTCAACATTATGAAAGAACTCAACAGACATATTAAACTTGGCTGGAGTGCATGTGTAAGAAACGGTTTTATCCTGAAGGGAAAATTACCTTTGTGTCTAAAAAGCAAGGTCTTCAACTAGTGTGTATTGCCAGTCCTCTTTTATGGATCAGAGACATGGTGTCTAACAGTTGGCGCAATACCAAAGTTACAGACAAGCCAAAGGAACATGGAGAGGTGCATGCTTGGAATAACTAGGAGAGATCGAAAAAGAAACAAACTAGAGTAGAGGACATCATTATTAAAGTAAAAGGTCTGAAATGGCGATGAGTTGGGCATATTGCAAGAAGAACTGATCAATGATGGACAACGGAAATTATGAACTGGATTTCAAAAGGTCACTGAAGACCTAGAAAACGTTCTCAAGCTAGATGGGTCGATGAAATAAGAAAACAGGTTTGGGTGACGTGGAAGCCAATTGCTCAAGGTAGACTTGTGTGGGAAGAATTTTGGGAGACCTTCATCCAGCAGTGGATAGACGATCTTTGAATATAATGATGATGATATATAAATGTATATAATTACCAGATTAAACCATAAATGAATGCATAAATATATATATACATTGTTTGCATTTTAACCATGGATTCTCTTTTTCCAACACCAAATTTATCAAAAATGTTAATTTCTATTCTGATCGCAATATTTTGGGCATTCCATATCTTAATTAACGGCGAAATTCATCTAAGCTACCCGTGTGGTAATACCTTTTCCTTGAAAGTTATAAAAAATTATTCGCTCAATCGTCGGTATAATAATATATTTTTGATGCTAATTGATGGCGCTGCTTGACCACCGATTATCGTCCATATGTGTGATTGCTCATTCTTATTCAACATCTACGTTCTGAAGAAAACGAATGTATCTCTCTCGATGTCAGTGCCAGCGATTTAAAAAAATGTTTTAACTGAGTTTGCTTTGTATATATTTTGTATAATTGGTTCGGTGAGATATAAAACTACTTGGTATATACGCCTAACTAATATTTATAAAAAATGATCAATTGAAAAATAAATCAACAAAATAATGTTACTTTGTAAAATATTAGAGGGAGGGGAAAAGCAAATATTTTCTATTAATAGCATTTTAAAAATCTATTTGTTTTTCAAATCAGAGAAACATTTATTTTATATTAAAAGCTAATAAAGCTTCCTTACAGTCAGTGATCGAAAATATAACGGAATTAAATTTTAATTTGTTCACATGTTACTTTTACTGGTCAGTTTCAAAAGTTCAAAAGAATAATATAATTCAAGAACAAGAAACAGAAAAATTCAGTTTTAAATATGGTTGTCCATTCCAAATTTAAATATAACATATTTATACCTCCAAATCCCGGGCGAATCTGTCTGTCATAATTTTCAGACGATAGCAGTGAATCTAGAAGCCTGGACGTATTCAGCATTTGGTCCGTTATGAAACGCTCAGCAGCTCTACAAGAAAAAAGGTTTATAAAGATTTAGAGTTAATTACGAAGAAATCAATATTTTACACAAAATGGAGAACAATGGATAATTTTCTTTAATATGTCATACCATTGTTAATACCTATCTAGAAAAATGGGTCTGCGTCGAATAATATAAGACTAAATACTGATATAATGCAACGTATTTCTGAATTAATGAATTACATGAACGAATGGTTTATCGTTTTTTAAGAACCACAGAGGAGTAATAAAACATTTAAGATGAGTTTTGCCGGGCATATAAAAGTAACACAAAATTTGCAGATAAGTTGCAGATATCTTGAATTCAGGTAACAAATTAAAATGATATACTGGTATGTTATGGATATTTATTTAGATTTAGTCAAAGTAAACGTGATTAAAAAGTCAAGTGAAAAAATAAATTCACAGAGTTCTGCTGAAGACAGAAAAGGAAGAATGAAAATAGTGATAATTGAAACTATATCTCTAAAGAATTTGAAATGAGATATATTGATGCCAAAATATGCCATTTCTAATTAAAACGAATATATTTATATTAAGTTTTTGGTACAAATTGAAATCCTGAAGAGAGCCATAAAATGTTAAAACATCAACATTTGGCAAAAATTATCCTCTTACATTTGGTAATGATTCAATGCATCCAGTATCTGCTACAAAGGAACAATGGGCGTGGTTTATTTCTAAACTTTGATTCAGAGCCATTTGGTTTTAAATATCAAATCCATTAATTTGTACATGGCAGTACAAATCCTTAATTTAAAAAGTTTTTAATTGTACATCGATAAACTACTCGCTTTTGAACCAGCTTTAAGTACTGCTATTAAAACTGTATATATAGTTCAATCAATGTAGGATTCTACATGGAAAGTTTTAGAGAAGTTTTTTCGCTATCTTTCTTTATGTATTTTGGGGTGCTGAGCACTAATTTCAAGTTTACCACCTCGTAACTTTCCTGCTTAAGCAGTTATAAGCGAAAAACCATGATAAAAGCAGGTTTTTCTCTGTTTTTTTCCTTTGTATTTGATAGAAGGTTAAAATGTTTTGAAAAAATTATTGCACCAAATTGAACTAAAGAGATTTCCCTTTACTTTTTCATGTAATTTTTTTCCAATGTAAGATGTATACAATAAAACCTGACTAAGGCGACCACCGTAGGTGCCGTGAAAAAAGAGGTTTGGAGAGGTGGTCTCTGATTGGAGGTAAATTTAGCATTGGGTCTATATGGGTGAGGAAACGTTTGTTTCCAGAAAATTGGTCGCTAAGGAAGGTGGTCGTTGAATAGAGATAGTCTGTAAGAGAGATTTTTCTGTAGTCTTGGCATACGAGTAAAATGAATTTTAGTGATAGATTGACATTCTGGCATCGGAGGGCGAAAACGCAATCCGATCACTATGCAACCATTTCAATAAAAGGAAAATAGTTACAGTTAG
The DNA here is from genome assembly GCA_006491805.2 of Dysdera silvatica. Taxonomy (NCBI): domain Eukaryota; kingdom Metazoa; phylum Arthropoda; class Arachnida; order Araneae; family Dysderidae; genus Dysdera; species Dysdera silvatica. Next base: position 102,069,624 of record QLNU02015360.1, read on the forward strand.
ACTCTGGAAGGAAGTAAACTACTGCTATCAACTCTATTTATTGTTATGTTTACAATCAGTTTGTTTTGATCGCGCTCACTACGCTGAAGACAGAACAGCAGGTCGGTTTGCGCATGATGACGAAATTGTGCGAGAGCTGAAAAAACTATTTGACACACAACTTGAAAAACTAGAGCAGCAAGGCCCCACAGCAAAACTATGAATCCAATACTTTGATATGGTGACTATTGTCAAACAATTCGTTGCATCTGAAAGGTCGGGTGACTGGGACTTGCATCTTCAAACTGTATACAGAAGGTTACCATACTTCCACGCCAGTGGTCACTATTTGTATGCCAAGTACTCTCACCTTTATCTTCAAGATATGCATGATTTGAAGGAAAATATGACTGCTGATGAATTGAATGATGGCCATTGTGACAACGTGAACTCCTGCATCGCCGAAGATGATGAGGAATCAGAGGTTGATGATCCAGTATTTCAGGATGCTTTAAGTCAAATGGAGCTACAGCCTGAGCCATCAAGTGATGAAGAAGACAACAATGAGCTTCTTGTCGAAGAACATCAACCAGGTCCTTCAAAGCGAGCGAAACGACAATACTTGGATAACAACTGCACTTCCCTTTTTTCCTGTTTACAATCTGCCACATATTTTATGCTTACATTTAACTTATTATTTAGAAAACTTACAAAAGTTATAATTCTACTTAAAGTAACTTACATTACTAGATAAATAAAAATTAGTGTTCTTGTCTACTTCAGAGTGTTTGTGTTTTTCTATCTTTAATAGCCTCCTGATTTCATTTTATTTTATTAGTGCTATAAAAGGTGTAAAATTTGATAAAAAATATGTTAACGTAGTCGAAATGGAACTACAAAGGTAACTCAAGAGCTTCAAATTGGTAATTGAAATGGATGCATAGTATCCGATCGCTACTTTTTCTTTTTAGAACAATAAAAACTGTAAAAGTGGGTAATGCAAATGTTAAGGTAGTCTAAATACAATTACAATTAACTCAAAAGCTTCAAATTGGTGATGAAACTGGATGCATAGTGATC
>QLNU02015360.1:102070782-102084119 GCA_006491805.2 Dysdera silvatica
TTTTAAAAATCTATTTGTTTTTCAAATCAGAGAAACATTTATTTTATATTAAAAGCTAATAAAGCTTCCTTACAGTCAGTGATCGAAAATATAACGGAATTAAATTTTAATTTGTTCACATGTTACTTTTACTGGTCAGTTTCAAAAGTTCAAAAGAATAATATAATTCAAGAACAAGAAACAGAAAAATTCAGTTTTAAATATGGTTGTCCATTCCAAATTTAAATATAACATATTTATACCTCCAAATCCCGGGCGAATCTGTCTGTCATAATTTTCAGACGATAGCAGTGAATCTAGAAGCCTGGACGTATTCAGCATTTGGTCCGTTATGAAACGCTCAGCAGCTCTACAAGAAAAAAGGTTTATAAAGATTTAGAGTTAATTACGAAGAAATCAATATTTTACACAAAATGGAGAACAATGGATAATTTTCTTTAATATGTCATACCATTGTTAATACCTATCTAGAAAAATGGGTCTGCGTCGAATAATATAAGACTAAATACTGATATAATGCAACGTATTTCTGAATTAATGAATTACATGAACGAATGGTTTATCGTTTTTTAAGAACCACAGAGGAGTAATAAAACATTTAAGATGAGTTTTGCCGGGCATATAAAAGTAACACAAAATTTGCAGATAAGTTGCAGATATCTTGAATTCAGGTAACAAATTAAAATGATATACTGGTATGTTATGGATATTTATTTAGATTTAGTCAAAGTAAACGTGATTAAAAAGTCAAGTGAAAAAATAAATTCACAGAGTTCTGCTGAAGACAGAAAAGGAAGAATGAAAATAGTGATAATTGAAACTATATCTCTAAAGAATTTGAAATGAGATATATTGATGCCAAAATATGCCATTTCTAATTAAAACGAATATATTTATATTAAGTTTTTGGTACAAATTGAAATCCTGAAGAGAGCCATAAAATGTTAAAACATCAACATTTGGCAAAAATTATCCTCTTACATTTGGTAATGATTCAATGCATCCAGTATCTGCTACAAAGGAACAATGGGCGTGGTTTATTTCTAAACTTTGATTCAGAGCCATTTGGTTTTAAATATCAAATCCATTAATTTGTACATGGCAGTACAAATCCTTAATTTAAAAAGTTTTTAATTGTACATCGATAAACTACTCGCTTTTGAACCAGCTTTAAGTACTGCTATTAAAACTGTATATATAGTTCAATCAATGTTGGATTCTACCTGGAAAGTTTTGGAGAAGTTTTTTCTCTATCTTTCTTTATGTATTTTGGGGTGCTGAGCACTAATTTCAAGTTTACCACCTCGTAACTTTCCTGCTTAAGCAGTTATAAGCGAAAAACCATGATAAAAGCAGGTTTTTCTCTGTTTTTTTCCTTTGTATTTGATAGAAGGTTAAAATGTTTTGAAAAAATTATTGCACCAAATTGAACTAAAGAGATTTCCCTTTACTTTTTCATGTAATTTTTTTCCAATGTAAGATGTATACAATAAAACCTGACTAAGGCGACCACCGTAGGTGCCGTGAAAAAAGAGGTTTGGAGAGGTGGTCTCTGATTGGAGGTAAATTTAGCATTGGGTCTATATGGGTGAGGAAACGTTTGTTTCCAGAAAATTGGTCGCTAAGGAAGGTGGTCGCTGAATAGAGGTGGTCGGTAAGAGAGGCCTTACTGTAGTCTTGGCCTACGAGTAAAATGAATTTTAGCCATAGATTGAAATACTGGCATCGGAGGGCGAAAATGCAATCCGATCACTATGCAACCATTTCAATAAAAGGAAAATAGTTACAGTTAGACTCTGGAAGGAAGTAAACTACTGCTATCAACTCTATTTATTGTTATGTTTACAATCAGTTTGTTTTGATCGCGCTCACTACGCTGAAGACAGAACAGCAGGTCGGTTTGCGCATGATGACGAAATTGTGCGAGAGCTGAAAAAACTATTTGACACACAACTTGAAAAACTAGAGCAGCAAGGCCCCACAGCAAAACTATGAATCCAATACTTTGATATGGTGACTATTGTCAAACAATTCGTTGCATCTGAAAGGTCGGGTGACTGGGACTTGCATCTTCAAACTGTATACAGAAGGTTACCATACTTCCACGCCAGTGGTCACTATTTGTATGCCAAGTACTCTCACCTTTATCTTCAAGATATGCATGATTTGAAGGAAAATATGACTGCTGATGAATTGAATGATGGCCATTGTGACAACGTGAACTCCTGCATCGCCGAAGATGATGAGGAATCAGAGGTTGATGATCCAGTATTTCAGGATGCTTTAAGTCAAATGGAGCTACAGCCTGAGCCATCAAGTGATGAAGAAGACAACAATGAGCTTCTTGTCGAAGAACATCAACCAGGTCCTTCAAAGCGAGCGAAACGACAATACTTGGATAACAACTGCACTTCCCTTTTTTCCTATTGACGATCTCCCACATATTTTATAATTTTTAACATTTACCTTATTATTTAAGAAACTTACGAAAGTTATAATTCTAATTAAATCAACTTACATTACTAGAAAAATAAAACTTAGTGTTCTTGTCTACTTCAGAGTGTTTGTGTTTTTCTATCTTTAATAGCCTCCTGATTTCATTTTATTTTATTAGTGCTATAAAAGGTGTAAAACTTGGTAAAAAGAGATGTTAACGTAGTCGAAATGGAACTACAAAGGTAACTCAAGAGCTTCAAATTGGTAATTGAAATGGATGCATAGTATCCGATTGCTACTTTTTTCTTTTTAGAACAACAAAAATGGTAAAAATGGATAATGCAAATATTAACATAGTCTAAATGCAACTAACAATAACTTAAAAGTTTCAAATTGGTGATTAAAATAGATGCATAGTGATCAGATCGCGTTTTCGTCCTCCGATGCCGGAATTCAATCTGTCACTAATATTCATTTTACTCACACCAAGACCACAGTTAAATCTCTCTTACCGACCACCTCTATTCAATGATCACCTTTTCTGGAAACGTATTTCTTCATCCTATAGACCCAATGCTAAATTTACCTCCATTCAGAGATCACCTCCCTGAGCGATCTCTATTTTCACAGCAACGACGGTGTCGCCTTCGGGAGGTTTTACTGTATTCATATTAGACAAAAAATTACATGAGAAAGTAAAGGGAAATCTCTTTTAATATAATTTGGTGTAATAATTTTTTCAAAAATTTTTTAACCCTGTATCAAATTGAAAGGGAAAATCCGAGTAAAACCCTCTTTTTTCATGGTTTTTCGCTTATAACTTTTTAAGAAGGAGAGTTACGAGGTGGCAAACTTGAAATTCGTATTCAGCACCCCAAAAAACATAAAAGAAGATCAAGGAAAAAACTTCTCCAAAACTTTCCAGGCAGAAGCATTTTTTACCTTAATTGACTGGACTAATATGCATTTAAAACATAACAGCACTCGCAATTTGAAACTCAACAAGAGTATAACATAGAACATACATCCATAACATATATCAATAACACATAAATAATGAACAATTTAATGCTAAAAATGAAAGTTAATTGAAGTTTTGATGATGAAATATCCACGGGCTTTGAATAGCTTGCATGTATGTAAACAAATTAACTTGTTCCTCTAACTCAATTAACCCTCTTACTGCTTATCCCGTGATTTCCACGGGCAACATGAAAGTAACAAGATTTTCTTTTCAAGCGATTTTCCTGGGTATGAAATTTTTCCACCTTTCATCTCTCATCATCTTTGGTTACAAAAATGTGCTACATATTTTAACTCTCAATTACATGTAGATTTAAAATATTGAATAAAAAGAAATATGCAGTTTTTGATGCGATTTTGTTAAAAAGAAAAAAAATGAGCAGTCAGAGGGTTAAACCAAGATCCTTAAAATAAGAATTTGTAAGTGAAATAATGGCTGAAGGTTCAAGGAGAGAGAGTATTAAGAAAAAAACTATAACAATGAGACGGATGGTGGGAGATGACTCTAGTTTTTAGCACGTACAGTTTATATGAAGTTCATGTAATTAATTTTGCCGATCTCTCAGCTTTCGAGATTAAAAACATTAAAATAGGAATTTTTCGAAAGTAAATTTCGCTTCGGCATCTTGAACTGTGAAGCGTCAAAGATTTTTCATTGGTTACGATACGAGTAGCTGGCCGGCTTAGCTACTCGGGAATTGTGCCGTATAAAACAAAAGGTAACTAATAATTTTCTTCCTTCAACGGTTCCAAAATAACGATTGGGCGTCGTCCCTTCCCTTATTAAATTTCAATGGTATTTTAAATTAGTTAATGTTTTGCTATTGTGATTTAAACGTTTTAAGTATCTCTCACTCTACATATCACGAGTAATGTGTTAAGGAATTATATAATGGTTCTACATGAATATATGTTCTTCTTGCGTAAGTATGTTAAAAATACACTTTGTAAAAAAAAAAATCGACGCACCAAAAAGTAGTTGTCCGATTGCGATAAAAATTGGTGGATGTGAAGAACATACATAGAAAAAGAAACGATTAAAATTTCAGAACAATTGAATGATTTATTGCAGAGTTTGACCGTTACAAAGGGAGGAAGTCAATAAGGCGTTGGTCCACCTCTGGCCTGGATGCAAGCTGTCACCCGGCGTGGCATAGACTGATAAAGATCCCGGATGGTGTCCTGCGGAATTTCTTGCCAAATTGTCTCCAACTGTCGGGCTAAATCGTCAACATTCCGGGATGGTTGCAATCGCCTTCCCATAGCGTCCCAAATGTGCTCTATGGGAGAGAGATCAGGAGATCTAGCTTGCCAAGGAAGTGTTGGGCAAGCTTGAAGACAATTCATAGCAACACGTGCCGTGTGCGGCCGGGCATTGTCTTGTTGAAACGTAAGTCCAGGGTGTCGCAAAAGGAACGGTAACACAACCGGTCGTAGAATGTCGTCTACGTACCGCTGTGCTGTAAGTGTGCCAGAAATGACCACCAAAGGGGTCCGGCTATCAAAGGAGATGGCACCCCCTGACCATAACGCCCTGTTGTGGGCATGTGTGGCGTGCGATAGTAAGGGCAGGATCCCCACGCTGCCCTGGACGTCTCCAGACACGTCTGCGGTTGTCGTCAGGACACAGTTGGAAACGGGACTCGTCACTAAAGACTATACGTCCCCAGTCAGCGCAGTTCCAAGTTGATCGAGCCCGGCACCACTGTAATCGGACTTGACGGTGTGATGGACGAGGACGTGAGAGGTAAGCGGCGTAACGGTCGGCGCGAGCGTAAATTCCGCTCTCTCAGTCGTCTGCAGAGGGTCATGTTGGACACATGTGTGCGGGCCACACGTTGGATAGTTGATAACGACGAATCCGGTGCTGTGACAGCTGCTCTGACAATCGCTCTGTCTTCCCGTTCTGTTGTGGCCCTAGGTCGACCGCTGCCGTCCCGACGCTGACATCTGCCGTTGTTGACCCACTCTTGCCAGCACCGTCCAATCGCCGCATCGCTTCGACCCACATGTCCAGCGATTCTTCGATTCGTCCAACCAGCCTCTTTCAATCCGATAGCACGACCTCTTTCAAACTCTGACATATGCTCGTAATGAGCACGAATCTTTCGGCGAGGCATTGTTACAGTCGACGTAAGATATCCGCAGTCAAAATGCAACAGAAATTTTGACCACATATTGAGAATCGCTCCTTATATACACCTGCTGAATGCGCAGTTCCGATGCGCTGGAGTTCCCGCTATTCATTCATTGGACACCAAATTTTAATCATTTGCATGTTCGGTCAAAATGTCTTTGCATACGAAATTTCATTACAATCGGACAACTCCTTCTTGGTGAGTGGATTTTTTTGTTATAGAGTGTATTTAAGGAATGTCTGCAGAACCTTCTGCAATGTTATTTTAAATGGAATTAGGATAAATAAGAACTTATGTAAAAATATAAGGTATGGATCCTCTCTAAATATTGAAAATAAATTAAAGTATATAAATACGGAACCCTCGGACTCGGAATTCGCACTCATGTAAGTCTCCTTCTCAGATAGGAAATATTATTATAAGATAAAAACAAGAAGGGTTTCGACACCCTCCATTTATCACATTTGTCAAATATTTAAATGTTCTTCTTTTTTTTCAGTATTTGTAAATATGAAAGAAAATTAACTCGTTCATACTTTAAAATGGACTGCTAGAAATATCGAAGCAATTGCCATTATTTAAAGCTTATTCCATCGTCATATATCGTATGGAAGAAAAAACAAAATATTTTTTCACACTCTAAATATAAAAAAAGAAAATGTTTTACAGGCTATTTTTTTTCATCCACTTAAACATTAAGAATTTAAACATTTATTCAAAATGTCAGTTTCAGGCTTAGTTTTCAATTTCCAATAGACAGAAACTGACTGCTCTTATTTGGCTGTTTCAGCTGAAATTGGCAAAATGTTTTTAGTTGAGTTGAGATGCGTTTTTTCGTGATCTATTCGTTAATCTCATTTCGTGTTGATACACTGGCAGAGGACACTGAAAGCGAATATTCAATATCAAATATCCATAAATTTTGCATGCAGCATAAATATCTAACTGGGCAATAAAATGTATTCCTATCAATAGCAGATATAATGTGGCAGAAGGGCTGTGTTTCCTAAGTTAAATATAAAAGTGTTTTTCCTATATTAAAGATAAAACTTGAAGAATATATACTTGAAGAATTTGAACGTAAGTTTGGTAGCAAAACTGTAGAAGAACTATTTCAAAATCTCCCAGTTTTTATGTTGTGTTACGGTTAAGAAAGTGCGCATAGATTAAAAAATAAGTTCTTTTACTTCTGCCATCAATTTCATCTTTAGTAAAGAGATTACTAATGAGGTAAGAAAATTACAAATTTCTGTAAAGTACTTTCCAATTTAAACAGTATACTCAATTTTTGTAAATATAAATTATGCACGAAGGCGGTTAATGTCATATCTGCTCAAAATAAACGGTCTTTGTAAGTAATTGTTTTTTTTAAAACATTTATGTTTAATTGTTATTCGACCTCCGCTGATACAATTCTAAACGCACGCATGTACATGCATGCCTATTTTGTGTGTGTGTGCACTCTGTTAAAAATTTCTTTCACTCATAAGGTATGATTCGTTGGGGATAACCATTTTTGACGCACATATTTACCGATTCAATAAAAGAATTTTCCATCTATATTAGATGTACAGTTTAGTTCATTACTTCATTTGTTGTTCAGTGCGGTATTCCTGTATTTTACATATGTTTATTTCTTTAATATAAGCATTATTCACCTTGGAACTTTAAAAGTACCCTACCTTGTTTTGACCTTAAAGCCTCTTAACTACTTTGGTCTCCTCAACGATCGTCGCCCACTCAATCACATGTGCATTTGTCTATCTCCTTTTATGTAATAAAATAATTCAAATATATCATGTATTCATAAATGCAATATTCATGGAAAATTATTATTTTTAATACTGATTTTTTAATGAAATAGTTTTTTTTCGGAATTTATTAAAAGTGTTTTAACTTATGAAAGATGATTCATGTATAGCTTTCATGTTGAAAGTGTATAATGAATATACAAAACTAGTAGTGATGTTAGTATTGGAATATATGTACCAGGATGGTTTCCCGAAGGCTTTCACAGCACATTCTAAATTATAAGCAATTTTTGAACTCCAAGTTACGAGACAAATGTTTTAGCTGAAATTGTAATATAAGTTTAGAAATTGTAAAATAAGTTTAATTAGATCAAAACTAGACGCATTGGCTTAACTTTGAGAACCTTCTTCAGAAGGGTTTCCAGCCAGTGATGGTCGTCGACTGATGCCCAACTTATTTCTTGTGGTTACAATATTTTTTGACAATCTGGTTCTCTCAGCGAGGCCTTCTGTTCTAGCTTTGGCTGAACGATCCCTTGGCGATTTCTAAAAGATACTGTAACAAAGAGCCGTAGCTAGGCTGGGGCTTTAGGGGCTGAGCCCTTGGAAATGTAGTCAGCCCCCACCTGGAAAATATTTTTTCTCAAATTTAAAATATTGTAGAAATTTATTTTAAATTTTTTGTTTTGTATAAAATTGTACATGAAAATGGAAATTATCCTTTGTATTAAATATAGCTCTATGGTAGACCTTGTGTATATAAACATTTCTTTACATGGGTTTGGATCTTCGTAGTATTTATAGCCAATGGATTGGGAGTATGGGAGGCATACTAAAATTTATTCTTAGTGCAAAATTTATGTTAAGAAATTTATTTATTAACGTTAAATATATCAGTCTGCTTATATTTAGTATTATTAAATATATTAATAAAATACATCAAAATATTTACGAATTTTAAGTCCCCTTGTAGGTTTCTGAAACCCTCTGTAACTTTCAGAGCCCCTCCCTGTTATAATCGTCTAAATACGGGCCTCCTGTTATCACGAGAAAAACTTTGGCATCAGTCGATTACCATCATTGACAGAGAACGCTTCAGGGAAAATTCGCAAAGACGAGTCTGAACTTTTCTTTTTTTGTATTTAAATTTATTCAATGATTTTTTATCTCAGTTCTGAACTTGAAAATTGTTCATCATTTGTGTCTGTACCTGCTTGGAAATCGTATGACTGTAGATAACTTTCGTTAGTAGTGACTCTCTTTTTTGGACTTAAGGCAATTCCTTGATACCTCTACAAAGTGTCGAGGCCGAAGAAAAAGCTTTATTATTAATAATTCTATTGAACATTTTTATAGGATTTGTAAATAAAGACGGCACGCCACAATTCAGCAAAAGAAAGTGGTGTTTATATTAATGGTTCACCCCGAACCATTTGCCATTTCTGTTTTTAGCAAATCAACCAACGTATTCTAGCTCGTTTTTCACCTAACTTGATTTTTGGATATTTGCAACACAACAACAGAAAAGCAGTATTTTCTAAAGTTACTGAAGCATACACAATATTATATGTAAAATCATAATTTGGAGATATTGCCGGTTTGATTTCAGACGACCGCAATAAAGCAAGTCACGCGAATTTTTGGTTTTTCAGTATATATTAAAGTCATATTTATGCACTATACTGCAGTATATTGAGTTTACAGTTGCAGTATTGGCTAATTGATCTATTCAATAATTACCAAAATGAGACACAGCGACACCAAGTGAGAAAGGTTTATTGGAAATGACCCTGGTAGACTCGATTGATACAGGCTTACCACACACATATGCGTAAAGTCATATGGGCCCGTATGGCCAAAGCCCCCCAAAAATTTGAAATAAATTACAAATTTGCATGTACTGTAATGAATAAAGGTGTATAATATGTGCTTGGCCCCCTCCCAATAATTTTGCAAACGCTACGTTGATGACCACACACATTTATTTTGTAGGAAAACGCAATATGTGACAAGTGCAATAAAATAAGATATACCTATGTATTAAAATAAAATATTATGTTCATGTCTATGGCTCTTACCCTCATTTCCAAGTTCCAAATTTTAATTCGTAACTTGTAGGTGCAGCCATGGGCGGCCGTATGAGCAATTTTAGTTGGGGGGGGGGAACTGAGAAAAATTATTACTTTCTTCTCAAGGCTGTCAAAAATTTTAGTGAATGTACAAGATACTAAAATGCTACAAAAATAATTGATACTGCTTGACAATTAGTAATGAGCTAAAAAGTACCTTATTTTAAAATGCGACTGTAAATTTTTTTTAAAGTAAATGCATATCGGAATTGAGGAAATCAAATTTTTGAATGGCTGGGGGGGAGGGGCTCGAGTCCCCCTGCCCACTTATATGGACGCCTATAGGCGCAGCTGATCATATAAGTGCGAATGAATCTTTTCCCATAAGGGTAATCTCGTTTTAAATCGTTTATAAAATGATAAAATTACGAATTTCAGTGCAAAATTCTAAATAAAAAATTAAAATAGACACACAGATAAAAAAAGCTTAACATATTTTTAAACTAAGTCCTATAATTGTTTCCATAATATAGTTATCTATTTATCGCATTTTTTGACCGGATTGACAGATTATAGTGACCTACAAGCCGAAATATATATTATTCTTAATATTTATTGGTATTAAAATTCAGCTCAGTTGAGCGCAAAATTGGTTAAGCTAAAGAAACTGGGCTGAGCTTACATAGAAATACTGTGCTCATCGTCATTATCAGTAATTAGTGAAATTGGCAGAAAAAAAAATGAAATTTAATAGCCATGAATTATTTACAACTTATGTGAGATAAACCGAGATTGTCTATTCCAGTTAAAAAATATAATTCAATAGCTAATAAGCTGGGGTTGGATTCAATATGTTATATACCATTCGAAAGATGTAAAGGAACTTAATAGTGTATAACAAATTAAACTATTCAAAATGTGTAAAAATATGCCAGTGCTATATATGAAAGTCTAAATGTGTAAATAAATTGGTTATATATGCCAGTCAAACTTAGTAAATAAATCGTTTATATACTATTCAAAATGTGTAAATAAATTGGTTATATATTTCAGTCAAAATGAGTAAATAAATTGGTTATATATGCCAGTCAAAATGTGTAAATAAATTGATTATATACTACTCAAAATATGCAGATATAAATTGAACGTGAAAAGAAATGTTCTTCCCTTATATGAAAATTGTAAGTATATATGAATACATTAAAAGTGAAGTATTACATAAAGTTTATATTATTTTCCCAAACTTTTAATCAAGCATCAATTAAGCATTTTTAGGCTGCATATCCGTAATAACTAAAAATTAATTTTTTCAAGATATTATTCCCATTGCCTTCTCAGCTTATGTGGTATGTTCCTTATATTACGATTGAAAACGCACACATATGGACGTTTCCTAATTATTTGGAACTATAAAAATTTCACTGTTTCAGCGAGTAGCATGATTTAAAATAATAAAATAATAATAATAGTGTGTTCAGCTACAAAAGGCAGCAATCTTAAATATACGTCGAACAGTCAGGAAATTTCCAGACACAACATTTGAGTAAATTTTATAAGAAAATGTGGAGTACTTAGCACCGCCTGTTTTAAGTCCATATCGCTAATTGCGATAATATATATATATATATAAATATAATAGTAATAATATAATAAATAATGCCTTGCTACCACTTGACACTTAAAATCTTCGGACTTCATTTTAAGATGCATAGTAATGGTTCACTGTGATATGAGCAGAGTCGTTTCTAACATTAGGCTAGAGTATGCGACCACATAGCGTAGCATAATGGCGTAAATTCGCTTTGAAATATTACTCACATCTCAGTGTTCAAAAATACAAAATGTTGAAATTAAACAAGTATAATATGTAAAAATTATTTTACACACAATACACATATTTCAATGCAAGAATTGGACAACAGGAACAAGGAGAGACATCGGTTGGTAAATACGGATATGGGGAAAGGAATGAACGTGGCGATCAACTCATCGAATTTGCAGAAGCTGAAAATCTTAGCATCATGAATTCATTTTTTAAGAAGAAACCGCAAAGAAAATGGACATGGAAACACCCAAATGGGGGAACTAGTGAAATTGACTATATCCTGGCAAACAAGAAATCAATTATTGAAGATTGCAGTGTACTGAACAGATTTAATACTGGAAGTGATCATCGAATGGTGAGATGTAAAGTGCACTTAAATACTAAATTAGAACGACAGAAGCTCATTAGGAAACAAGTAAGTAAGAGGGTGGATTTAAAGAAATTAAAAGAAAATACCGAGGCATTCAAGTTGGAATTAAAAAATCGCTTTTCTGCACTGGAAGGACTTATTGAAGAAGTTGACATCTCAGAAGCAAATGAAAACATTGTTAAGACAATAGTTGAAACTGCTGGGGAAATTGGTGGTGTAACCTGTAAAAAGCACAATAGCAAATTATCTGAGAAGACGAAACAGCTCATGAAAAGGCGAAGAGATATGAAGGTGGACAATCGAAATACCAGTTCCAGGATTGAGTACATAGAACTTTGTAAAACTCTGCGCAAAAGCATGAAAAAGGCAAGACATTTTACATGCGTAAAAAAGGTGATAAAGAGGATTTGAAAAATTACCGACCAATTAGCTTGTTACCTGCTATTTATAAAATCTTCACAAAAGTTCTAACACATCGCCTGCAGAAAAAATTAGATGCAGCTCAACCAAGAGAACAAGCTGGATTTCGAAGTGGATTCAGTACAGTGGACCATATTCAAGTATTAAGAGAATTAATTGAAAGAACACATGAATATGAACTTCCATTGTGTGTTGCATTTATTGACTATGAGAAGGCCTTTGACTCTATAAAAACATCAGCAGTCATCAACTCTTTAAGATCAACAGACATTGAGGATGTGTACATTGACATGGTGAAACGTGTGTATAAAAATGCAAGTGCAAAATTTCGGTTACATAAAGATACCAAAACTATCAAACTTGGCAAAGGGGTGAGGCAGGGAGATACCATTTCTCCAAAACTTTTTACTTCTGCTTTACAGATGATTTTTCAGCTGATAAATTGGAATAACAAGGGAATAAAAATAAATGGTGAATATTTAAATCATCTGCGGTTTGCTGATGACATTGTTATTTTTTCAACGGACCCATTAGAACTCCAAGACATGGTACAAGAGCTCTCAACTAGAAGTGAAGAAGTTGGACTCAAGATGAACCTACAAAAAACTAAGATCATGTTCAATAATTTTGTAGAGGAAACAAAAATACAAGTTGACAACACTGAGCTAGAAATTGCTGATTCATATATTTACCTTGGCCAGCTGATTTCAATGGATGGCAACATTATGAAAGAACTCAACAGACGTATTAAACTTGGCTGGAGTGCATTTGGAAGAAACAGTTTTATCCTGAAGGGGAAATTGCCTTTGTGTCTAAAAAGAAAGGTCTTCAACCAGTGTGTATTGCCAGTCCTCTCTTATGGATCAGAGACATGGAGTCTAACAGTTGGAGCAATACGAAAGTTACAGACAACGCAAAGGAGCATGGAGAGGTGCATGCTTGGAATAACTAGGAGAGATCGAAAAAGGAACACTTGGGTGAGAGAGCAAACTAGAGTAGAGGACATCATTGTTAAAGTAAAAGGGCTGAAATGGCGATGGGCTGGGCATATTGCAAGAAGAACTGATCAACGATGGACAACAGAAATTCTGAACTGGATTCCAAGAGACCACCGAAGACCTAGAAAACGTCCTCAAACTAGATGGGTGGATGAAATAAGAAAACAGGTTGGGGTGACGTGGAAGCGAATTGCTCAGGATAGACTTGTGTGGAAAGCATTTGGAGAGACCTTCATCCAGCAGTGGATAGATAATGGTTGAATATGATGATGATGATGATATATATATATATATATATATATATATA
>QLNU02015360.1:102084219-102104072 GCA_006491805.2 Dysdera silvatica
TTGTTATTGGCGTCTAATGTAAATTCTGTTTAAAGATACCATTTTTTTAAATTAATGATGTCGTGAAAGTATTCTTCATTATTTTCTCGACGTCCGAAAAAGTTCCCAACAACTTTCAGGATGACCCAAAATAAGCTCCCCGAAAGTAGAATTTACATCCAGAGAACCAGTCGAGATAATAAGCCTCTACTCTAGAGTTAACCACAGTTCACTTGCGAGAATTTTTTTGCGTATAAGCGCATCACTTTTTTTTTCTCCCAGTATGGGAATTGCCCTCAAGGCCGCAGCCAAGATTTATTTTCAGGAGCTTCCAAACATTTTACAAAATAACGTTGAACAAAATTGCGTAATCTTTATAGTAAAGAAGAAATATAAATACATCATGTAAAAATAAATGAGAAAATACCAATTTTGAGAGTTTACATGGTTCGAATTAACGAAACTCTACTGTATGCCATAAAAGAAGGCAGGACGTTCGATAACCGGAAAACCAGAGCTGTGCAAAATGTTACGAGGGGAACTTTTTGTATTTGTAATATTTCGTTGGTTAGTAATTATAATGGAATTAATTTGGGATTGCTTTGTGTGGGACATTATCAAAATAATATGGGATAATAATTATTCATAACCCCAAATAATAATATTATGCTAAAATAACCACAGGTTCACTATACAAGCAGACATGAAAACAAAGGTACAAATAAGTGGCAATTTTATTAGTCTAGACATTGAATTTGAGTAAATTCTTTCCAATACTGGGAGTTGGGCCTTCACAGTGCCATTTAAAATTTAGCGTATGACAAATTAACATATGATCAATTATCACTATTCAACTTTCTACATGAAAAACTAGTTAAACATCAAAACACATATAATATTTATACCATCAATTTCTTGACAGGTTAATGCTGGGGACATAAAGCCCAGAAAAATTTATTTACTTCTTATATTAAGGTTTAATGGGGGGGGAAGAGGAGGCACTTATCATTACTAGTTAATGAAAGGAAAGAAAAGGATATTACTCACATTTTACTTTATGGTTTTTGGGGGGTGACTTCTCATCGTACTTCTTTGGCTGGGGTCTCGGCCCTTAAGATTTCCATATGGGCAAGCAGGCTCGGGATCTCCCTTTGCCATTTCACACACTCACAACTCTGGTTTCTCTCTGGTTCTCTGTGGCTCTCTGAATAAAAATGCCCGTGCTTGACCTTTTATCGAGCAGAATCGTAGAAGGTGATTGGTCACTGAATGCTGACGTAACCATCTCCTAGCATCCAATTGGCTGATTTAACCCCTCGATTTACCCCTCTGTGGGGGCGAGGGTCTGCTTTTCGTTAACTATAAACTTGTCTCTTTCAGACAGTCTTTTCCCATAAACGGGAATTTGTGATACTTTGTTGATGGCCTTCCAAGAACTGGATGTCGTTGCGGAGGTCTTTATGCAGATGTGCTTTTTGCGTGAGTCCGAGATCTCTGTGGGTGGTTTGACTGTTTTTCGCCGAAGGAGTCATACAACTTCTCCCTCGACCAGGGATTTCGTGGAAGTTGTTAGGACTTTCTGTTCACAGGTCTTCGAGAAACGTTCAAGTTATAGCCTGAAGGGTCGAAGTTGAAGAAAGGGGGCTAGAATTTATATGGTATGTTTAGTTGTTGAGGGAGAGATGGTGGGATTTGGTATGGACTGCGGCAGATACAAGGGAAATGTTTAGGTTAAAATTGTAAGGGGGCTTATGGACAGCTGCGTCTTGCAATGGTGAAAATAGGAGGTCAAAAGGGTAACCTGACTGAGAAGCAAAAGGGAAAAGGAGAAAAGAAGAAGTTTATGCATTTAAGGGTTTAAGAGGGTAAATGGGGAATTTTTAGAAATATAATCGCTTAACATTGTACAACATGCATCAGTACTTTCAATTATTATTATTTCAAGTTTTGAACATTTTTAGAATTTGACATTAAGAATGAATTACACAATCAATCAAATTATAAATATTATAAGAAATCAAACTGTTCATTGATGATTGAAGAGACAGTTAGTCCTCTGTAGTTCATAGATAGTTAAATTTCATTTGGCTCCTTCTGATGATTAAAGATTGTTCTGTTATATTCTGTTGCACTGGCTTCAGGATGAAGAGGCTAGGTTGACGCCACCGAGTTGACCATAGGGGAACAATAGATGAGGAGCTGAAGAGATTAATTGTCATGATGAGATGTTGGATTGGTGTAATGTCCTCCAGGAAAAGAGGTGTCGAATGTCGGGAGTACATGTTCTTCTGAAAATTAAAAAACAAGAGCGGCAGAATCTCGAAATAACACGATGACTAATACATTTAACATACATTTATACACAATATATATACAATGGTGAGAGAGAGAGAGAGAGTGTGTGCCGTTTCTTTTCTTTTCTTTATATATTTTTTTTATTTATTTATTATTTTTAATTTAATAGCCTAACTGACGCTCGTCTAATTAGGGGTGTTTTATTTTGATTAGGCTTTTTTTATTAAAAAGAGAATTTTGAATTTTCACCTTAACAAAGGTTTGGAAAACGAGATAGTTGTCACAGGTTAAAATTTGAAGGGGCACTTGATGATGTGACATAGGGGGAGTAGATGTAGCAGCTCCTGGGGGACGTTTATGAGTTAGAGTTAGAAAAATATAGTTAATAGTTTTTAAAACAGCAAGTGTCTTAAATTAATATTTTTATGGGGGCGCCATTTTACATATTTGCCGCAGGTAGGACACTTTCTTGGACCAGTCCTTACAAAATAAATCCATGCTAATGCCAAATTGGCATAAAAGAGTATTATTCTAAAATAAATACGTGTTCACTTATTAACAGTGTATTTTGGCAGTCAAAAGTGTTCACCCTAGCCAAGTGCGGGATTTACGTATGAGCCAAGTAGGTTCAAGCCTAGGTCCTCGCGATTTGGGGGGCCCCCTCTCATAGACCTTGATAAGGCTTGATATTATTTGTCTAAGAGTTTAAGATTAAAATATCTTGCTTATTTACAATGATCCCAGTAATTTACATATTTACTATTGATACTCCTGGATATACTAGATAATGGACTTCAAAGAAAAACGCAGGATTTGTTGACTGGATTTATCACAGAGGCCCTATTCTTTACAGGCCAATTTTCCCCATCCAGCCTATTGTCCATAAGAACCATAATCCACCACTGCCTTAGCAAGAGGCCCAAGGCTTCAACCTGCCCAGCCTGTTGGGAAATTCAACATTAGCTGTATGTCATTAATGTGTGATTTAACAGAATTAATGTAATTATAGAAAGCTTTAAAGACAATCTTGCAAATAGATGGCGCTAGACACAACTTGATCAATTTTTTCGGTATCTTTACAATTCCTGGTATCTTAACTTTCGGCGTAAGTATAAATTTTATAAGGAGGAAAGGCAGTGCACGGCCACTGCCGTGCAACGAGAGGTTGACGAGGATGATGACGACCATTATGATGCAATTTTTTGTATGTACAAATACATGTAAATATATGGAATTGCAGCCTCCATTATAAACTTGTAATCTCCCGCTTATTAACTTCCTGCATATGCTAATGTATAGAACTACAACTCCATATATATATATAAAGATACCGAAACTATTAAACTTGGTAAAGGTGTGAGGCAGGGAGATACCATTTCTCCAAAACTTTTTACTTCAGCTTTACAGATGATTTTTCAGCTGATAAATTGGAATAACAAGGGAATAAAAATAAATGGTGAATATTTAAATCATCTGCGGTTTGCTGATGACATTGTTATTTTTTCAACGGACCCATTGGAACTCCAAGACATGGTACAAGAGCTCTCAACTAGAAGTGAAGAAGTTGGACTCAAGATGAACCTACAAAAAACTAAGATCATGTTCAATAATTTCGTAGAGGAAACAAAAATACAAGTTGACAACATTGAGCTAGAAATTGCTGATTCATATATTTACCTTGGCCAGCTGATTTCAATGGATGGCAACATTATGAAAGAACTCAACAGACGTATTAAACTTGGCTGGAGTGCATTTGGAAGAAACAGTTTTATCCTGAAGGGGAAATTGCCTTTATGTCTAAAAAGAAAAGTCTTCAACCAGTGTGTATTGCCAGTCCTCTCTTATGGATCAGAGACATGGAGTCTAACAGTTGGAGCAATACGAAAGTTACAGACAACGCAAAGGAGCATGGAGAGGTGCATGCTTGGAATAACTAGGAGAGATCGAAAAAGAAACACTTGGGTGAGAGAGCAAACTAGAGTAGAGGACATCATTGTTAAAGTAAAAGGACTGAAATGGCGATGGGCTGGGCATATTGCAAGAAGAACTGATCAACGATGGACAACAGAAATTCTGAACTGGATTCCAAGAGACCACCGAAGACCTAGAAAACGTCCTCAAACTAGATGGGTGGATGAAATAAGAAAAGAGGTTGGGGTGACGTGGAAACGAATGGCCCAGGATAGACTTGTGTGGAAAGCATTTGGAGAGACCTTCATCCAGCAGTGGATAGATAATGGTTGAATATGATGATGATGATGATGATATATATATATATATTTATTTGTAATATAATTAATGGGTTTAATGGATTAAAGCATAATAGCAGATTTACAACGTTGTACCGCTGGATGTTGGTGGTGGTAGGAAATATAGGAAAATGTGATGGTAGAAGGGTGGGGGCGGCATTTTTTAATTCTCACCTAGGAAAAGGCGGATCTAGGATGCTTTACGTGGGAGGGGGGGCGGTTTCGGGGGCCCTCACCAGGAAAATTTTTAGTTTTGGACTATTAAATAGTTTAGGTAAATGTTGTTATATTACTAGCCTTCCTTTATACCAGGGTTGTCCAACATACGGCCCGCGGGCCATAATCCGGCCTGCCTACAACTGTTTGAAATAAAAAAAAATTAGATTTTTCTTTTTTGAAAATTGTGGGGATAGTATAGGTGACCCCTTTCTGTATCGCAAGTGTACAAACAAATAACTGGAAAAAACTCTAAAGGGAGGCTCTTAGGTGTAAGTTAGTTTTTTCCCTTTTAATACCGCTGGCCCTCACGATCCGGGAAATTCTTTAAGTGGCCCGCTACTCAAAAAGGTTGGACAACCCTGCTTTATACTCACCAAAATATTTAATTTACGACAATGAATTAAAGCTGGGCTTTTCTTTAATTAAACTATATGGTTTAGGGTAGATTATAGTCAAGTATGACAGAAGGATAAGCTAGTAAAGGAGACATATACAATAACCAAAAACGATAATTTACAATGTAATTAATAGAACAAGTTTAAATTTAAACTACAAAAACATCGTAATTATTTTACTTTTTTTATAACAAGCAACTTTTTAAAAAACTTGAAGTTTATAGTGCAAAGTCGAGCCATCTTGGTTTCTTTGAAAATTTGTCAATCACTTTATTTACATCAATATGAATGTCTCTGTGGGTGTGTATTAAAAGTCTCTTCTGTCATCCGCGTTCGAAGCCAAGTTTGACGGCGCTTCGAGGATAAAAAACTACGTTCTGCTGAAGCAACACTTACTGTAAACGTAGTTTGAAAGGCGAATAGCTTGTAGATTCGTGGAAAAACGTCTTGATCGCATTTCTCCAAGGCTTGGAGACTTTGGTGTAAGATTTTAGTTTATTACGGTAGTAACAAACAACACATAAAATATTCTTCATCGTCTTTATTTTTTTCCTATTTAACCCTGACGGGGGCAATCGCACCTCCACCCTTCCCTGGATTCGCCAGTGCGCCTAAGGCGGCAAATACCTAGAAGCGGCTTTGGTAGTGAGAGTACGTCGAGAATTTATAATTATGTAAATTGAAAAGAGTGTCACTGACAGTAGGCGCCGTAACGGACATGCTTCACGGTCAAAACTTTATAAGTGATAGATTTTAAAATAATGCAATTCCGCAATAATAATGAATTACTTCAGTTTTGTTTAAGGCTGGCTTAGTTAATAATCGGGATGGAGAATCGTTTTGGCGTTTTCTAGAGATCGACATGAGGTAATAGGTGAAAGAGGGAGAATCGATTATTGTTCATAATTGATTATTACATAGAAGAATAATGGTTCCGATTGCATGAATGGGCGGTTTACGATCAATCCCTTCCATTAATAAGATAGAAGACACGATGGATATGAAGTGATTGACAAGTGATCATGAGATATTCATAAGTAATAGGATTGTGCAATTTAGCGTTATAACGATTCCATAGGGAAATGAAAATGAATTGCGCAATTCGTCACAAAATTAAGACACGGGAGACTAAAACAGAGTTTCAATATTTCTATAATAACTGTCTGGTTATATTTTAAGGCGCAAGGGCAGCATAACTCATGCTGAGCCAGGACAGTTTCCTGCATCCCTGTCGCTTAGAGAAGGAATATGGTTTAGTAGCAAAAGGTCAAGCACTGAGAACCTGCGAAATCGCTTGCTTGTGGTTTATGGCGCAAGGGCAACTTAACCATGCTGTGCCAGGACTTGCAGTTTCCAGCAGCTCTGTCGCTTAGAGAAGAAATATGGATTGGTAGCAAAAGGCCAAGTGCAGAGGACTTGCGGGATCATTTGCTTGTGGTTTATGGCGCAAAGGCAACTTAACCCATGCTGTGTCAGAACTTGCAGTTTCCTGCATCCCTCTCGCTTAGAGAAGAAATATGGATTGGTAGCAAAAGGTCAAGTACTGAGAACCTGCGAAATCGTTTGCTTGTGTTTTATGGCATAAAGGCAGCTTAACTCATGCTGCGCCAGGACTTGCAGTTTCCTGCAGCTCTGTTGCTTAGAAAAGAAATATGGATTGGTAGCAAAAGGCCAAGTGCAGAGAACTTGCGAGATAATTTGCTGGTGTTTTATGGCGCAAGGGCAGCTTAACTCATGCTGCGCCAAGAATTGCAGTTTTCTGCAGCTCTGTAGCTTAGAGAAGAATTGTAGATTGGTAGTAAAAGGCCAAGTGCAGATAATCTGCAAGTTTGCTTGCTTGTGATTTATGGCGTAAGGGCAACATACTGGGCCGAGACCTAAATTTCTCCAAAGGATCCGAACCTGTGCTGTCACGGGAACCAAACCCCGGACTACTACGGTGGGACGGCACGAGTTCTACGATGCTAGTGAGTCTTGGTTAATGGCGCAATAGATGAATGCGTCACAACAACGCCACAGTAGGGTCATGGATCTACATTTTTTGGAGGAATGCGAACTTCTTAAAAGCTAGGGGACTAATCCCCGGACTACAGTGAGCGTGGTAAGCATTTTGCTGTTTTTTTACCGTTGTGAGTCGAACCCGGACTAATAGAATGCTAAGCGAAAGCGTTACCACTGCATTAATACAGAGTCCCCTGCGTGGTTCCAATCCAAATTTTCTGCACTGTAAACAAATGCTTAATTAATTTAAAAAATATTATATATTTAATATTTATTATGGATATAATTTATATATTAATATATAATAAATTATACGATTAATATTTGTTATTTATTAATAATATACAATATTATTTACGGTTAGTTTTTCATTTTAAGTTTGTTAACTCTTAATGCTATTGTCAAAATTAAGTAATTTAAAATCTTTCATAAGCTTCTCGTATGAAGTCCATGAAAAAGACAGAAATCGATGGATGTAAAATATCTATATTCAGCTGTAGAATTCTTTGTGTATGAAGGTAAGTAAAACAAAAAGCGTCTAGATAATATTTGTGTCTATTTCGGTGCTGTTTCTGATATATATCAGGTCCATTAATCTTCTTTGACTTCCAATTATAAATAATTCAGTTCTCACACCTAGCTTCATAACGATATATCACACACCAAAACGTTGGTTAAGACGATGTCTGTATATTAACATTCTCTGACACTATGTTTTCCGGTTTGAAATGACATCCACTGATCGATTTCTAATAATAACACTTGCAAGTCCAACTATTCTCGAATTTCAGTTGATTTTTTAATCTATGTAATTGACATTGAAACTGACATATATAAAAAGATCAGTCTTTTAAGAGTGGAGTAATATTTCTCGAGCAGATAGTAGCTTTCCAAAATATTTAATAAATATGACACAATTTACTACACCATTAAACGGTTGCCATTTAACTATAAATATTGATGTATTCTTAATGTATACGATTAAATGCCTCTTCTAATATAAAAGAGATAAATTCCTATTCTAAGTTTAAGTCTTTAATCCGGATCCTCCTTACTAATTCTATTTAATCAATCGCATACTTAATTTAATTTTCGCTGATGTTTGCGCAGTGATATCCCATGGGGCTGCTTTGGCTATCTGGTATCTCCTGGGTGGTGCAGGCTTTGTCAGACTACGTCTTTACCTGCGCTACCCAGGCAGACATGGACAAAATTCTATTTCACAGTATATTAATTAATGTATTGATATTTTTTTTTTAATTAAATTTGATTTATCTATATTTTTGTAATTAATTTTGATGTATTTATATTTTTGTAATTAATTTTATGCATCTATATTTTCGTATAATGTTAATGTAGATATGTCTTTGTTCTTATAATTAACTCAAACTAACATTGATTTGTAATCCCAATGTATATTTTTTTGTTGTTCATGTTGCTGCCTAAATAAAGTTGCTAAAAAAAAAAATAGAACTATGGATACATTATTAACTTACGGTGTTAAATATTTAACTCGGGTCAAAGTTTTAATAAAGGTTAAAGCGTAAACAAACAATGTTAATTTCGTTAGGAACTATTACCCTTTGCACAGGGAAAGCACAATTACTGAGTAATTAATACAGAAAACTACGGGCACAGTGGTTTTATTTAAAATACTTTCTAATGTTAATTTTTATGCATTAGTCTGTTGTATTTAAGGCTTGAAATTTAATTTAAATTTTTTGAATGACAATATCGGCTGCTTATTCTGATGATGTGACAAGATGTTAGCGCGTTATGGTGAAAATCCGCAGCATATTGATGACGGATAGCTGCAAGTAAACCTATGCGTATTTAAAGACAGAGATTATGTTACGATGAAAAGCCGCGACATATGAATTGTTCTCCTGTAGAACGTCTCAGCCCACTTAAGGATCACTACGGCCCTTTTATGCCTTTGTTCGATAGTACGCTTAGATCTGCTTATAATCATCGGCCATTTATATATTGCGACCTTTCGCGGTGGCAGATGTATCCGATTTTATGTACACGTACACGCACACTCATTTGAGTGTTTATGTGTTGATTTATTAAAATGTAAAACCCTAGGCAAATATATTCTTGTATATTACATGCATACATCGTATAACTTAATCGCAATACGTATATATTGTGATGAAATACTGCACATATAAATCACAAAGTCCAGTTTTCTCCTCACCGGTCAATTTCATAGAAAGTTGAAATTGACAGAAGAGATAATATGGAAGCGTGACTAAAGCTAATCAGTGGTAAGCAACCCGAATATTTAGGTATAATCCAGTAACTTGTGAGCTATCATGAATATGTATAGCCCGTTTTATATATTTATGATAGATCACTGAGGCTATGTAGCGTCTTGGTTGTCCAGCGGATATAATCAAAATCTTGTAATTGTCTGTGTCTGAGCTCTATGTACAAGTAAGCTTGTTGTCTGTAAACGTATTAGAAGTAAAGTTAATCGCCTGTATTGTGCTCAGTGGAGAAACAACAGACAATATTTCGTTTTCAGCTAAGAATAAAACGCTATTATGGTTAAATAGCCACTACTGGTGGGAACAGAGAAAAAATAAATAGACACAGGTAACACACACTTGCGTAAGTCAAAGCGTCTTCAGTAAGGACGAGGAGCATCGATTGTCGATATTTTTGAAACCTCACTGTCTAATTTTTATGCTCGATGTTCATATAATCGATGGTGAATAGCCGATACTTTGAAACCATCGATGCTGAATAGCCAATATTTCGAAACCATCGATGGTGAATGACTTATGTTTTAAGTCCATCGATGTTTCTATTCAAATATCAATTTTTTTAATATTACAAGAGATTTGCAATTTAATCTTAGGTTTTGACAATTTTAAGTCTTAGTTAAAAAAACAAACAAGCAGAATCACTTCTTTATGATCATTCATATACAATTTACGATTTAACTAACTGTACAGTGTTGTCCATCCGAAATATAAAAATATAATATAAGTTAGTTAGGTTAGTTGGTTGATGGAATTGTTATGGCGAAAAGGCAACAAGGGCCTTGACGCGCCAAAAATGTAATAAAAAATATGGCCATTTTTGTAATAATCAAAAGCGCATTGAAAACTAGTGAATGTGTTTGAATATGTAAATCTGAATGTAGATCTTTGATAAATAGGATACGTGTTAAATTCACTTCTGCAATTACGTTGGCGGCTACTGGTCTAGAGGTACTGAAAACAAGGAAGTATCCTGTATTCATATCATTTGAAAAAAAGATTAGTTGTTAAATTTGGTGGCGTTATTTTGAGGATGGCTGTATCGGCTGAGTCTTGTTTAGGCGGAAATTGAAATGAAAAATGATGGACTGTCTTGGCGAGGAACTGTGAAGAAAACAGCGCGGACGAGCGCGATTGGAAGAGGAAAGTCAAACTTGCCTTTTCAATAATAAAGTCTATTTGCTTTTTAAGCTGGATTCCAAACTAGAATTCATTATTTTAGGTGCTCTAGACGAAAAAATAGACAGTAGAATAGTTTGCTTTTCCGGAAGCATATGTCAAAAACGTTTCTAATGGCTCCAGCAAAAGCGCGAAATCGCTTGGTAGGGAAAATTGTTTCCATGCTAGCTTTCCTTCATTTCGCAGATGATTCACTAGCGTAGCAATTCAAAACTCACGGGGGGTTTTAAGTTACTCCAAAGAAGATTATATGTTGCACGGCTTTGTAGAAAATAATATGCTTTTATATCTAATGGGGAGCTTAAGCTCCAAACGCCCTATCTTTACCTACGTCGCTGAGATGATTCTATGTGATTATTTTAACTTCTATGCTTTACTACAATTTAAAAATAATGCCTGAGTTGTCATTTTATCTGAAATAAATTAATATTTTAATACCGATTTTGTAATATTGGGTTCACCTTACGCCATACAGATTTTATGCTTTTTTAAATTGAAACAGCCATGGTTTTTTTGGTAAAAGACATCAATATGTAGAGAACGATACTTTTCACAAGTCTATTTTTTAATAAGAAAAAGGGTTAAATAGATTCAAAGTTTTAAAATTAGAATTATGATGGCTTTATATCATAAACATTTTTATCTCAAAACATCGATACAACATCGAATAACTATTGGTGTTAACGACCGATATATTTCAAATGTTGACAATACTTCGTTCATATTGACATCGATTTTTTGCTACTCATGCTCATCCTTAGTCCCCAGTTATGACTACTGGGTTTGACTTCTAGAAATCCTGGTTATATGGAGATGAATCGTGTTCCGGAGGTCGCGTGAATTCATAGGTCCCATTTATTAGAGCCTACAGAAGCATTCATGGAACGTAAAATTTATAAGTATTTGCAGCAGGACAAAAGAAAAATGCCAAATAAATATTTTATAGATAGAGCTTGAATATATGATAATAAACAAATATATTCGAATAAATTTAGAAATATAAAGGTTCCGTTCTTGAACAAACTCATCAAATTAATAGGGTAAAAACATTTCATCGAAGAAAAACCCCATGGTCAGGGTAGAAAATGCTTAGTTCCCAAATGGCGACGTTTTAATTTGTCATCTCATCGATGTCATACTTTGGCGATTAATTGCGTTTATTTCGGAGACTTGCGGATAATGCCATAATTATTTTTTACCCCTGAAGCACCGATGCTTTTTGATAAGAAAAGGGCCAATTTAAAAGTGGAAGTCTAATAAAAATTTCAAACCCTGAAGTTTAAAATGACTAAAAAATTAGCTGCTATTTTAATTTTTTAGGTCTAGCTCAAAAATTCACACTATTAATATAAATATTATCTCGTTGTGGTTATAGTAGCACTCCATTATAGAGCATGTGCAGGAACCGTTATGCTTCGAAACCTAATTTATTTTAGTTTTTTTAAAAATCTTTTGAAGGTATGCATAGATGACCCATTACGTTGGAGTGCAGGTAAAAGCCCATATTTGAGCATAAAACGGCATGAGGCAGAAGAAGAAATGAAAAGAGCTGGAAGAACCCACTTCTGGGAGGATATTTCGTAGTAATTCAACTTGCTCAATTAACACACCATTTTGTCATTACAGTGAGACATTTTCTCAATCTAACCTATCTTATCCCAGTCTATCCTAGATTAGACCGGGGTGATGGTGGTTCTATTGCTACGACGCTACTCTTTTTGTGGGAAACCATGGAGTAACTGATTTATGTGGGAGTAAGACGCTTATTGAGGAGATATGAAGCAGTAGATGAAATTGATCGCATGTTTTGCCTGTGCAGCAGCTTTGGTGCAATACAGAGGTACACACGACTATGAGAGACTATGACTATGTATATACCTCGTATACATATATATGTACTTCGTGTATTAACTCATATAACAATGACAAATCATGTAAATGGATTTAATATTCTGTCGGGCGCAACATAACGAATCACATGCCCGGGTGCAATGAGTCCAACAAGCACTTTCTATAAAAAAAAAAGCCGTTTGTAACCATAAAGACTACTTTTTATTTTTCAAATCATCCTTTTATAAAGTAGAGTATTTTTGAAGTGTTTTTAATCTAAATATAAAATTTATAGAAAGTAATGAAAAATTCAGAAAACAATTTACAAAAGCAATATCCCGGAATTTTTTCATTTTCCAGACACCAAAATCATCCAAAATATTACGAGAATTAAAAACGAAACAATTTACGATACAAACTATTCAAGAAAATCATGCTTTACTTGGGGGAGGAGTGGGGGAGGGATTAATTCACTGTAACACAAATTCACTAGTTTACGCAGGGGGAATGATGGGGTTGTAATCCTCATTTTGATGAAAGTTTGTATATTGACATATGAATATATGTTGTAGCTCTCTAACCACCCATATAAACTTTCTGGTTACGCCTAAGCACAAATCACAAACTTTGTATGTGACGTAAAAATTGCAGACTTGCATTCATATTTTGACAGTTTTCTGATAACGGTTTCTCTGGTGCATGTAGCATATTTACGTCTTTTCGATTGCCTTGAAGATGGGACATTTTCCTTTTTTTTCACCTGAGTGTGGACGAAATGTTGTAGATCCAATAGCATATCAATAGTTTTTATACTCCCCCGTCTTATTTCTCCAGTTACCAATTCGTCGGACAGTTGCTTCAGAAAAAGTGTTCTCCACATTGATTCCAAACCCCGTTACCAAGGTAAATAACATGGGCATTGATACTACTTATATTCAGTATCATAAAATGGATACTGATATATTCTTACATTATTTACTTGTTACATGAATAAAATAATTTAAAATTTACTGAATAGATTTTGAAAATACGTACCTTACAAAAAGTTATGAAATTGGGCGCAATGTGTCTTGCAGATCACGTTTGCTACTACATTCACTCAAGGAGGTTTGAGGCAAACTGGCATATGCTTATTCAAACATCATTAGTTAGGAGACAGCTATTATTCGTTCACGAAAAGAACTCCGATGTAACAGTTAGAATAACGGCAGGTGATGCCACAAACGGGCTAGTTGATTACAGCAGAGAAGGACTCCAATTTTAAAACTTGTTTTTGGTGAGCGTCTGTTGGCGCCAAAATCAAGTTCTGAAATTAGAGTTCTCCTCTGTTTTAATGAGATAGCCTGTTGTGACGTTATCTCCCGTTATTTCAAACTGTTTCATTGGTCTTCTTTTTGTGTGACGAACAGTGATCGATAATACAAATGGTTCTACTATGTAGGAGGGGAAGAGGAAGATAAAATCTTAAAGCTGCGCCAATCAGCTCAGTTGCGTCCGACCGAAGGTTAAATAAAAAAAAATTCTTTTTCATGCTTCGAAGAAGTGGCGGATCGTGGCGCCATTTTAGTGAGGCAGAACTAGGCTAATTCACCAAAATAAGCCGCATTACGGTCTATACTCGCTAAAAAACTGGTTCTACTGACTGAGTAAATACGTATGTTAATGTATTTTGGTGAATCGGTTAAACTCCTGCCTCACTAAATTTTCGCCACGGACCGCCGCTGCTTCGAAGATTGAAAGAATTACGGAAGTATCCCTAATAGTTTCCGAGGTAAACGCAATTAGCGCTCACAGAAGGTCGTTGAAGAGGTGACAAAGGAACAGTGTCGCCACTTGGAAATAAAATGTCTTCGATCCTGGATATGTTTATTTTCCCTGTATGAAAGGAGCCATAGTTTCTAAACCAGTGTTAGATCAGCTCAGTCAAGCACACCCTGTATACGTACACGCTTCGCGTTTTACTACACAAGGGCAGCAAAGGTCAGACTACGCCGGAACCTACAATTTTCCGAAGATTCTGAACCTTTTAAGGCCTAGGGAAAGAACGTCCAGACTACAGTGGGCATTTAGTATGGACAGCGTTCTTTTTTATGGCACCATATGCGAACGTGCTACCACTAGCACCTTAGCAAAACCTTGAACAGGTTTGAATAGCCCCATTCAGAAAGACAATATAAATCTGCTTGACATCGAAATTGACCCACTGTACTTTAAAATCTTTCTCCGAGGAGGGCAGGGTCCATTTCAGTTCTCTTTTCTTTGTCAAACAAGTAATAAGTGCCGGGGCAAAACTATTTAACCTCTGCAGTATACAAAACGGATACTAAATCACGAATTAACATGACATTAAACTTAATATAAATATGGTTGGTATTGTAGCCAGTAGACTGGAAAATTTGTAGGAAAATGTGTTTATAATTTTTATTGATAGTGCTGGAAATGTTTTTACTGAACTCCAACCAATAAAGCTCTTCACGATTTCTTCTAATATTTTCTGTCACATTTTTATGCCAATTTTCTCCAAATTTGGCAAGAAAATTTATTTTCAATTGAAGTGAGACTATTTGCACTGTTTTTTCATTCATTCATTCATTATTTATTTTATATTTATGTTATATCTGAGATTATTTCAAGAGTGCATTCTCAATGTTGTAAAATGTATATGGATGTTTTTCTCTTCACTTTGCGTTTATTTCGTAGTTAACTTTGCTGTAATCAGTGGTATTTAATGATCTCTACATACAATTTATATATTCACTAGTTAAATAGCCATAAACATCTATAAATAGCTAAAAGCCACAAAAGTTTAATAAAATGGAAGAAAGTTTGTCGAAACAAATCCTGCACGAATTAAAGGAAATAAAATCCGAACTAAAAAGGAATAAAAAAGAAACCGAAGAAAAAATGGAAATATCTAAAAAGATAGAAATGATGATTATAAAATCTAATGAAATAATGAACAAACAAGACAAAACAACCGAACTTTGTATGGAAATTATCAAAGAAAACGAAATAACAAATAAAAAGATTCAAACTATAACTACTGAAATCGAATTAATGAAGGAAGAAAGTACACGATTACAAGATAAAGTAAATAAAGAAATTAATATATTATACGACAATTATTATTATAATGATCAACAAATGAACAACATAGATAGTTACAGCAGACGCAAAGATTTAATCATCGTTGGCTACTCACTAAAGAAAGAAGAAAACTGTAAAGAGGAAGTTAAACAAATATATAAAACTTTAAATATTGATATATCGGATGAAAATATTGAAGCACACAGACTGCAAATCAATAAAATAGGAAAAAGCAACATTTTGATAAGATTCAACAACATTGATAAAAAAATGAAATATGAATGAAAAGAAAGGACCTATGATTATCAAATGGAATGGAAGAAATGAACTTAAAGGACAGTATCTTCATGAACGAACATTTGACAAAAAAAGACGTTAGTATATTTATAGGAACTCGACGTTTCGCAAAAAATTATAATTGGAAATTTGTGTGGACTAAAAAAGGAAAGATTTTTATGAGAAAAAATAAGGAAACGGAAAAGATTGAAATTCGAGATATGAATGACCTAAATGTGTTTTGAAAAGAAATAGATGAATATCATAAAGCCAAGTCAATTAAAATTAATATTAAGAAGAAAAGAAATATCAGAAAACCAACAAAATCATCAAAATCGACGAAAATACTATATTTGAACGCTAATAGTTTACAAAATAAAATGGACTTACTATATAACGTCATTCAAGAATTAAAATAACCAGATATAATTGTTATAGTGGAAACGTGGAAAAACGGTGACTCTGATAACTCCATAGATAATTACAATAAATTCGCATTATTCAGAAAAAACTCTAAAGGAGGTGGAATATCCATGTACTCAAAAAAAGAACTTGAAACTGAACAAATAGAATTGGATTCACTTATGGAAAAAGGCCTTGAACTATTATCGATAAATACAAAAGTATTTACGCTATTGGCATTATATAGACAGCCATCAATGAATATAGATAATTTTTTGAGATTACTAGAAAATAAATTAAAAAAATACATTCGTAATCATTTACTAATATTGGGAGATTTTAATATTGATATTGATAAGAAAAATTTTTGTTCAATAAAACCGCTAAATTTAATGGAATCAAATGGTCTTAAACATAGTAAATAAACAAACTAGAATTACTAAAAATAGTGCAAGTAAAATTGTCCTCGTCTTCACTAGTATAATAAATACTGAAACAATACACCCGGACTTACATATCAGTGATCACAGATTGATACTTATTGATATAAGTAAAAAAACTCAATATAAAGAAAAAGAAATAAAAATGCAGAACTTTAAAAATGAAAACATAAATATTTTTCATAATGAATTACAAAAAATTAATTGGTAAGAATTACTAAAAAAGAAAATTTACCAAAATCGGAAACATGATACGATTTATTTATGAATAAATTGAAAGAAATATATGACAAAAATTTCCCAATGAAAATAATAAAAAAATAAAAAGATTAATCAGGATGGTTTACAAATGAAACTAAAAAGCTAATAAAAACAAAAAATAAATCATATAAAACATTTATACAAACAATAAAAAAAAAGAACATTGGAATGAATTTAGCAAAATAAGAAATTCAACAAATAAACTTATAAATAAAACAAAAAACACTTACTATCATAATATATTATCAAAATATTAAATATAACAGAAATGGAAAACAATTAATAAATTACTAGGACGAAAAAAATATTAAACAAGAAACAAGCATAAAAATACTTAAAAAATGAAATATTTGGTGACCCAAGAAAAATAGCTAATGAATTTAATAAATTCAACATAAACGTATCAGAAAATTTAAATTTATCAAGTTCACTAAACAGCAAGTTCAAAAAATATCTTCAGCCAAGCTTAACAAATAGTATTTTCTAACATGAGGTTTCTGAAATCGAAATTGTAAAAGAATTAAATAAAATAAATCCAAATAAAGGACCAGGAATTGACGACCTAGCGCCAAAAATTATTAAACAAAGTATTCACCATTTAAAAGAACCATTAACGATAGTTATAAATGATATCTTTGAAACAAGTATAATTCCTAATGAACTAAAGATTGCTGTAATTAAACCGATTTTTAAAAAAGGTAAAAAAGACAGTTATTGAAAATTACAAACCAATAGCAATTATGAGTGTGTTTTCAAAAATATTAGAAAAAGTAATTCATAAAAGATTGACTTTTTAAATAACTATAAACTAATTCACGTTAACCAATATGGGTTCCAAAATAAACAAGTCAACAGAGGATTTGTTATTAAAAACAGTAAACAATATGCAACAAAAAGTTGAAGATTAAGGAATTAATATTTGGCTTTTTTCTAGACCTCAGTAAAGCTTTTGACTTAATAAACAGAGATATTCCAAAAGATAAACTACTTAATTTAGGAATAAGAGGTAAAATGTTTAAACTTATAGAAAATTATTTTAAAGGTCGATACCAAATTGTTAAAATAGAGAATAAATCGTCAGACAAAATGAATAATTTAAGAGGTGTTCCACAAGGAAATGTACTAGGACCATTATTCTTTTTATTGGCAATAAATGATTTGATGTATTTAGATGATAATATACTATTAGTTGCTGATGACATAAAATCGGTCCATAAGTAGATCAAATACTGAAGTACTGGCAAACATAATAAAAGTTAAATTAAATTTGATTCAACAATGGTTCTATGATAACGATCTGATACTAAATGCTGAAAAAAAATGATTATATAATATTCCATGCTAATAAAAAAACATATAAAATTTAATGGAAAAACACTAGAAAGAATTAAGTCAATGAAATTTCTATGTATTAAATTACACGAAAGACATTTATGGAATGAACAAATAGATGATATACATAAAAAAAAATTAGAAGAATAAATGAACTATTAGCCAGATTAAATAATAAACTAATTTGAAATGCAAAAATTGATATTTATTATTCAATAATTTACAGTATACTACTGTACTGAAAACCAACATGGGGTGGACTAAACAAGAAAAACTTAATAAAAATAAATAATTTATTAAGTGATACGATAAACAAAATAAAAATCACCATATCAATCAATTGTTCAATTTAGAGAAGAATATCAACTACTTAATATAGAAAATATACACAAATTAAAAATATCTCAATATATATACGAAAGAATAAATGAAGGAAAACACATAGACATAATAGAAATAATAAAAGAAGACCACAAATATAATACTCGCCATAAAAAAGAAATTAAAACCAAAAATATTCGAACTAATTATGGAAAAGATAATATGAATTATTACGGATTAAATAATTGGAACAACATACTAGACGAAATAAAAATGTTATACCAATAAAACAATTTAAAAATACACTCAAAAATATTTCTTATTTAACGAAACATAAATGGCTAAAGTTTTTAGGTTGTATGTATATTAACCTATAGTTTTAGCATGTAATCCATCATGCATGTATATGTAATCTATACACATGTGTATGAAAATAAAATTCATTTGTATTTGTATTTATTTGTATTCATTGAAAATTTTCGAAAATTTAAATGTTTCTGTAAAAATGGAGCAAGGATCATCGATCCCCGGTCCCTCTAATATTAGCAGGATTCTCAATGGCAGTATAATAAAATAATATATAATATTACATATGCACTAAAGATATAAATATTAATATAATATTGATAATTCGTCATATATTCGATAAAATTTGTTGCGCTTAATTTTGAAATTTACAGAGCCGATATTCGGTCGGCTCTCTTGTCAACTATCATCTGGGGCTCAACTTTGCTCCTCATCACATCACCGAGAAAACTGGGTACTGAAAGCAGAAGAGGGAAAAAATAGTCGAAAAAAGGAAACACTGAATGCGGAACTTTGCCAGTGTAACAAACCCCAATATTACTTACTTAGATAAAAAGTGGAGGAAAAAACACTTCCACGTAAAGGGAAATTGCCTCAGTCTTGGATACTACAACCCTCTCATCTACTGCGATCGGTAGTCTATCACTCGCCATTAACAAAGTACATCCGATGAGGAGAAAGAAAGCCAGAGAAAAGTTTTTAGTTTCCTACTTTTTCTCAGATTAAGTTTCGCTGGCGTTGGAGATGGAAAAAAGGTTACCAAACACATTACTTTTTACTTTTTGATTACCAAAAAAATGCGGAACAAGTTTTCCAATTGTTCTCATTTGAAAAGAGTTTATCCCTCGGTACTCTATTCTATGGATAGGTAAGGAATTTTTCTCTTCACGACTTCTTTTATTTGTAAGTATTTGTTGTAGAGAAAGCAAATTAATCATCGCATAGTGATAATAATTACGTTCGAAATTCTTTTCTCTTAGAATGAAGGCAACATTTCCTTCCCTCCAAGTT
>QLNU02015360.1:102107834-102150948 GCA_006491805.2 Dysdera silvatica
GTTTGTTTGGTTGTATTAAACTTTTCTTTGAATAGTTGTGCATCACTACATAATAGTCTCACCCTTTGGTCACAATGTCGTCAACTTCGTTCCTACTTATCGCAATGTTTTTAAAGCTGTAAAAACAATCTTTTCTCCGCAAAATAGCCGACAGGGATTAAGGCGGGATTATTTTTTAAAATCATCTTATTTTTCCATCCCCACCAATGCAAACTTATCCCATTCAACAGGTCGCTTTGAATATGATGGCAGTAATGCGCTCGTTATTCCAATCAAAAGACGTGAGTCGATGCACTTCTCCAATCAAAAACAATCATTCGAAGCTATAGTTCGTTCGCGCAGACTTGACGTCTGATCCCTTCTGGTAACGGGATCGGGCAGATCTATACACAAAAAGGTAGATCTGTATTGTGCGTAATAGGAGCAACAATTTTCAAAATGAATATATATCTTATTAATTTGTTCAATGAAATAAATACACATATAATTGAAGTAGTCATTGTTAAAAATGGATATGTTACAAAACCAGTATTTTGAGAAAAACACCGCTGTAAATTTAAACAGCATTTTTTTACATTTAATAGTCGCAATATACAGCTGTAGGAATTGTACGCTATAATTTTCGTACCGTTTTGCATCGAAAGATGCGTGTAGGCATCTAAATATGAGAACACATGAAAACTCATTTTCTCAATAAAAACAAAGAAAATTTCTATCTTTTGTGGGAAAGTTTTCCTTCCTTTCAGGAAATTCTTTTCGGACAGGTTGGCAACACTGAGTATAATAAAAATTGCACAAAATTAACCAATAAAAAATTTGCATAAAGTGTAATAAAAATTAATATAATTATTATTTATAAATTAAAATAATGTCTTATAATAATAATGTCAATTCCTAATCGTAACAATTTAAGTTATTTTGCTATGTGATTGTAAATAATTTGTGTAACGTAGAGACATGCTGTCTACATGGTTCATCTGTATCTTGGTATCCCTGACTTAATTTCGATAAGGTTCCAGGGTAACAATCCACGTGAGTTGACGCACGAGCTAAAACCCTTCTGATATAACTTATAAGCTATCGGTGATATTATGGAGTCTATCACCGCTCCATCGTTCTGCAATCCGTCATAGAACGATAACCAAATCTATAAATGTAGAAACTGCAATTGGTAACCCTACAATACCGGCATCCCCCGTTTTGCAGGACTGTGGAATTACCAATGGTCGGGCTTCTGAAAAGCCATTGCTCAAAATTCCTGAAGTCCCATGTGTCACTTTATGTATCGTAACATGCACTCTTTCCCTTAATTTCAATTCTTAGCAAGCACTTTTTGCTCTAACTTGTCTCTCCAAATTTGCGTAATTAGGACCTGGTATTATATGACCAAATGGGGATTTATAGTGCTAATCCGTTTTCTAATGTGGACGCTATGTAAAACTAATATGATTTTCTGACCAATGGGAGGGTTTTATGTACCCCTGCCTATGCCTTCGCATAAATAGCAATATAATTGCATTCTCCGTATAGGGCTACTAAATATCTAAAGCCGGCCGTGACGGGTGCGTACGTATCGACAGCAAAACTGCCCACGATGTGGATGAAAATTTGCAATTGTGGGGTATATGATTAGTACGATAATTGTAGTTATACAACATGCGCTTTGAAGAATGTACTACATGCAAAATCAAAGCGCATATATTTTCAGATGTATGTACATGCTGGACTTTGAATATCATCTCAATTTTCTTTCTCTTAATTTACAAAATATCCTTCTTTTTATTAACCCGAGAAGGGTTATCGATAACTGAAATGTTATTGATAATAAGCTTTCTTCTTTCTACAGTTTTCTGCAGATAGCTTTGTATAAAGGGATGTTTTAATTGTCTATTACTGGGATTTAAACCTTCTATTTTTAATAGACTAAAAATAAGAATTAATTATATAGATGATTTCAATTTGTTCATTTCAATTAAATATTAGGTCAGCTCACAATCCAGTAATGCATGTAAAGCCAAATATGAAACTGTTTTATTTCACTATGAGAAAAATACTACTTCTGAGAAAAATGTTGGCTTGATCATCCTGTACATATCCATATTCATATCGCACTTACACTTTATCAACGAAGAACAAACAATCCACATCATACCGCCGTTGAAATGGTATTTAATTATTTTAACCTAACCAGACTTAATCTTTGAGAACGCGAGATATTTAAATCATACACGTTGCTGTTAAAAGGGGCGGAGGAAGTAAAGAGTTGACATTAGGGGAGAAAAGGTTTTAGCTATTCCACCACTTTCTATTGCTCTGCCTTAACAGCACACAGAATGACGTAGATATATCCTTAAGCTAGTTGTGTAACCATTCTTTATCCCGGAAATGCATCGCGTGTTTCCAGTATATTTTCATGACTTTGTATAAATTTGTTTAATTAGAATGACTATTTAATTTTTATCCCATGAAGAATATTTGATCTTAGGGGACAACGTCATTCCTTTCTTTCAAGGTAATAGATTATTTCACAACGCGATTCCATAACAATTGTTATTCCGATACTGGTGTAAGTTTTAAAAAACACGATGTTGTTGGAGCCAACTGCTTTATTGTCAAGTGCATGAAGAAGAATAAAACATCTCCTCTTCTTTGTCAGAAATATTCTGAGAAGTTTGAGGACAGTGTCTTCTTCAAAACTTTTATTTATATCCGGGTGCTATTTTTGAGAAGCTCAAGTTTTATTAAGTGTACTTTTGCAAGGTAATAACAAACTTCTGCGTTTCAAGAAAATTTGGTCGTTTAGAAAAAAGAAGAAGAATGAGTTTTAAATAATAAATTCACTGCACCACAAGCTTTTTTAAACGAAGATAATTTAAAGTTAAATGAGGTAGAGAATTCCGTGTTTCTGAATCACTTATCACCAGCTCATTATTCGTTTTGGGAAATACTGTCCAGAAAAGGTGCAGCAGCGCAACTGGATCAAAAATTTCTGCAGTGTGGATTCTTCAAATTGATATTTGCAACTGCAGAACAAGAACAACTTACTAATATTTTGTCGGCCTCCACATTGTAATTTAAGTTTCTATGATCTTCTCAATGATAGTTTTGGTTATTGGTGAAACAAATGTATTCTGCTAATACATTCTGCTATATTCTGCTATATTCATTTAATATGCATATTTAGAATATACAGTGCATATTTAGAATATACAGTGCATATTTAGAATATACAGTGCATATTTAGAATATCCGTTTAGTATACATTCAGTTCTATCGCTTGATCGATATTTTCAGTTTCATAGCGCAAGGTTAGATAGAGTCATACTCAGGCCCGTAGCTAGACGCTTATTACAGGGGGCTCAAAAAACTACAAAGGAGTTTAAAATTCGTAAATGTTTTTATGTATTTTATTAATATATTTAGTAATACTAAATAAATTTCTTAACGTAAATTTTGCATTGCAGACGTATAAATTTTAGTATGCCTCTCTGTTATTTTCCCTGTCCTTATTACGCATATGAATCCTCAAACTTCTGTAAAAAATTATATACACAAAATCTACCGTAGAAAGCTATTTTGAATACATTTTTAACGTCAAAGAACAATTCCCATTGTTATGTACAATTTCGTACAAAACAAAAAATTTAAAATAAAATTCTACAATATTTGATTTTGAGAAAAAATATTTTCCAGGGGAGCTCATCCCCAAATAGCCCCATCCTGGCTACGGCTCTGGTCATATTGCGACAAATAGTCCTGTGTCAATATGCACAAGTTTCATGTATCGCTTAGTTATTCAATTAGAGGTATATAACAGTTAATTTTGTACGCAATTAAAATAATTCCAAATTCTTACACAGCATTTTAGCTACGTTCTTTTAACTAATATGTTTCAAAATACCCACGGATTTAGAAATAAAAAGTACCTGTGAATAACAAGCATCAACGTAGATTTCTCAAAATCATTGGGGGCCCAAGCACATTTTATGTACGTTTATACATTACAGTATATGTAAAATCGCAATTTATTTCAGATTATTGGGGGGCTCGGGCCCCACGGGCCCATATAACTCTACGCCTATGATAACAAGATACGTATGAAACATTTAATTTTTCTATTCGATATTGTTACTAAGATTCTTATAGATGATGGCACATCGATGTCATTATCAAGTTTAATCGATGTATTTGAAAATTTTCGCTATGAGTGGAATATTTTTAATCAATTTTTCTCCAAAACATTTTGTATAATACTATTTATAATAAAACATGAAATCTTTAATGTTTTAGGATTAAATTATATATATGTCAATTACAGTAGCACATCCATATATCGAAATCGAACGTTCCATGAAATTCCGATATATAGAAAATTTAAGATATAGAAAAGTTTTTGTTTAATGAAGAGGGACTTTAAATCACTGGATTCACCAAAACATCAATATATAAAAAAACATCGATGTACGAAAGTTCGATTTATAGAAGTGTTTGACACTACTTATTATTCAAGTTCCCATATTCTTTAAAATAAAATGCTGCTTTTGAAATTTTATGCAGCGTTAGGTTACAAAAATTGTGCAGGGAATTCACAAAAGATAAATATAAAGCATTTGTCCATTAAAATCGTTATTATCTATGAAGATTTTGTATAGTAGTATTAAAGTATTTGAACTTTATTTAAGAATATCTCAAAAGTAGTCAAGTTAAACTTTATTTAAAAGTCCTACTCGAAAATAGGTAGAGAGAGATTCATTCATTTATGCAGAATTCAGTCTGTTAAAAACTAATTAGAGCTTCAATTTTAAATTCTGCTTGCACTGTACATTGCACCCTCCGCTGACTACAGCCAAGGTTTTGAAAGGAGAAGTTTCCTTGTACAAATTCTAACATGGTACGGAAATACCTTTAAGGAAATTTTACCAAAGTTGGGATATTTAATCATGAAAGGGTTATAACCAAATATTAGTTTTACCTAATTGGATGAAAATTGTAAAAGTTCCTTGCTTCAATTTTTAAATTCTGTTCCATCTCGTCTTGTAACGTGAAATTATATTTTTTTTTTATCTTTATTCACTTAAAAGTTGCAACGCGGAAGATAAGAGATTGGTACACAGATTAATTACTAATGGTGGGTAAGTAGGTATTGAAAAAGAATAAAATTATTTCTCAAGGTTTAAACTGCAAGTTTTGTAATTATGAGTTATTTGGCATTTAAGTACACCCGGAAGATAATAAACAGGGTAAGTTTTCAAACATTTATGATTAAACAAATACAGATGACTGATATTAAAAACGAAATTGTTTAAAGTAACTAAGAACAATTAAAAGGTAAAAATTATCTAAGAATGACTGAAATACTGTAAAATGATTTAGCGGCTATTATGATAGTTACATAGTATTTAGTTTGCAAATGTGTGGTCCATACAGTGTAATACGAACGGAAAAAAAACGTGGTTCTGCAAAATATTTAAATACTTCTAAGATAAATAATAATGTTTTATAGAACATGACAGTAACGCCGCTGTATTATCTTTTCAGTTAAATAATTATTACTTCAGGTCCTTCTTGATTCTAGAAATTTTCAGTGTGATTCGTTGAACAAAATTTCTCTAAACCTTTGAGTGATAATCAGAGAACAATGAATTAAACTCACCTAACTAGTCCTTTAATCATCATTGGCTGCATATATTAAGGAAAAAGCAGAAATCATGAAGTGCGCTTTACATAAAGCTGGGACGATATACGTACCTTGTACATACCTCAATAATATGAATATTTTCAGGTACCTAGGAACTAGATTATAGTGCGGATTATAGGTATATATATGCGGAATATAGATATATATATGCGGAATATAGATTATAGTTTGGATTGAGGAAAGGCTGTCAGAAGCAGTATTCTCTCTCTCTTTCTCTCTCGAGTATTTTAAAGTAAGTCGCGATATATCTTGGGAGCAGAAAATTCTAAAACAACCAAAATAGGACAAATAAGTAAGTTACCTGATCTTCTATGACATGTGGGTCCGAATGTTAAGCCCTATGAATAGGGAAAGGTGGTCCACTCACACACAATATAAATGCTACATTTAATATGCTCCAGGGTAAGAGTTAGAGACAGAAAGCGCAAGGGATACATACGAGTAGAAACGAAAGCGTCTGTGATACGGAAGACCGGGGAAATAAGATTCGAATAGTGAACGTCTTGGGAAAGGAAGATCGTCTTCTGAACTGACTGAGTGGAAAACACGGAATAAACCATTAAGAGAGGAAGTCCAATGTTGACAAGCCATGAACATGAAATTCCTCAAGCATATGGATGGCTACAACCTAAGATCAAAATACGATCAAGATAGGACGGAATGAAAACATCGATTCCAGTTTATTAATCCACTAGTAAGAAAAAAAGAGAGAGAAATAAAACACTGAGCGTGAGACAGATTTGGTGGTATACCGTCGGTACTATGCTAAATTAACAAATCTGTAAATTTGACTATGCTCTCAATAAAACGTAAATATATACTAATAGCTAATAACTGATAATATATATACAGGGTGTTCACAAAATCTGAGCCCTGGTTATATTTTCGGAAACGTTTGGGTAGATGGAAAAATCGGCGAACACGTATCCCATTATTTTTGGGGGCACACATTTTAAGAGAAAATGTTTTGGTGCATAGCCCTGGGGGTAGGGGCGGGGTTCAACTCAAAAATTTGAAATGGAAACGTATGTCAATTTGCATGTCATTCGAAAGGTGTGACGAAAAATGATTATTAACGTTGGTTCCAGATCGATACACAGAGTCAGTCATGAATGGGGAGAAGTAAAAGTTTGGTTGTGAAATCCCTTTCTTTACTAAAATTTCTTACACATAGGTACTTAAAATCCCATTCTGTGCTTGTTTCTGAAGAGAGTGTGCTTCTGTGCATGTGTAGCCACTGTGCTTCGTTTACGTGTTAGTTAGAAACATCGACAGATGCGGCAGTAATTAAAAATTACTTGTACGTGTTACTTGGCGTGTTTGGCTTCGTTCAAAGCAATGGAAGTTTAAATAAATCTTTATTAAACTTTCATTTCTTATGTAATTACTCTCTTTGTTTTATCATTTAACGGCCATACAATGGTATGCTCAGTGGAAGACAAAGTGGGAATAATTTTTCTTTATGGGGAATGTGGTCGAAACTGCGGGTCAACCTCTAGAAGGTTCAATGAATTATTTTCTGACCGATCAATCGATCGTAAGTACGTGTCCGATTTAGTAAAAAAATTTCGCGAAACACAAAGTGTAAAATATCGGCCACGCTCTGGTCGATCTAAGGTGGCTGAGGGTACAGTGCTGGAAGTTATCGGCAATGCTAGTGTAACACCCCTGCAATCCTTGAGTGAAATGAGTGACTGCACGAACATTCCTAAATCCACAATCGGCAAAATCCTTAAAAAACATTCGTTTTATCCGTATAAAATGCACTTTACTCAAAAGATCAGTGA
The DNA here is from genome assembly GCA_006491805.2 of Dysdera silvatica. NCBI lineage: Eukaryota > Metazoa > Arthropoda > Arachnida > Araneae > Dysderidae > Dysdera > Dysdera silvatica. The sequence continues at coordinate 102,115,320 of QLNU02015360.1, forward strand.
TCATGACTTTGATCGTCGCCTTGAGCTTTGTGAAGTAATGACTGCACGAATCTCTGAAAATAATCAGTTTTTACAAAACATTTGTTTCAGCGATAAAAGCACATTCTTTCTTAATGGACATGTGAATATCCAAAACGTGCCTTACTGGAGCAATGAAAATCCCCATATTTTAAGAGAAGGATATACTCAGCGACCACAAAAATTAAACGTTTGGGCGGAAATTTAGTCAAACATATCATAGAGCCTCTTTTCATAGATGGTACTTTACCCGGGGAATGTTCTTTAGACTTGCTAGAAAATTTAGTAGACCCTCTAATTACAAAGGTTGTCGAAAATGCTACAACTGAAGAAGGAGAGCTAGAATTTGATGTAGATGGAATTGTATTTCAACAAGATGGTTGCCCTGCACATTATGACCAGGCTGTGCATCAGTATCTGGATAACAGATTCCCAAACAAATGGATTGGTAGGCGATTGAGTGGCAGGCTCGATCTCAGATTTTGCTATGAATGATTTTTTTTTCTTATGCGGCACACCTAAAATATGTAGTCTACACTAGAACCCAAACAAGTTCGTTACTCAAATTAAAGAACAGAATTACTACAGCTTGTTGGGAGATACCATTACTTACATTTAAGCATGTGCATCAGAAATTTGAAAATCGTTCATTTTACTATCAGGTGGTGAATGATGCGCATTTTAAAAAGCTATTAAAATAACGTTCAATCCAGTAGTACGTTGTGTAATTTTAATAGGACTCTAATCTCATTATTGCGCAGGAGATCCCCCTCCGGTCCCCTTACTATAAAATCTCATCTCATCTGCATCTACATATACGCAGATCCACACTTTTTGCAAAAACAAGCACAGAACGGGATTTTAAGTACCTATGTGTGGGGAATTTTGGTAAAGAAAGGGATTTTATACCCAAATTTTCACCTCTCCCCATTCATGACTGTTTCGGTGTATCGACCTGGGACTAACATTAATAACCGTTTTTTAGTCATATCTTTCAGATGACATATAACTTGACATATGTCTCTATTTGAAACTTTTGAGTTGACCCTCGCCCCATACCTCCCGGGATCACACACCAAAAAATTTTCACTCAGAATGTGTGCCCTCAAAAATAATGGCATAATATTCGCCGATTTTTCCATCTACCCAACCGTTTCCGAAAAAATGACCTGGGGTTAGACTTTGCGAATGTCTCGTGTATCTTACATGCGCTAGCATCTATCTGTGTTAAAGCATGCTGACGATAAATGTTCGAAATGCGGAACCTCTTCGTCGAAAAATGTTACCCTCGAAATTAGATTTTGGCAAATTCGTTACTTTAGCATCGTGCCGACAATACATATGCAAGTTCTATGCTTTAATTCCTTCCATAAATAGGTTTTTGCTGCAAAATTTTCTTCTTCGCCAATTGTTAGATAAGACGAAGTTGCTTTTATCGTAATCCTAAAAAAAATATGTCTCCACAGAATCATTTGATCTTATTTTAAGGGCCTATATTTATTTTCTCAATTAAATATTGTCAGATTTTTCTGTAGAATATACCATTAGTGTGATTATTTTATGATTATTTGGTTAGTACGATTATAAACTTTAGTACTTCGTTGGGATAGATTTAATCGGAAGAGCTAGATAATTAGCCTTGAGCGGTACAAGGTTGCTCTACACAAATCAGAATATCCATACACTTCCATAAAAGTATATCCCATATCATAACATTGCCTCCTTCAGCTTGAAAGTTCGTGACGATCTAAGAAGTATTCATGATTTTGTCTCCACGCGTTTACCCTGCCATCCACATGGCGTAATTGCCAATGTGATTCGCCGGAACACATAATCAATTCCCAATAATTTGCTGTCAAATTTCTGACTTCCTAAGCAAACTTGAGAAGTGCCACCATTACATTTGCATATCGTATTGACATACAGACAGACTTTCTGTTTTTGTAGGCCATACGATATAACGGGCGGCCTACTGATTGTTGCGAAGCCATCGGTTCTCTACCCTTATTCGCATTGTTCGTAATTTCATGCATTGTTGCACGTTTCTGGCCTAAGCAAGTCTACCCATTCTCCGTCTCGCTCAAACACCCAGTAACGGTTTATGATCACAAACCTTGCGCTTAAACTCTTTTTCTTTTTGTCTTCTGGTCTATTTTTTGCACACACTGAAAACTGCAGCCCTCGAACAATTGACTATTTCAGCAGCTATTTTGCTAACATCGGCACCACTGCTACGAACGCCTACAACCATTCTATGTTTAAAGTCTGTCAGATTGTGCCGTTTACTCAGTATTCAGTGAGTGATGCACTTCGATACCCGCATACCGTTCTTTTCAAGTTCTTATATGGATTCAGACATTTTATATCATCACCATTTATGAGGAATGGCTGCTTTACATAAAACTTCAGTTTGTGCATCATGATTTGTCCACTCGGTGTATATACATGTGTATTAATTATCACTTAAAAGTTTCGCAAAGTAAGGCTAATAAGTGGGGATATATGCTTGAAAGCACCATTTCTCTGTCTATGTGCCTTGGAAATTTAACCATTCATTAATGAAATTGATTGTAAGAAGGAAACAATTCCCTTTTTATCCATTCGGAGCTTTTATATACACTTTTAAAGCTCCGCAAGACCTTTCATTTAGTGTAAGACGTAAACGTGTCAATCAACTCTAAGCAAAAATATGGGGTTGGCATTTTCCACTGGATGGAAGAAAAAAACTTGTCCCAGACAAATTTCCTTCTTCCAATCAATTGAGACTACCGGCCGTCACGTGAACTGTAATTCCCATCTACCAAAGTTCCAATGCTGGTTATGCTTTCGTTCTTGCATTATCTTTTGATGCCACTTTATTTATTATATTATTATTTAAAACACATAATGTTCAGTGATTCTGACATTGTTATTTGATTATATGCGGAATCTGCAATTGTCAGTAATTCCAGTTCAAGGAATATTTTATATAAAAAAGATGTGGTTCTGTATGTTTTTAACATGCATGAGTTTGGATTATATATGGATTCCTTCTACATTATGATGGCGGGGATAGCCAAACGGTGTCTAAACCAAGTTTTCTCTCTTCTAGTGAGTATATCAAAAATATGCCGCATCATGGTGTAAAACTATGTGTTTAGTAATGCATATGAAGGAGAAAAATCACACGGTTGTGATATTTTCAATATCTTTAACAATGAATAGACATTTTGATGCGATTCACCAGTTTTTCCCAATATGTGGTTACTCTTTCCTCTCCTGTGTTAAGAAACTTTTAGAATGCTGAAAAGAGTATTAAGAAAACATGATTATATACAAACTCATATGTGCATATGCAATTGCATATTTTAGCTCATTTTAGCGTTAGTGCATATAAATGCATAAAAACGATGAATTTTCAGAATAAATGTATATTTTAAGGGTTTCAATAATTTTAAACATTTTATGATTCTTGTATTGAAAAAATTTCCCTACACAACTCTAAAGTGAATTTCTATTTTACTATTATCTGAGCAAATCAGCAAAGGAATTTGTAAATAAAGTCACACGTTTGACTATGACTTAAGGCCCAATAATTAGCCACAGTCGAAATAACCATCCTTTGCAGGGAGATGGGGGATTAGTTCTGTTGTATTCGACTGGAAATTAACCTAAGGTCAGATTAAGTACAAAAAACACGCACAGTGGTCTAGGAAAGGGGTGGGATCGGTTGACTCAGCCCCTCACCATCCCCTCAGTTAATAAAATGCGTTGTTCCCTGCAACGTTGAATCTCTTGGCCATTTTTAAAGCCATTTGGGCCCACCACCCTAATTTTTAAAATACTACGCTCCTGACTAATCAGGATAGGGTAAAATTCCACATCATTATCCATCAGCAATAGACATTGGTGATACTCTATCAAGGATAGACTATCCCCAAAATTTTATAAATAATTTCTAATATTGTTGCTAAATGTGGAAAATATCTTTTGCCCAGACATAAAATTGTTATTGAATGACAGAAGATAAAGCTTAACTCATTAGTATAGGCAGAAAGTTCATAAGGGGGGTTCAGAGTTAAAACTCCGTTCATCCATATGTATATATGCAAAATTTCATCGCAATGGGGGCTTTTAAACCTACATCAACACCTCCTCTGCGTATGCCAGTGGCTTAACTATTCAGAAAATCATTATAGAGAGAGGATGTAATATATTGTAATAAAAAATTGTCCAATATGAAACATTGTTTTTGTATATAAAATATTTCTGCTAAGCAAGTAAATAATAAAAATAAATGAATTTGTGTTTTAAGTCACAGGACATTTGTTTTTCAAGCAAATGCAAGTATTTAAATGCATGTTTTTACACTTTATCATCAGCTTTTCATTTTTATTCATCGGTTGTATATCTATCTTTCATAGATATACAACCAATTCTTGGTTGCTTGTCTACATTGACGGCTCTGCCGGAGAAATGCTGGATCTGGAGTTTATTCCAAACACTTTTCAATACATTGCGCAGTGGGAATCTACTGTGACAACTTCGATGAAGAAGTGGCCGCGGTTGCTTGACTATTGATGCTATTGGTGATTGTTCTGAAAATAAGGTAGTCATCTGAAGTGATTAACAAGCAGCAATCACTGCACTCACCTCTCAATATTGCAATGGTTCTCCAAGAGTACAGTGCTGTAGAGTCCATAAGCTTAGCAATTGACAGCAGCAAATCAATTACACTCTGATGGATCCCAAACCATGGAAGTGTGTTTGGTAATGAGAAGGCAGATCAACTTCAAATCAAATCAAATTCTTTATTCAGGCGAATTAGATACAACTATAAAGTATACAACAAATATTTCAAACTTAAATTGACTCGTCTGGGCAGAGTGTTGCTTGCGGGACTTGCTAAAAAAATTAACTAATCAGGAATCATCTCTGCAACAACCTAACCCTCCAGTTGAAATACAATCCGTTAAAAAAATTATTAAATATAATTTAAAACGTTACATTATTCTGATAAAATTACTGGGAAAAGTTGGGACTGTCTTCTAAAATGCAAAATACCAAAATAGCTCTCAAGGAAGCTCGGGGTAGCTTGCTTCAGACTTACGACTGGACATGCCTACCTATAACAGTATCTCCACCGAATTAACCTGACTATTCACCTATATGCCTCTTGTGTGAACTTGATCTGATGACAGGGAACTACCTTCTTTCGTGCCCAAGGCTACAAAATATCATGGACGATAATTCTGAGAAAAATCCTTATTGTGTTTATTTCAATTTGTCAAACCGATATTGGGCCCCTAGAACACTAATGGCCGAAAGACTAGAAAATTGCGTTGGATAAAATAAAACATTTTAAGTGTACGTTCTTTTGATTTTAAGTGTATATAAATGCCTATTTCGGACACTTATAATGCACCTTTGCATAATATTTTGCAGGGATTTATAGTGCATATAAACCAGGCTCTAATAATATAATATATATTCCAATGCAGTATATAAATCTTATCAAAGCAGCAGGACGTGATCAGAGTTTCGAAGATTTCGCTGTCGAAAGTCAAGATGTTATTGATTTTAAAAGTTAGCGGTCAACACATTTAAAAAAAGCAACCCCTAAAATAATGGATGCTCTCAAATATTCTTTTCAGCTAAGTACAGATATTTTGACCAGCTGCTGACCCAAACAGTTCGATTAACGAGAGTTTGTGTTGTATCACCGATGTGCATTATAAATCTGCATCATGTGTCCACCACATGTACTGATTAAAAAATGGCTTGCTGATGTAAAGAAAAATTGTGCATATATATGAAAACATTGTTAAGAACAACAAATAAACAAATGAAAACATTGTTAAGACAATAATTGAAACTGCTGGGGAAATTGGTGGTGTAATATGTAAAAAGCAGAATAGCAAATTATCTGAGAAGACGAAACAACTCATGAAAAGGCGAAGACTTATGAAGGTGGACAATCAAAATACCAGTTCCAGGATCGAGTATGTAGAACTTTGTAAAACTTTGCGCAAAAACATGAAAGAAGACATAAGAAAATTCAACTGTGAGCTAGTAAGGAAAGCCATTGAAAATAACAAGAGCCTTAGGGTTGTTAAAGGAAGTTTATCTGTTGGGAAGAAACACATCATTGCATTAAAAGGAGAGGATGGCACCGTAACAAGAAATAGGGAAGAAATACTTAGAAGAGTTGAAGAATTCTACAAAAATCTATACGAAAGTAACAGTGGATTAAACGAAGACTCTGAGATAGTCGAAGGAACAGCTCCTAAAATCTTAAAAGAAGAAGTTTCATTTGCAATAAAAAGTATGAAGAAAGGAAGAGCCCCTGGTGATGATGGTATTACATTAGATATCCTAAAAGAAGCTGGAGAATATGTAGAAGACATACTTGCAAAATTCTTTACCAAATGTCTTAACAGCGGTAACATACCAAACCAATGGGATTCTGCAACAGTAATTCTTTTGCATAAAAAAGGTGATAAAGAGGATTTAAAAAATTACCGACCAATTAGCTTGTTACCTGCTATTTATAAAATCTTCACAAAAGTGCTAACACATCGCCTGCAGAAAAAATTAGATGCAGCTCAACCAAGAGAACAAGCTGGATTTCGAAGTGGATTCAGTACAGTGGACCATATTCAAGTATTAAGAGAATTAATTGAAAGAACACATGAATATGAACTTCCATTGTGTGTGGCATTTATTGACTATGAGAAGGCCTTTGACTCTATTAAAACATCAGCAGTCATCAACTCTTTAAGATCAACAGACATTGAGGATGTGTACATTGACATGGTGAAACGTGTGTATAAAAATGCAAGTGCAAAATTTCGGTTACATAAAGATACCGAAGCTATCAAAATTGGTAAAGGTGTGAGGCAGGGAGATACCATTTCTCCAAAACTTTTTACTTCAGCTTTACAGATGATTTTTCAGCAGATAAATTGGAATAACAGGGGAATAAAAATAAATGGTGAATATTTAAATCATTTGCGGTTTGCTGATGACATTGTTATTTTTTCAACGAACCCATCAGAACTCCAAGACATGGTACAGGAGCTCTCAACTAGAAGTAAAGAAGTTGGACTCAAGATGAACCTACAAAAAACTAAGATCATGTTCAATAATTTCGTAGAGGAAACAAAAGTACAAGTTGACAACATTGAGCTAGAAATTGCTGATTCATATATTTACCTTGGCCAGCTGATTTCAATGGATGGTAACATTATGAAAGAACTCAACAGACGTATTAAACTTGGCTGGAGTGCATTTGGAAGAAACAGTTTTATCCTGAAGGGGAAATTGCCTTTGTGTCTAAAAAGAAAGGTCTTCAACCAGTGTGTATTGCCAGTCCTCTCTTATGGATCAGAGACATGGAGTCTAACAGTTGGAGCAATACGAAAGTTACAGACAACGCAAAGGAGCATGGAGAGGTGCATGCTTGGAATAACTAGGAGAGATCGAAAAAGAAACACTTGGGTGAGAGAGCAAACTAGAGTAGAGGACATCATTGTTAAAGTAAAAGGGCTGAAATGGCGATGGGCTGGGCATATTGCAAGAAGAACTGATCAACGATGGACAACAGAAATTCTGAACTGGATTCCAAGAGACCACCGAAGACCTAGAAAACGTCCTCAAACTAGATGGGTGGATGAAATAAGAAAACAGGTTGGGGTGACGTGGAAGCGAATTGCTCAGGATAGACTTGTGTGGAAAGCATTTGGAGAGACCTTCATCCAGCAGTGGATAGATAATGGTTGAATATGATGATGATATACATACAGGGAGTTTAATCCACCGCACCTCCGATACATTTTTGAAATCCTTATGTTATTATAAGCCCATTTGCAAATCATTGTTGGATCGGAAAATGGAATTTTATATTTTTTTGTTTTTTTAATTTTTTCGAGCGGACTATATTTGTTGATTCAGCCAATCATGGGTTAGGGGAGGCCAACCTTCTTTTCAAGATTTCACGCCCATTTGACGAGACATTCGACATGTTCAGCCAAATTAGTATAAGATTTATTACGGCAGTATTTCGTTCCAAGAAAATAAGTTTAATTATTGGTTTTATGACTATTCAACACAGAATAGACTGAACGGAATGATTTCATATTTTGGCTAGAAACTGATTACGCATATAATAAATTGGGTAGAAGTGAATTGTAATCTATAGCATTCGCCAAGAAAGCTCGCCAAACTCTTAAATGCAATTTTCAAAAAAAAAAAAAAAAAAAAGTTTGGCTGACATTATTTCGCGAAAACATTCACGCGCGGGATTCAAAATAAAATGAATGCTTCTCTTATGCACAAACTGAATTGCAACTTGCAATGTGATTATAAAAATTAAAGTAATTTGTTTTCTGCTATGACTTTCAGAAATAAAATAACAAGTTCTGTATTACTGGACGTATTCTAAACTTTTAGAATACATCCCGCGTTCGCTTTTTCACATTTTTCGACCAACTAGCTATTAGGGACATGGAGTCTAACAATTGAAGTAATACGAAAGTTACAGACAACGCAAAGGAGCATGGAGAGGTGCATGCTTGGAATAACTAGGAGAGATCGAAAAAGAAACACTTGGGTGAGAGAGCAAACTAGAGTAGAGGACATCATTGTTAAAGTAAAAGGGCTGAAATGGCGATGGGCTGGGCATATTGCAAGAAGAACTGATCAACGATGGACAACAGAAATTCTGAACTGGATTCCAAGAGACCACCGAAGACCTAGAAAACGTCCTCAAACTAGATGGGTGGATGAAATAAGAAAACAGGTTGGGGTGACGTGGAAGCGAATTGCTCAGGATAGACTTGTGTGGAAAGCATTTGGAGAGACCTTCATCCAGCAGTGGATAGACAATGGTTGAATATGATGATGATTATGATATATATATATATATATATATATATATCGCAATAATTCACTGAATTTTATGTTTTATAAATAAATTCTGCAGCATCCAACTACAACAAAAACGTATGTTTCGCAATGAAAATTATCATTTATTAATTTTTTAAATAAAAATATTATGTTCTTCAAATATTTTATATAATTTTGCCGTTTAAAATAATTCATGTTCTGTAAATGTTCTAAATTACTAATAAACTGTTAAAGTTAGTTTTGTTTATATTTTGTTTACAACATGCTGTAAATCATTTTTAATCATATAACAATAAGCTAAATTCTAGGCTAATTGTAAGGACGTAACAAATGCAGAGAAATTTAATTAATTTAAGGCCAAACACTATCATAAAAATAGCATTTTTTCTATTCTTTTAGTGCGCAAGGGATAACATTATCGAACTCACGAAAGATTTGGATATAAATGGAGAATAACAAGAAATATAAAAAGTTTTCGTTGTTTTGAATTTGACGGCGGTGGCGTATTTCTTTTACAGACGTGGATTGAAATATAATTGCGATAGCTAGTAAATTATTATAATTTCATGGAAAACAATATCTTTTTTATTTTTAGTTACATTGCAATTGAAGGGACGAAAATTTTTAGTTAAGTTTTAAGTATAAGTAAATAGTCTTCATGTACATCTGCGGATTATGTATATTTGCGTAGTGCAAATTGGCCTAAAATTAATAAATGAAAAATACTTTTGCATTTGTTTTCTTACGTTTACTTAGTTATGTATTATTGCATGTAATTCAGCTTGCTGTATATCACTGCTGAATGTATATGCTTGATAAGGTCTCATGTGATTTTGAAAAATGCAATTGTTTGCGAACAGACTTACGAGCACCGCAAAAGATATTGCATCTAATATCGGAGACTGATTAAAACGAATCACGTTTATTACGACAAGCAGTAATTCACCAAGATTCAAGGACGATATGCAAACGAAACATGATAGTTATTATCCGGTAGCTTTATAAAATATGTACGCCGCTACTTTTGGGGAAATATGCCCTCCTAAATTTTTCTACAGCAAGATTATATCAGATTTTATGGAAACACAAGCCAGAACGACCGATCTCTATTCCTTGTCCGATAACATTTACCTCCGTGTCATCGTCATTCTTAAAATGTGTATCGATATATCTGATATGGGCTTAATCGTTATCTTATCGAAAATTTTTTTGGCAATGCGGATAAATTACGTATGATAGCTTAGCTTTCACATAAATTTGGATTCATTACGTTGATATTCATTGATGATTATGTTTATTATTTATTACAAAGTATAATTAATCCCTTATGGTCAAATAGATTTAGCTTCTATTAGAAATCTTCACCGTCGTTTCTTTTGATCGTTGGACACGATTCATGAATAGGAGTTTATAATGATAAGAGAATGTGTGAAAACCTGTGAAATTTATCTACAGATGGTAATGGATACAGCCATTGGTCTGGTACTGTCTGTCTTCCAGGAGAACTCTTCCCACTTCTGCGTCTGTTTGATGCCGTGGAAGAGAGCCTGAGCACACTTTTAATAGAGGATTCTTGAAGAAGTGCATGCACATTGGCGCACTTAACAATACATTGGCGATATTTGTTTTCTAATTTTTGCTTTGAATAGCCCTTACGATGACTCGATTAGTTTTGTAATTTTTGAGCTTTTTGTACAGGACACTGGAAATCGTTTATTGACATTAAAAATGTGCTCAAAGCGGATTTTTCTGTTTTGATCAATTATTTCAGCTGTTCTATGACGTGATGATAATGCGACAAGCATAACTTCCACTGAGACAGCCATTTGCAACAAATTTCAAGTCGCGGCACACTGAAATTTCTGCGGCACATTAAATAATGCACTAAAATCAATGCGGCACATGATCATTGTCTTGTGGAAAGATTTTAACACTTAAGTCGTCGAAAAAATGCAACTCATACAAACATTAATTGTTTAATTAAGTTAAAAATAAATTAACATTGGAAACAATAAATTATAGATTTGGCGAAGTTTGGCGAAAGTTTGACATAAAAACGTGACGAAAATGTATTACCGAAAAACATTGCAAAAAATGCTTCAAAATATTATTAGCAAAAATTGTGAAATTTTACAAGCTAAACCTAGAAAAACCGTTTTTGGAATTGAAAATCTAATTTCGTACTTCATTAGTTTAAAAAATATTTACGTCGATGAATTGAATATATATATACACACATATATTTTCTTTCTTTAATTCATTCATTCAACAAATTCGGCTCGATAGCCCATTAAAATCAAAGCCAACTTACAGTATCAGAGGGTACCTCGCCAGGGCAGCACCAGAAAACGTGAGTTTGACAAGGCCGGTGCTTCCCCTGTGAGATGTTAGAGTTACATTCCTGAATTACATATTACATAAATTACATAAATAAAATAAATAACTAAAGGTATTACCAATTAATATTCATCATACAAGAGCTCACTATTACAGGAAAAAAATTAAAGGGCATAATTTAATGGCTTATATTTTAATTTCAGACCGACATAGGACAACACAAACACGACATACCATGAAACACTGCCAGCATAATAAAGTTGCATGGACTACTAATTTTAATCTGAAAAGTGTGTAGTGTTATATATCCCAATCTGTTTGCTTGCGGCACAGAGTAGAGTATATAATATTTTCTAGTGCCTATCATTTATACAATTAAAGAATGTATTAATGTAATTTAAACTAATAAAAACGCTAACACATGGGGTTTAACAATTTATTTATCATGAAAGTAAGTAACTTCAATGCTAGGAGGTTTATGCTAATTTTTAGAATATACTTTATTTGAAAATATACGGAATATACTGCAATTTGCAGTGTACCGTATGAAACTAACTAGAGTAGATTATCAAAACGTATAACCATAAATTTACTCAGGGAAATTTATAAAAATTCTAGCTTTATATATTTATATGTATGAATATATTTAATCAGTAGATTGGGTTCGCATGCAAATCGGAATAATTTTACACGTTTGTGTAGATGTCTTTATTAAGGGTGGGTTACATTACATTATCTAATCCCGTCTTAAATGACGCATTATGTAGTATGAAAATGACACTGAAAAATATCTATCCCTTCTTGTTGTATCGTGAAAAGGCAAACAAGACTATTCCGTGCCAGGACCTGTAGCTTTCATATGGTTCTGAACCGCTGTCGTTTACAAAATCAAACACCAAAACAAGGATCTGTACAGAAAACGATAAGCATTCGATACCAGTGTGGTTTAAATTCGGATTTTCTGCATGGTCGACAAACGCGTTCCCACTACCTTACATTATGACGCTTCGAAAATAGCCAGAATTATAATAATATATTACATTTTATTTCAAAAGAACATGTTATGACTACGATGACATGATTTACAATTTTACCTAAAATTTTCAATTTTTTAAGGTTTCATACGTTTGCCAGTATTTCTTTAAATTGCCAAGTACGATGGGATTAAGGTTAAGAGTTGGTTTTTTAGAATGGCTATATTGGGAGGAAAAGGTTAAAAGGCCAACTGCAACGAACACGAAAATCTGCCAGAATGAATTAACGGTCCCCAATGGAAAAATGTATAATTTTATTTTAGAAATATGGAAATTTTTTTCATAAATCTTCTTACCTCAAGAACAATATTTGATTATTTAAATTTTCTCAAACATGCACAATCTTATTTCAAATTTTTTAATCTAATGTTACGTTTCGTGAAGTATTGTAATTTTAATTGTATTGTTAAATTATGTGTCCAGTATAGACGGATTTTACTTCTAAATTTTAAATTTCCTAACTATACTCAGCACATATATAAAAGTAAATCTTTCAGTGAAGCTAAACTTTTTCGACGAATTCGTTCGCGTGCTAGGACTTTTTCTTGCCTGCACGCTTGTTGTTAGGCGCGAATGCCAAATTTGAGAGAGAAGCATTTGCATTTTCGTGAAATAGGTTGCTTTCTTATTTGAAAAACATGAGATTCAAGTCAACTTTCCATTGCAAATATTAAGCGAATCGACGTATTGTTAAGCAAATATACTTCTTTTTGAAGAAGGTTTATTAAGAAACGTGATCTATAATTCATAATGCAGCAAGTAGTACAAATAACGCTAAAATCTGTTGATTTGTGAATTTCAGCAGATGGAAAATTTGCAAAAGATGTAAGATATTCAAATTTGCTCTATATATGTAAAAAGAAATTTACTCTATATTTAAAAATGACGCTGTACCTTTTAGATTTAACCTATTAAGTATTTTGTCGGGATGAAGGTTGTATTATATTATATCCGTAAATAATGATGGCTGGAAAGTATCCGAGAAAATGTTATGCTGATGTAGAAAATTACACGAGGCAATGTTAAATTCTTTCAATAGCGCGTATTATTTACACCAATATTTACCGGCAGCCATAGCGAATACTTTAGCACTGGAAAGTCTTGAGACATGGATTTGGAGATGAAATGAGAATTTCTCGTATTCTAGTACATTTAGAATCTAGTGTGGGGTTTTTTAAACGGTGTACGGCTGCACACTGGTGTGCCGTGAAATTGCGTGCCACGAGAAAAGCCAACAAAACGTATTTTTATTAAAACGGCAAAATAAGAGGAAATGTAAAATACATATTAAATAGCTCTCACATCATCATCCATTCATATAAGAAAACAAGTAAATTGTAATGTAAGTCAAAGTGGAAGTAGTTAAAATTGATATGAATTAATATTAAATTTATTTAAGTTGTTAATAAAATTAATTAGTTATGTCTCCTCTACCGGGTTCAGGTGCGCTCAAGACGCATTTTTAGGACTATGACTCGCCTAATCCACTTAGATTGGGCTACCGCCTATGCACAGTGTGCCAACGGATGTGCCAAAACATACCACGCGGTGAAACACTGTGCCGCGAGTATAGAAAGTCTGAGAAATACTGATCCAGCATGTCGATTAGCCTTCAAGCTATTAGGATGGATTCTTACGAATTGCAGAATATGGGAAAATTTAGAAATGGAAGCTAAAAAAATCACTGTCATTTACAGACCATACACGACTTTAGCCTATCTTTCTAAGTTTTTAGAACAATGTAGAGATCAATTTCTTACCGGGCAGACCTTTTTGGTCGTTAAAAAGGCCTAGTTAGTATTTTCTCTCCCTCTCTCGTTTAGCCATAAATGTTTATTACTATTGTGAAAAGCTATACTGAACCTTCCAAATACAAGTATTTACTGTACTCATTTAGAGCAGTGATTCCAAACTGTGTGTCGAGGGTTAATTTTTGTATAAGTCACGAAAGCTTTTACAATTTAAACTCTTATAATTATTTGAAATCGTACAGATATACGACACATTGCACCCAAAATATATGCATACTTAGTATATAGGTATTAAATATAGTAATATACATATACGCTTTCGCTTTCTTTTTGGTTTTACGGCTCAAAGACTACAGTGGTCATGCTGCGCCGGGACCTACTGTTTTCCGAGGAATCCGAACCTCTTAAGGCCTAGGGAACCAAACCCCGGACTACAGTGAGCAGTGCGATCTTTATGAGATCTCTGAGTAAGCGTTCTTTTTGCACTGCTGGGAGTCGAACCCGGATTAGCCGCGCAATAGGAGAACGCGTTACCACACTGCGCCACCGCAGGGCACATATACGTAAGTAAAAAAAAATTAAAAACTAAATATATATTCACCTTCATATCTATGACAGCTAGGTAGGTCACGGGTTTAAAACGCTTGAAACTCGCTGTTCAAAAGCTTTGTAAAACAAGAAATTGCTTGTGAGAGCTGTTTGACATAAATAACTCACTATCTTGGAAACAACGTATTGCTTTAGGAAAAAATCGAAAATTAAAGATATTAGGACTTGGGTGACAAATATATTTCAAAATCTTGCAATCGACAACTCTATTATTTCAGAGGTAGCCCGTAAGTGACTGAATATGCATCTGTACTTCAAGGATTAGGTTAAGGACATTTTCATTTTTATATAGCCAATCCATCCTTTTCTAAGATGCTTGTATCTTCGGATCGTTCACGGTTTATGGTTAATTCAAGGCATGTTTACGCTACTGTGTGATTCGGATATCCGTTCTTATATCCTTTGATCATTTCTGTATGATATAATCGTATACTGCGTACTGTAGATAGCTCAGTAAGATTTTATGTTTTCGCTTGTTTGTTTGTTTGTTTTGTGGTTTTACGGCTCAAAGACTACAATGGTCATGCTGCGCCGGGACCTACTGTTTTCCGAGGAATCCGAACCTCTTATGGCCTAGGGAACCAAACCCCGGACTACAGTGAGCAGTGCGATCTTTTTATGAGATCTCTGAGTAAGCGTTCTTTGTACACTGTTGGGAGTCGAACCCGGATTAACGGCGCACTAGGCGAACGCGTTACCACACTGCGCCACCGCAGAGCAATTTATGTTTTTGCACTGTATATAATTTTGGTCATTCTTTCCCTTTTTACCGAAAGATTCCTCTCTCTCCCTCACTCTCCAAGACTTGAATGTTACGTGTTCTAGATTTTTATTAGCAGTTTATATTTTAGTTTGGTATACCAGGGTGTGTACAATCATGACCTTATGCACTTTTACTTGTTTCTTTTCTTGTTATATTTTAGAAATTAAACTATATAAGCGTCTATATGCACTATTAAGCTATATATGCACCACATAAGCATCTGATGTATCATCGTAAGCATCATCCAACAAAGATTTCGTTTAAATAATTATAGTGGTTGATATGCTCTTCATGCATACGCGCATTGTTTAACTAACCACTATTTTAGCTTTTACGATTTCTGTATGATAGGTGGCTGAACAACCAATGCAGTTGTAATATTTTCATATTGTACTCCTCCACAGCATATTCAACTTAACAAAGCTTTATTTTAAAGGTTCAGTTTATTAATCTACGTTGGTGACCTGTTGTTTCTGCTTTGAAATATCAACTTATTAAATCAATTAGGGGCATTGCACTCTAAATGGATCTATGGGACCTATTTTCTGAAAACAGATTTGTTCGTTTTAAGATATTGCTTCTATCCTAATGGGAAATATTTCTATTTTTTTCGGATAATTTGGGGACCAAGTTATCTGTCTAATAAAATATTTGAGTTTACAAATAAGTAGAAAGCATTTTATTCAAATTATTTGTTTTTTTCTATCGCTTTTTACAGTGTTCTGCCATTTCTCTTCTTAGATGTTTCTAGAATACGGAATATGCTATTGTTTGGTGGCGGAGAGAATTTGTAAACGAAAATTTTATTGTCAATTGATATATAACTTCAACTTTCGTTTTTAATTTCTAATTCCTAAATCTATATTTTTGTTTATTCCAAATTTCTCTACTTTACCAAACATCTGGTCTATATGCTAGTATATTCTCATCTGAATCAGTAGCCTTCAACTTTGCTCAGAACATGGGTCATATTTGAGTTTAAATATGACTTACGGGGTGCAATAGGTAATTTAAGAAGGAAGGTTGCGAATTTTTTCGTAATTTCAGCTCCCATTCGTGGGCGCTTTATTCTATTAAATTCGTTTATTTAAATAATTGTAACAATAAACTTTCACCGTTCTTTACCCAATTAGTGAAATTTTAAATTTTGATTCAGCTAAAAACTAAGTAAGTTCCCAACCACTGGTTTATAATTAACTGGTTTTGATGTTATTGTTTGCTGTCTTTAGCACGGTCAAAGATATATTAAAATCTAAATTTTAAATTTTTTGACAAAATTCGTAATTTTTTACTCCAAGTCTTCACAGATTCCACATGATTAGATTTTATTATTTCGTTATTCAAACCATTTATCCTTATCCTGTTCATGTAGTCTTCCCTTAGGCTCCTTCAGCTGATTTACCTGCAGATTTTATGTAACAATTGCTTTTAAATCGATAGGCTTCCTCAACTCTGTGAGCAAAACCCGACTCGGAAGGATATGCGTATTTTTTATAATATGACACTCAGACTTTAATCTGTCCGGGTTAGGAAGCCATACCAATAGCTAATTTACTGCGCCATAGCTCTCCTAGTAGCTGATGCCATTAGTCTCGCCACCACCAAGCTAAGGTGGGAGCTTTCTCTGGGTAAAATTAGAAGTATTGAATGTTTTATAAGTCGTCCATTGCACCATAATTGAAGTAGCAGTTTGACTGTTTTGAAACGCAAGTTCACAAGTTGTAAGTGGGACGTTTATGCATTTCGATTCCTTGACGCGAATTCGCAAAGGTATTAAAGGCGCAAACCGTTTATCTAAGAAACCAAATTGACAAAATCACTAAAATGACTGTAAAACTTGCATTGCTTGTGAGTGTATGAGATTGTTAGCTTTATTCGCATTATCAACACAGCAATATGAATCACTGAACAGAAGCCTCAATGTCAAATTATACGCATTTGAATACTTTCGTAGATACTATTACATTATTAATGTCAATACGACTTATACCCTGTTTTTGAAGCTTCGTTAAGCATTCATGTTAAGAAAGTAGTTGCTTTCTTCGTGAGACCTGTTAAAATAACTTTATATATTTCACAACTACCGTTGAATTGATCACTAATGCTGACCTCATAGATGGCTTTCTTGTCGGGCGACATCTATTGCTTTCGTCGTCAAAAATTTTCTAGCGATAATTTCATTATTCATGGAAATGATATCAAAGAATTCGGAGATGAATAGAAAGGGAGGTCTCCTTTGTCATCTTTCTCAAAATATTGAAACGCAAACATCTGAGCACCATGAATTTGGTCCACCAAATCTCCATTTCTCCTCCAGAAAACAAGAATTTCCATCACATTTCCAACCGCTTTGTACAAATTTACAGAAGCACACTAGTAATAATGCTAACAATAATAATATATTCACTAACAGAGAAAAGGTCAATTCACATTTACAACTTCAGAAATATAGAAATAACGAATTTGGGTTTTTATTATAAAGCATATAGAAAAATTCCCGAGTATGTTTGAATATAATTATCGTATAGGAACGTTGCCATTTACGAAAGAAAGACATGTGTTTATTTAGATAATTATAGTCTGCAGACTTCTCTGAAAATTTCTACTAAATTCACCACCTCAATAAAAAAATGCATTCTGAACCAGTATTTATTTCTACGCGTCTCTTTCTTTATATGAGAATAAACCTATATTTATCATGCCGTTGCTGGGTACTAGGCCAGGCACATATTTGGGGCAATTGTCCTCACGAAAATTTGGAAATGCCCTCAGTAGAGAGCTGAGCCCATTTGGGGGTTACATTGCAAAATTGGTCCCATCATAAGTTGGATAGGTAAATACAGTGTTACCTATTGTAAGGGATTCCTCCAAATAAGGGACGATTCCTCTGATCTGTAGCATATGTATATATCAACACATGTACCTCCGAAGAATGGACACCTCTACTTAAGTGACAAATGCCTTGTCCCGTGTATGTCCCTTATTGGGAGGTAACACCATAATAACAAATGAACAATGCTACTGCAGTGCAATACTTTTTTATGTTATTTTTTATGGAAAGACTTGGCAAAAGCAAAAAAGTTATATATAAAAATTAAATAATATTTTATCTCTTTTTGGGGCCCATAAAATTACATGTCCCAAAGCTCGGGCTTTGGACGCCTTTACGGTGATCATGCCCCGCCTATGCTATGTGTTTCGAGCAATTTTTTTATTCTTCTAATCACTTTGAAGGTTTCCCCTATTTTAAGCAAGTGCTATTTTTTCTTTGTCCTGCTTTGGGGCTAGCACTCAGCGAAATCAAGGTTAAGGGAACAGAAGTGTCACCTTGAAATAATTAATGAAATATAATTTTGATGTATATTTTGTTTAGGATTTATGTAAGCCATATAAATATATGTTCAAGAAAATATGTTGGTAAAAAACTAGCGCTTTGCAATTTTTTACCCAAAAAATATTTATTAGTTTCAATAATTTATCCTGATATTGGGACTTTTATTTTTTGGGGTTACCTATTATCCCACTTCTTTCTTGTTCTTCCAGTATAGCCAATTTTGAACTGAAAATGTCGTTGTACCTTGATCTCACCCGCTCCTTAAGTGCACTCTGGTATCTAATACAATACTTCAGGCGTTGGAGTCGTTTTAGAATCTGTACTTCAAGGGACGAGTGCACTCAGCACTTTTATCCGCTTATGCCTATTTGTACTTCGTACGATCTTAAAAGCACGAGGATTATTCTACATTTTTGCGATGCAAAGAGTATCTTCTTTCTAGTTGCGATTCACAAGGTTGAAAATTATTTTGTAAAATTTTTTCGGCGATTTTATTTTGCTTTATAAAAGAAGATTTTAAAACTAATTTTATAACTAAAATTAGACGATGCGCTGCCTTTCTCGTATATTTCGAAATGTAACATTGTGTGGGTATATGAAATTTGCTGATGATAATGGCTTTGATGTTAGAAATATTAATAATATTAATGAGGTGCTTCGATGCAAAATTGATATTTTTTTAAATAACTCGTTATTTTAGTTCTGTAATTATTGAAAATAGAATGTTCTCTGTATTTCAGCTGAAAGGAAATTAGATATGAAATATGATTTTAGTGTATTTAATAATTCAATTTATGCTGAAGTACAAAAATATATAGGGTAAAATATATGCAGTATAGAAGTGAAAACTAAATTTTTTATAACCGGAGAACTTCGCTTGTAGTATTTTTTCTAATATAATCCAAAGCTCCAAAAATGTTAAATAATACAACTAAATTTTAAAAACGAATACGAAACCCATATCTTAAAAACAAATTCCATAAATGCACAAAAAGAGAAAGTTTTGAATAAAAGTTAGTTTAGTTTGTTAAAAATAAGAGTGTTTTCTTAAAAAGTATTGTATACAATTGTGCCATCGAGTACAAAAAATACTGGGTAACAGATTCGCTAACACCAAACGTCAATTTGGAAACATAAAAATTATATCGTTAAGCTGAATATGTTAAGCAGAAGAAATAAAGAAGGCTTATAGTCATAAATTTTTATTGTGAAAAATGTTAGAGAAGGTAGATTTGAAAATTAACAGGACGTTTATTTTTAATCAATTGGTTAATTTTTATTTATTTAAGTATCCATATTGTTAGAAGTAGTTTCGGAAAACATGATTTATTTAAATAACTGTATTCTCGATAAGAAACAGTACTAAAATTCGACTAAAAATTGAGTGCTATTACATACATGGAAACGAAGAGCCATAATTTCCACGAAGACAATGTAATAATCATTGAGGGAATGTAATAAATTAGAGGAAAATCTCACTTTATCAATCCTACTGTTAAGTTGGGAAATTACACGAAGAAACAGATTCCAAATTTAGTAATAATTCACCCGAAACCTTGAGCAGAAAAATGAAGTTTCTCTCGAACGAAAGGTAGTGCCAAGGGAATTATAACGATCGTAGGATATTAATGTCGCCCACTCTCTTTTTCAGGCTTACTAATTTACTGAGTGCAGAAAGAATATCCACTTAAACTAGTGTAGTAACCCGAATGGTGTTCACGGACTTAAACAATGGATGTATTGGAGGACGCGTATTGCTATTTTTAATTTCATTTCAAAATGAAAATTAAGTTGATAAGCTTAACATGGGCTTAACACGTATTTAATTTTCTAATTTTGTTCCGTTGCTTCGATAAAGTATATGTTTCGTAAGTATTATTGAGAGAAGAGATCGAAGATCTCTACGAGAGCGAGAGTTTCGGCTCCGACTTAGAACCAACAGACTAATATAACCGAAAGCAAAAGCTAAATTGTTACAAGATGGATACGTAAATTTTAAAGGAATAGGTTCCTAAAAATATGAGATAATCCGCTCCTTCAGAAGCTACAGGACTTCTTATTTATGCAATGAATTAAACATAAATTACTGGAAAGAAATAACACTATCTATTCTATAATATTGTCGAATAATAGCGCTGTCTCTTTAGTGATATGATTTGCTTTGCCGTTATCTTAACTGAACCAATATATCCTATTAGGTGATCCTACGATTTCTTCCGTCTTTTAATTTAATTGATATTGAACAGGAAAAAAAAGCTATAGCCTCATATCGTATTTTTACGATACTTTCAAAAGCTCTCTGCTATATCACGTTTTCTATTTATAATTTGCATATATTCTCTATATGCATTTGTATACATTTTCTATATGAATTTTTATATATTTCTCTATATGTTCATCTATGCATTTTCCTATATATTCTCTATATATGTGATATTCTCTGTCACATTTTCTATAAGCGTTCTGTTCATTTTGCTGAGCAGCACAATGCATCCTGAACATAAAATATTATGTACATTAGAATTGCTTCAATATCACTAAATAATACTTAACAAACTATTTATTACAGTCACAAATGAGTAAGTTAAACCAATTAGCAATTCTTATGTTCTAACGAGGTGTCAATTTCCAATTTATGACACACAGTTCCACAATATGACTTGCAATTCATGATAAAACAAATATATCTGTTTCATTTCGAAGAGCTTTGCGAATAAAATTTAAGTTTTTATATTTAATTTAGCAGTTATTAATAAATTAAATTATTACATTAGTAAAAACATTAATATATTGCTTCTATATTTCCGTTAGTTGGTTAAATTTTACTTTCTCTTAAATGGTAATATAAATGTTGCGATAACTAATTACCAGTTATAAACTTTTTCCATATATACTTAAAATTTAAATATCTCCAGGTGTGTGTAGAAACAGTATAAAAATATATTTGTTATTAATTTTTTTTATTTCTCTCAAACTAAAATGAAACGTAAGTACAAAATCATCTACTACAAAATTATTTATTTTTGCACTTTAGGAAAGTATTTTTTTTTCACGCGTATTATACAGTCAAAAAGCGAGCGGTTCAAAAGCAATTGCAGCTAAAAATATATGCACATGTCTGATAGGTTAGCTATGGGCGCAGCTGTGAAATTGAGTAGTTTTGCTTCACTTCCGATTTCTACTGTATTTTCTAACCATAAATAAAATTCAGATATATTCAAATTTCAGTTCAGTTTAAATGTATGATGTAGAAAAATTTCTATTTTTGTATGTGCGCCCTTATTCGCTAAACATACATTACATTTCACTTAATACGAATACAGCGGAGAGGTGAAAAAACGATAAATACTTGATAAGTGTGACAATTAGCGAAAATTAAATCTTAGTTATTGATATTTAATATACGAGATTTAAAGTACTTACGATCGCCTCGTCTTTTGTATCACATACCCATGCAATAAATATTTCAACTTTAAAGGTTTCGAAAACTTACCTAATATTAAAACATCACATCATCAGAATAAAAAGGTATGGGTTTTGGCATTTTTTATCTATAATGGTTTTTTACAATTCGCATTTTTTTTACCTATACTGTCGCGCATCTTAAATATTTTTTTGGTGTATCGGTTCTCAATATATTCTAGAACAAGAAAATTTTACTGGTCAATTCTAGTAAACGCAACGTTAGCATATTCTATTCTTTCAATCAAAATTTGCTAATTTATAACTAGGGCAAAATTATAAATTTGCAGGTACTTCAGCTATCGTTTTCCAGTTCGTTGTGCTTAACATGATCGAACAGAAGTCGCGGAACATAAAGTTAATTAATCAAGAAAATCTTCCACATTTAATGCATATTCTTTTAAAACTGAACATGCTTTTTTGCTTCTTTTGATACTAAATTTTAAAATCACTTGCTTGAAAATATTAGTTTTGTGACTGTTTATTTAACAATTTATCCTCATGGATTACGTTAAAACACCGGAAGAACTTAATACAGCTTAAGGAAAATGAAATCATCAATGAATGTCAGCTCAAACGGAAATGAAAGCCACTTTACGTTAAAGATCTCTTAAAAGATTTAATCAGAGAAAAACACATAAATAAAACTTACGTGAACTTTTGGGTGTTCATGAAGCCAAATAAAAGTATGATCCATGATAAAGATACGGAAATTTGGTAGCATCTAAGTATTTCTCCTAGAAAAGCCCACGTTTGAATCCAAATCAGGAAGGAAAAAGTTGGAGACTTCATTGTAATGTGTCATCGTAGGTAATTCAGTATCTTCTACTTCGGATGCCATGCAAAGTTATTGGGCCACGGATTCGGTTTATATATCCTCATGGGAGGAAGTCCAAGAAACATTGCTTACACTGATTTTGTATGGCAAAAACTTCTCACCAATTCTATAGCACACCAACTACCATTCTTTTCGTTATCAAAATGCCAAATAGCGAGATGATGGGGTGGCCGTAGCAAAATTTGTTCATATGTGATGGCTGATCCTCAAAGTGCAGAAATGGCTTGAGTCCATCGCTGCAGAAATAAGAGGAGTGTATGACAGCATCGCAATTTTAAACAGAGATTGCACCTCATACATGAAGATTGCATTGAAGGAGCTGAAACCGCATCAGTGCTCTCTTCTGCGATGTCCAAACGACCACGTTGTATATCCGTACCAAAATTAATACCGTCTTCGTCACATTTCTTTCTTTTCCTTCATATTACCATGTACATTTAAATCCTAAAAGTAGACTAACAGGCTACTAATTCTTTTGCGATGTTTACAAGATTAATATGAGACTATTTTTTTTTACTTCCACAATTTTTCTTGAGGCTTAAAAAAAACCACGTTACTAACTAAAGTCGACTATAAATTTAAGAGATACTACGTTAAAAGGGTCCGCAAAATTATGTTGTGTGACTTAATTTTTCCCAGTGGATTTCGATGCGTCTTGTCATATCTCTACCGAGTTTTCGAATAGCTGTGATCCGAGCAGTGACAATGCTTCGCATTAACTTTCAATTTCCACGCCAACCAGTGGTGGCGCCCTCTATTCGCCCATTACAAGTTTCAGTCCAGAACTAAACTCTGGAAAAGTTTGTTTTTCCCTATTTAATCCCATTTGCTAAGCTCAACTAAGTTGTGTTTAGTAACGGTCAATAGGCAACGCTATGCTTGTAGTGGACCGAAGGGGAAGTACACGTTAAAAAATAGATTTAAAGCCATGCATATTTGTGGTTTTTTGGCGCTGAGATCTTTTTAAACTAATGCGTGTATTTTTAGCTTAGTTATCCGGATAACGAAACGTTATGCTGATAAAAGTATGTGGAGGCATCCTTTTGTGCTGTTCGTATAAAGGCACTTCGGTGAATTTAATCGGTTTTATGCTCATAGAGAGCGGAGAGAGATTTTTCGCAATTCTCTGAAGGTTATTTTAGTAATCTGCGCCCCAAAATTTCTTATCTTTGAAATTACAGGAAGCAAACGAAAATTTCGGTAAACAATTCTGTTTCCTGATGGTTATAGAGATGCGAACCATATGTGCTACCATTAGCATTTTCGAATAGCATTTATTGCTATGCTTAACTTCAAGGAATACTGGTGAGGAATAATGAATGTAAGCCCAAAAATACCAGCCTGTCTCTTTTAATGAAGGAAATCTAATCGGAGGTAATGATAGTTATGGAATTGGAACCAGATGTGATGCAATCGGAACAGTATCAGGGCAGCGAAATATGTGAGATGAATTGATAATAAAATTAGCTCCAGAGTTCCCCCTCCCCCTTTAATTTGAAAGAGTTGCCTTTCAGATATTCATGCATTTTAGTAATCCTTTTAAAGTTAACATCTATTAAAAGTAATCTCAAGAAAATGCCAGAAACGAAAATAAAACTACTCACTTCAAATTCTACAATGCCATAAAACCTTTTTTGAAATCATATTTTTAATCGGTTAGTATATAAATAAAATATTTGTTCTGTATACGATTTCCTTTTGTATATTTGCACGAATAAGTGTATGGTAATGTCCCTACAGTAACGTTGTTTTTATTAACAGCTATCTCGTTTAACGACGGCAAATATTTGATAGAATTAAACATGTAATGTATTTCAGAGACAAGGTACCAAGGTAGAAATTGACATACAAAAGGATAAATACTCGTAAAATAGCAAAGGAGAAAGATCGCAGAAGATTTCAGACCCGTCGACAGCAGTCCTTCATCAGAAGTAATACACACATTATTATTTTCTTTTTTGTTCAACGACGTTTCTTTTCCGAGCCTTCAAAGTCGTTGATAGGCAAGTTTACTGTATTTGGAACTAACGGAAAGATGAATTTGAGAAGACTTGTCGTTTTCTTCGTTATCTAATGCTTTTCCAATGTGGCATCACATTCCACCTTTCGTTCATTCAATTTCAAATGTTGAGAGGCAACAACATAAAAATATAGAGGACAGCAATACCAAATAGCTGCCCTCGAAATACAAATCTGCCGATTTCATGATATACAATGAGTGTTGTCACGAATGGCATTTTGTCCGTTTTAAGTGTCAAAAGCTGTTTTCTTCAGTATTTTATACAGCACACCCATTTGGCACAATGCCCTATTGTTTTCTTTGAAAGAATATAACATAATGGTAAAAAGCTAATGGAACTTTTGAAATCAGAATATATATATATATATATAGCATATACACAAGAGTATAAGCAAACATATCCATACAATCATTTCGATAAACCAATCAATGGGAAAGTGTTTTTGTGATTAGGAATCTGCTATTTTTATGCAAATCATGAGGGAAGTGAAAATATTTGTAAGTAACTGGTATTAATGTAAGGAAGGTCGATATAATGGACTTGAAATTTATACGATAGAATGAGCTTTTAATAATAATGTGTCTTAAATGCTTGAGTGTCGAAAAACATTTATGGGAATTTTTCCTGTGTGGACAGTGAAGATTGTCAAATCAAACTTTGTGTTATTTCTTCATTAAATTATGCAGTACAGGTCACAAATAATGCTTCAGATTTATAAGAAATTTAATTATTAAGTTTTAATAATTTAATTAAAATAAATAATATGCATGAATAGTATTAATTAGTTTTACTTAATTTAATTTTAATAAATTCGAAATTATAAATTTCTTCTAGGTCCTTGATCTATCATATTAGAAAAAATAAACAAAACAACGAGTTCATGTGTGGAAAGCCCGAATAATTAGCAAACTAAAATAGTCAGAAAACATTGCTTAGATAAAGCGAATGCCATCACCTCGCCTGAAGGCTCTCTCACACTACTATCGAATAAGCGCTAATGCAAACACAGGCGTGTAAAGCGGGCCTGACTTTTTCACCTTACCCATACTACGGCATGAACATGTAATGTCTCTGGGGCTACTTTTACATTCGTTCTCATTCGCGAACGGTATGAGACGAGAAGGTATTATCTCGAGGTATTCTACGTATTCGTCCTAACAAATTATACACAACGATTGAAAAAAAAAATATTAGTGTAGCAATAATCCAATTTTTCTTGAAAACATCCCTAAAATTAATGATGCAGTTTTCGTTCGCAGTGACTTCTCCTATCGTAGTTCCATTATTTCACAATCACTACTGTAATATGACGCTACATATGACCGCGTTTATAGAGAGAAAGTGTATTCTTAAAAGTATGCTTTCATATAATACGTTAAAGACTTATAAAACATGAATTTTTTAATTAATGTAGTGTTTATTGGGCTCATTGCTAAAATATTTGAACGTAGGAGGTGGTCATTTTAAAGTTTATAATAAGATTTAAAATTTACAGCTGCACACCAACCTTTTCTAAAGGTCAGGGGGGGGGAGGGAAAAAGGGGCGGTTACTATCATCCGAAAAAGAGAACTACTGTTATATAATCTCTATTTATTCCCTTTCAAAGTACACTAGAAATCAAATATGAACGTTCTCAACCAAAACAATGACTGAGATACAAACAAACAAAACAATAATAATAAAAGAAGTAAGTGCAGCGGGCAATTTCGCTCAAGCGAAAATCAGTAAATCAAGGTTACACTGCAATTGAAATTAAGTGAAATAAAGGAAATATAATAAGCTAACTATGGTAAATTTTTGACTAGCCTTTTTATTAATATAGGTCATAATATTATTTACACACGAGATATGAATAACACGTCGTACATAAATATTTTATTAGGAAGACAAAATCGAAATAATCAGTTTAGACTAGAAGGAAGTGCCTCACTAATTCAATGGAGAGGAAATATTAAGTAATTAATTATTCATGTTATTTCCTTGATGCTTTATGATTTCAGATACAGGCTAGAACATTTGTTTTTAAACATAAAGATTGAAATAACAAAGGAATTGGCTATGCGCAGGCTAGGCATGAGCCATCAACCTTTGGATCATGGTCTCAATATATGACGCGCAGGCTAGAGTAGCTGAATGGTTAGAGCACGTGGACGGAAACGCAAAAGTTGTTGGTTTGATTCCTGAGTGGGTGTATGGCAATTGATTTTGATCCAACACTTAGGAGCCTAAACATGTAATTTAACTTTGACTTAAAATCTTAGAGCATCAATAAGTCAGTAGAAAAACTAGCTTTGAGTATTGGGGTAAAAGATGGCCAATAAAGTATCATACGAAGAGAGAGTATCCGCTATTCTGTTTTAAAGCTGAAAAGTTGCTAATACCCTTTAGCGTATCATGGCCCATTTGCTCTATTGCTCCTTTGATCTGCTCTTATACCAGCCAAGCGTTTTCTTACGGCTTGACTTGAAAATGCGCCCCTGAAAACTGTTTCAAAGAAATGCTAGTTAAGTACAAAATTTCACGTAGACGATCGTGGATGTAAAGATAACAAGGGGAATTAACCAACTTCCAAAACTCTCCAATATATTACAATTTTATATACAAAACCATCAAGCAAGAGAAGAGCTTAAAATAAAACCGAAAAATATTTTTGGCTATTTCAAAATAATATATTTTCTTACTCTTATATTAAACAAAGAATTTCACAAACCCAAATACGGTGCTTCACGGTAAATATGAAGTTCTTATATTAGGAGTAAGAAATTACAAAAATAGCGAGGTGAGACCCATTTTTAAAACTATATGTAAAATGCTCTCGAAACACACACACATAGCGTCTTCGAAAAAAGTAATTACAGTAATGGGAACGTGAAAAATCTGGAAATGGAAAATTAATGTATGTATATTTATATATATCCACATTTGTTATCTTTATACTAATAAAATATTAATCAGTAATCTCACATAAGAATATGTAGTCTTAGATTCCAGCAATATCATTTTACTGCTGAAGAGTTTTACAAAATTTCAACATGCACGTTTGATTTGCGTTGTTTGCTTATATGTTGGGAAATAGAGAAGCAAAAGAAGGAGTAATGTTTTAAAAGGAACGGCATAGAACATTTTCCGTGTCAGTAAGTGTTACTTTTTTCCGCATTATTCTCTTATTCTACTATACTTACTTACACTTTTAACACCTTTTCATTTTTATTACTTTAACGGCTTTCTTAATTTTTATGTATCTTTATTTTCTGTTTATTTTGTCTCCATTATTCTATATAGGTTAAAAAATAGTTATTTTTTCTCATCTTTCCTTTTTTTTTGTCTTGCTTTACTTTTTCAGAATTCCGGTCATTTATTACATTTTTCTAATTCACTAACATATGTTTCTATACAGGGTGTATACAAAATGGCGGAAAAGAAGTTCACTACACGATTCCTTGTGAAAAAAGGAATAAAAAATGTCCAATACAATTTTTGCTTCAAATCAATATTTAATAAGTTATTTCAAATCATAGTTAAACCAATAACAAGGCAAAGCCAACCCATTTAACATCGCTTTAATACAACGACACATGCGTTTGCGCATGTACGCCCCTTGCCACGAAGAGAGATAGGAAGCGAAGATTTCACTGGTTTTTAAAAACTTGCTTAGGTCACGTGTTACTTGAACTTTGGGATATCGAAACTTCACTAAAGAGTTAGTTTAGTTACGTTATAATTAACAGCAAACACCAGATTTGGCGATTTCTCGTGCCAAATCAATCATACCAGGGATGGGATGTATACGGATCGGAATGGGCTGTTTGCCACTAGATTCAACCTTTTTTCTTCCTTGTTGTGGGGAAAATATTAAAATTAACGGTATTTTTCTCTTATTTTATAAGCAGTCGTGTCCCAGGGACATTCCGTCCTGTGCCCGTCTGGCAGGCTTGCGACGTATTTGCTATCCACGGTATAGCAAAGTGAACTCCAGACCCCCCGCCTCGGCCCCAGAAATGCATAATCCACCACTACCAGTGAAGAGCACATATTCCAATATTTTAAACAGAACGTAGTACATCTATGAAGCAACGTTTTCCACAGGTCCAACAGCAGGGCCAGCGCAAATCACATATCATATAACTTCGAAACTAGTTCATAATTTACAATCCTTGGGTATTCAGTTTCGAAGGAAATGAAATGAAATAAAGCAGATTCTTGTGGATTCGGCTTTAATAGTAGTATTTTAGCTCGATGTTCATAACTATGAAAGATTTGCACAAGGCAGATGTTGTGGGTTTGGGAAATCTTATCTGAATAGAATCAATTTCCTATTAAAATCAAGTGTTCACATAAAAAAAAAGTGAAAGTCATTTGGTTTACCAAGTTCATTGGCGGTACCGAGTTGTTAATGACCTCCCCCCCATTTGAAGTAGGTTCATGCTGCTTCTGAGTTTGCCATAGGCTATTTCCTTCCATTTGGAAACTGATGATCGCTATTTCATTTTTAAAGAAAATTTCATACGATTAATTTTTGCCTCATTAATTGTAAAATAATAGATATTTTTTTTTTTCTCAAAGTACTTACTATAAGTTTTGTGGAAAATGAACAATGACGAACTGGGTCCTTTTCCTCTCGGGCTTTCCTTACTGCAGAGGTAATCAGTACGCCACTGCTGTCATATGATATGCGAATACAAAAACAACAGGATTAAATGCCGGGGAGGGGTTGCCAGATGACTTCAAAATGGCTATTCCCCTTCCTTATTGCCGTACTTTTGCTCAATTTCCCTAAAGAAATTAACCCTGAATCCACCCCCCCCCCATTATAGAAGCTATGGGAGATCTATATTTTGGCCGTTTTCTACACCTCCCCACGCTGGTAAGCGAGAATTGAAATAAGCACAGAAGCCACACCTCTCCCCGCAAAGGTGCTTACATAATACTTGAATGCTCCCTATGCCAAAGGATACATTTTTTATAAAGTTACCAGATTTAGAAAAAAGATTGGTATTCCGTTGGCTTTTTCTCTTTGGTGATGAAGGAACCTTCACTAGATTGCCATACTTCGGAATTCCAATGACGTATTTGGACACGCAACTAAATTTTCAAGTTTGAAGTTAACCAATCAGATTCTCTTGTGCTGAGACATGCCTCTCCAAGAAGTTCTTCGGTTTGCTTTTCTCACGATGGGCGTATCTGGGGCGTGATTCGTTCATCTTTAGCCTTAATTATCTTATTAAATATTGATTTTAAGCAAAAATTACACTGGACAATTTTTATTCCTCTTTTTCACAAGGAATCGTGTAGTGAACTTTTTCCGCCATTTTGTATACACCCTGTATATATATATATTGCTTGACTAATGTTAAGGAACAACTACTTGTTGCCGTGCAGAGCACCCCCAACGTCCCACAAGGTGCGCAGTCGCCAAAAGGAATGAAGTGGGTACCGTTGCACAATTCCCCTTATTTATATAGAACACAGTGCCTCATGAACTGTTGTTCATATAAAGTTCGAAGCAGTGACTCTTGAAGAAAAAGTAACGTTGTAGGTTTTGGAAGATTGCGCTGTATATTTTCAATCAATATTTTGGTTTACAGAAAATATTAGTTGGGGAATGTCCCTAAGAAATCACTTTACTGCGCATGCTCGTGGATGAGCAAGTGTCACTGAAGTTGCAACAACAATAGACAAACTAATACCCCAATTTAAATATAATGTTAATTTTATTTTGCTACATTTAATTTGCTTTTTAGACTGTTCTTTACCTTTTATTAAATATGAATATTTATTTATAGATAAATGGTCCAGGACAGCGACTGTTTAAAATATGCTTTGTTATAACACAATCGATGAACCTTAAAACAGTCATCTGGTCTTCATAACATTTTAAAGTAGCAATGAGAACCACAGGTTAATAAAATACAGAACACAGTGTAAGTGAATATAAAAGAAAAAAAACCACAAACGCATCACAAGAGACATAAAAATAAAGTAGCCAAACTCATATCGTATATTGTATATTAAATAAAAATTGGTGAAATATAATCCTGTAATCTTGTCAAACATGGGGATGGCAAAAGTTTATAGGAGTTTTAAATCTATTATGATAAACATCCACTACACAGTATATTAGCCATCATACTGATTAAAATATCAAATTCAGTTGATAGATTTTGAAGCATCTGCAAACATAAAAGTAGATAAAAAAGAACGAAATAAAAAATACGAAACACAAAATCTATAAATTGAAGTGGAGAGATTTAAAAAAAAAGAGAGATAGAGTTGTTCTATTGAAATATGTGTATAGGGTGTAATTATCACAAATCTAGAACACCACCTCAACACACTACATATAAATAAAATGTTCTGACATCAAATCCCCAAATTTGCACTTCTGAAAACATTTCATGTTATAAGAGAAGTTACCCTTAATTATCTGAAGCCCATCGAAAGGGCTTGATAAGGTTGGCTGGTTGCATTGTTATGGTGCAAGGACAGCAAGGGTCATTCCGAGCCAAAGCTTGGTAAGGAAATGAAACGAATCAGCCGCTTATAACGTGGACAGCGAAATTTTGCATTAATAATAAGACCGCGGCCTCTATAACGTCACGTTGGTTGTGAATTTCTAATTTTTGCAGGTTTATCCAAATGACACTTGCATGTTAAATTTAGTGGTTATCTGCCGTTGGCTTCAGAATGCGCTAATGTATATCAATAATTTTCATTTTCATTTTTGCTGTGCATTACTTTTATAGAAGAAATGAGTTTTTGATTTTCCACTCGTTTCGCATCTATCCTATTCGGTTGTGTTGTTTATTAAAATTTTACATTTTTAATTTCAAGTTGCTGAAATCTCTGTCGAAATTTGCATTTGCATATTGGCTTGTGATTTATTTGAATATTATAAAGGTGATATTAAAATAATATATGTAATAAAACTGCGAGATGAAATCAATTTTGATAATATCAATGTTGTCATTGTGGAAGTCTTGGAAGAAAATAATAATATATTTAATTTATTTCATTTCGAGGAGAACTTTACGGCCAAGATATGTCCCTCATTCAAATATACTCTATAACAAAAAAATCGACGCACCAAGAAAGAGTTGTCCGATTGTAATGAAATTTCGTATGCAAAGACATTTTGACCGAACATGCAAATGATTAAAATTTGGTGTCCAATGAATGAATAGCGGGAACTCCAGCGCATCGGAACTGCGCATTCAGCAGGTGTATATAAGGAGCGATTCTCAATATGTGGTCAAAATTTCTGTTGCATTTTGACTGCGGATATCTTACGTCGACTGTAACAATGCCTCGCCGAAAGATTCGTGCTCATTACGAGCATATGTCAGAGTTTGAAAGAGGTCGTGCTATCGGATTGAAAGAGGCTGGTTGGACGAATCGAAGAATCGCTGGACATGTGGGTCGAAGCGATGCGGCGATTGGACGGTGCTGGCAAGAGTGGGTCAACAACGGCAGATGTCAGCGTCGGGACGGCAGCGGTCGACCTAGGGCCACAACAGAACGGGAAGACAGAGCGATTGTCAGAGCAGCTGTCACAGCACCGGATTCGTCGTTATCAACTATCCAACGTGTGGCCCGCACACATGTGTCCAACATGACCCTCTGCAGACGACTGAGAGAGCGGAATTTACGCTCGCGCCGACCGTTACGCCGCTTACCTCTCACGCCTTTACACCGTCAAGTCCGATTACAGTGGTGCCGGGCTCGATCAACTTGGAACTGCGCTGACTGGGGACGTATAGTCTTTAGTGACGAGTCCCGTTTCCAACTGTGTCCTGACGACAACCGCAGACGTGTCTGGAGACGTCCAGGGCAGCGTGGGGATCCTGCCCTTACTATCGCACGCCACACATGCCCACAACAGGGTGTTATGGTCTGGGGTGCCATCTCCTTTGATAGCCGGACCCCTTTGGTGGTCATTTCTGGCACACTTACAGCACAGCGGTACGTAGACGACATTCTACGACCGGTTGTGTTACCGTTCCTTTTGCGACACCCTGGACTTACGTTTCAACAAGACAATGCCCGGCCGCACACGGCACGTGTTGCTATGAATTGTCTTCAAGCTTGCCCAACACTTCCTTGGCAAGCTAGGTCTCCTGATCTCTCTCCCATAGAGCACATTTGGGACGCTATGGGAAGGCGATTGCAACCATCCCGGAATGTTGACGATTTAGCCCGACAGTTGGAGACAATTTGGCAAGAAATTCCGCAGGACACCATCCGGGATCTTTATCAGTCTATGCCACGCCGGGTGACAGCTTGCATCCAGGCCAGAGGTGGACCAACGCCTTATTGACTTCCTCCCTTTGTAACGGTCAAACTCTGCAATAAATCATTCAATTGTTCTGAAATTTTAATCGTTTCTTTTTCTATGTATGTTCTTCACATCCACCAATTTTTATCGCAATCGGAAAACTTCTTGGTGCGTCGATTTTTTTTTGTTATAGAGTGTATAGAGTACAATTTATCATAATTATTGTAAATTGTGTTTGAAATTTGCACATGATATTTTCCAAATGCTTATTTTAAAATATTACTTATATATTAAACATAAATTAACGTGTTTTAAAATATACAGAATGTTTGCGTGTACAGTGAAACCCCTCATTAGCGGACACTCACCTGACAGAAAACTTTGCTCGTAAAAGAGGAGTGACCGTTAACTAGGGTATCATTCTGAAGTAGTTGAAATATTCCATGCCAATCATTTAAATATTTCATTTCGAAAAACTCATGTATTTTGAGTACATACGACAAGTTTAAGATAACGAACGTCAGCAGTTTTTAATATAAGAAGTACATTTACAACGAACCGCTAACTATTAAATTTATATACCCTGGAAAAAATTGATCAAAAGCTATTCAGTGGATTTTACTGACCAGTTCGTTTTCTTCGAAATGCATTTTTAATTTCGAGATTAAATCCACTACTTTTCCATCGTTACGCCAATAAAAATGTCTGTAGTTTTATACCAGCTAATAAAGCCTGTGTGGAAGTGGAGTAAACGATAAAAACAAATTTACAGTACGTTAGTTTTGGGTTGATAATTGTTTATTAGTTTCGCGTAGTGTATCACTATATGATTTATTTACTATCGAAGTCTTTATTGAGCATTAGTTATGTAATTCAACGAATCCGTGCCAATTGTCACTCTTTATCAAAGGGAGGGGATATTCCCCTTAGTTTTCTGTTGTGAGAAACGCCTCTAGTGAAGGCCGAAGTTCAAACGTACTTTGTCCTGTCTTTACAGGGGTTCTTGTCTAATGGAACGAACCATGAAAACAGTGTCGCAAAACATCTGAATGGTGACCGCTAAGAATGGGTTTGAAATACGTTATTGTAAATTAGTTTCTGCAGGGGAATTTTTACCTGACCGTAAAAATTGGGAGACCGTATCTTAGAGGTGACCGTTAAGAGGCGTTTCACTGTACCATCCAAAAGAATGCTTTAAAAATCATTTGGCTTGATTTTTATTTAATATTTGGATCGAATAACAGCTAGAATTATTTTCAAAATATAAAATTTTAGTACTATGCCGATACGTAATTACTAATTTGTTACATGATCAAACTAGATCAAACCGCGTTCATACACGATCCACTACGAAATGATTGAATATGGCATCCTTTTTTATACTTTAGGTCAGTGGTTCGTTCCCAACTGGTAGCCCGAGGATCCCTGGGGGTCTGTGACATAATGAACGTAGCAAAAAGTAAAAACTGAGTAGGTAAGTAACGGAATTAACTTAAAGAAACTTTACAGTTTCCAGAGCTCTTTTTGCTTCGATGACGACGTCACGTGTGAAAGTAGTAAACTATTAAATTCTTGGATCTTCTCAAAACTGTGTGAAGAAATGAGAAGCCGGCATATGCAGGTACTTTTATGTACAGAAGTGTTTTGGCTGCTAAAGAGGAAAACGTTGAAGCGTTTTTTTTGAGGTA
The DNA here is from genome assembly GCA_006491805.2 of Dysdera silvatica. NCBI lineage: Eukaryota > Metazoa > Arthropoda > Arachnida > Araneae > Dysderidae > Dysdera > Dysdera silvatica. The sequence continues at coordinate 102,150,334 of QLNU02015360.1, forward strand.
CGACTTTTTCTGATAGACTCAAAATTTCCATGCGATCAGTTGAACAATTTTGAGTGGCTGTGTAGGGTAGCCTACTTAGCAGATGACATGTATACTCGAACACTTTCAACACAAGCCTTCAAGGTAGCGGTGTAAATACTTTTTACGTTGATGCTAAGACTGAGGCAGTAATTAAAAAATTGCTATTATGGGCAAGGCCAGTAAAAGGTGATAACCTCACTAACATTCTGACAGTGGAGATGTTTCTGGGTCCACTGACAAAAATTGGCACTAAATGTAAAACATGATATCACTGAGCACCTGCTTGATTTAGCCGCTAGTTTCAGAGATTACACCCCTGCATCAAATCCTGAAATTTTATGGATAAGGAATCCTTTTGAATGTGGTTATGTGCAACTAACCATGTCTGCTGAAGAGCAAGATGCACTCATTGACTTAAGGTGTGAAAGTCACTGAGATCATTTTTCAAAGGATGTAGAATGGATCAAATTTACGTAAAGATTTTTAAGTGATTATAAGAAATTGGATTAAAACGCTTTGAAACATCTCGTTCCCTTTTGTTCCACATACCTTTGCGAAAAAACATTTTCGATTCTTTGTTACATGAAAAATAAA
>QLNU02015360.1:102151048-102162153 GCA_006491805.2 Dysdera silvatica
CAACACATTAATAAATTTAGTAGAAAAACATTTTTCCCATAAGTTTTTAATAGTCTACACCGAGCGAAGTGATTAAGTAATCTGTTGTGTTTAATGCAGCGTAATCGTAGTGCCCGTTACTTTTTCTTTAATCGCTATACCCATTGGTACTTTAAAATAGCATTCAACATGTTTTAAAAATTTTCCTAAATCTCCTAAAAATTTTAAATTTGTCCTGTTCCAAATTGTGTTCCGAAGTTCGTTCGTAATATCTACACAGTTATCCTTAAAATCTAACGAGAACTTAAGACTATAAATAAACATAAATAAGATTCCTTCCATTTTTTTATCGGTCGATCGTTTCTGCTGAGTTCGATGACGAAAGGAAAAAGGGGAAATGGTCTCGTCGCTATGACAGATCGAATCTTTTTCCTTCACCAGGCCTAGACTAAACCAGCCAGAAATGGGTCTCTGCATCCTCGACGCATGCCCAAAGCGCCCTATCTCGACCCTTTCCCACTCCTTCCATACACCCCTGAGGCCTCATGGGCTTCCTCCACCACCATTCTCACAAGAATGACGACCACGGTGGCTGCACGTGAGGTTGGCGATGAACCTCCTTGCCGCTATATGGATAGTAATCAAAATAAACCTACTGTCCATTTCTTGGTAAGAAATTTTGGTATAGCGTTGGAACCATAGTGCTAATGTCCAGATGTATTCTTGCAGATATCTATAGGCGATGCATATAACAGAAAATCTTTTCCTTTCGTTCTCACTAGGTCCTGCGTCCGTTGCGTTGACGGACCAGCCCAACTGGACAATGTTACTGACATCCTCAAAAGTCTCCTAGAGAATTATGACATTAGACTTAGGCCCAATTTCGGAGGTAAGTGTACATAAATTTTATTCCTTCCTGTCATGCTCATAGGCAAAATCTGCAAGCAGATTAAACCGTCAAAATGTTCATAATATTGGAGAAATAATTCGGATCTGCGGGCTTTATACAGATTTGTTTGTTTGGCTTTTTTATGGCGCAAGAGCATCTGGGCTATACTGCGCCAAACATGGTAAAATCAAAGACTGTTTCTTATACAGAGAACAGGTATTTATAAAATTAAGAAATGCTGTTTTGAACCCAAGGAGAAGGGCTTAGCAGAAGACATTGAAATCAGTACAGGGTAGTTACGAGGGTGCTGATATAAAAATTCGTATGATGATAATTTCCATGAGTTGTTCCGAAAACATTGGATGTTTACCATTGAAACTGAAATCATTTGTTTACCAATGGAATTGAGATTCTTTCTTATTAATAAATGTGATTTAATATCGGATTACTTAATATATGTTGTAATCTTTCATATTACGAAATGAATCCCCAAGTTTAGCAGTTCTTTCCTTTTTAATTAGCCTCTGGATATAAAAATTAATAAGCAATTGCCACTGAAATTAAATTTATGAAAGCAGAAGTTTTGTTTACAATAACAAACCTATGCATATGATATTTATTCTTAAATTATACTATGGAAGAGGGACACATTTTATATAAAAAGTGTCCATCAAGGGCCTTTGCTCTTTTCTCGGTGCACAGATTTGAAAGTTGCATTGTTTTATATTCTTAATTCAATAATAAATTTCGTTCGAAAGTAATTTAAAAAATATATAATAACAAAGAGCCCTACATCATTTCTAAAAGAGGGTCAGTAACGGTATTACATAGATGAATTCCGATAGTAGTTTCTAGAATATTTAATATTATGTGTTTGTACATACAATGATGTGATATTTTCAGATGTTATGGATTTAATTATTAATAATTTAATATTTATATATATATGTAACACCAATCTTTTATTGGCAATATTTATGACTACTTTTATTATTTTTGTTTAGGAATATTATTTATATGTTTCTTAAGTAAATTAAGACTCCTTCATAATGCCGGACATTAATTTTCTTAAATCTCTCTCTTCCAGTACAGATACTTTTCTCGCATTCACAACATCTTCCCCTTATCATTCTTTAATTTTACAATTACTGGAAAATATTGTATTTGCTTTAAAATCAGCAAGTTACGAATTTTATGAAAATTACTGCTCCATATGAGGAGCTCAAATCAAATCAAATTCGATTTTCCACATGTGAAACAATTTTACCGGTATTTTAGATGTATGTCCACTACATAGAAATTTTTATTTCAATTGACAAGCTCAATAAAATGATCAATCCGTTTGCGATTGTGCGTTCTGTTGCTGACGTCATGATGACGTAGAGTGGTAAATAATACCTTTTCCCGCGTATTCTCATGCTGGAATCTAAAAAACCTGGTGATTTCGATCGCCGTTGCAACGTAAGAGAAACCACAAAACGCACAATCTTTGAGCATAAGGATTAATTTTTAAATTGTGGATGGGGGACATATATATAAGCATTTGTTAGTTATTGGCTTTTGGAGGCTACGTTAATTTGCCGGGTATATCTTAAATGAAACGCTGATGTAGGCCAAGATATAAAATTAAGAATGTGATATTCGAAAATCATCTTTTAATCTTGGTGTTTCATGTATCTACTGAAGATATTTAAATGCAAACGTTGTTTCAGGAAAAAACTATATTATATATATTTCTGCCGGTTTTTAGTTAGCATTTTGTTTATATACAGGGTGTTTCCTAATACTCTATATAAAAACACATAGCAGTACTTTTTCATAAATTTCAACATAAAATGACATTAAAAATGGCGAGAAATCAATAATTTTGATGCTAACTGCAATTAAAATTAACCAATTGCCATACTGTTTGAATTTGTCAAAGATATAATTTGCCATTTTAAACTGAATTACAGAGAAGTTATTTGTACAATGACATGACACAAAAATCTACGAATTTGTTTAGTAATGCAACTGTGAAAATAAACCCACATGCAAATTTTGTTTAGCCAATAGGTAATATCTGACTTCATTGATAATGAGTTGAACAGCGTAAGCTATAAAACACATAATCATCGTTAAATACCAGTAATGGATTCCAAAACATCACAAAATGCTTAGTAAAACTGTATTACTTAATTTTTTCGTAAAATTTTATATAGGCTACATAATAACAATATTTTTCACATTAAAGATTAGTATTTATGATATCAGATTAGTATTTATGATATCAGATTAGTATTTATGATATCAGATTAGTATTTATGATCTCAGATTAGTATTTACGATATTTGCAAAAAATATGAAGTATGAAGATATCTGAAGGGAAGTAATAATGCGCCACAAAAGCAGAAAAGGAAGGAAAAACGTTAGCCTCTTAAAACCAAATACATTAAAAAGCATAAAAAAATAAATTTTAGACTTGAGCTTTAATATTAATTACGTTGAGATATAATATAAAAAAAAAGCAACTTCTAAAGAATATCCAAAATATGTAGTTTCTATGTCATTAGCGATAAAATGAAAATATTTTCTAAATTATAATGCCATTCCCAAAAAATCAAGGATATATTACACAACATTAATTTCTTACATAAAATTTCTCCTACCCTTCTCATAAATACATATTAACAATTAGATGCATTATTAAAATTTGTGAATTTAAATTCTGACTTATTCAGCATTAAAACCTGAAGAGATATTCCTACATCCCCAATAAAAATATATATTTCTTCTAATAATGTTCTTTAAAACATTTGTTGAAATTAGTTAATGCATTGCTCGACAAAGAACATGCAAAATCATGAATATTCTGCTGTTGAACTGCGCAAGTTTCAGGGTCTATGTGAGTATACAAATTCTGCCAATTATCGTAATTTGCAGTTGATCACGTGATTAGTAAACGAGAGGAAAGGGCAAAACCAGTCTATTAAGCTGTTGTATGAAAGCTGCTCACGACTACGAAAAGTTACTATCTGTATTTCTAATTATGTAAGGGTAAAGTTTATTGAGTAAAAATGCTTGCAGGATGCCGCAGATGACGGTTGGATCAAATAGATAACTTTCCTCGAGTTTTAGTTATAGTTAGGAGTAGAGGGCATTGATTCTTGCGTCGTATTGAGGTAGAAACTTAACGGGGTGCATCAACCGTGAGTCGAATTTGCAGACGGCGTAGGGCACATCTAGTCTAGAAGAACGTTTGGGCACATCTAGTCTAGAGAAACGATTGGGCACGTCTACACTTTAACGCATCCAGGGAAGATCAAAGAGTGGTTAGTCTCTAGCCACTCTTATATGTTCTCTTTTTTTTTGTTCTTATTAATGTTTCAATATAGCGTGAAGTCAACTGTGGGCCTGTTTTTGAGCTCGTTGAGTCTTCTTTTCTAATATATATATATATATATATAATTTCAGTAATATACAGATGCAATCCTAGTTAGTTTTCATGCATTCACCTAAATGTGTTAAATTGAGATGATTGCGCTGTTATTAAACAACGCCTAATATTTGCTTTAATCATACAAAATTTTTATTTTTGCGCTGAAACCGCGTGTGTGCCTGGGAGATACACCACCCGGGCCGACTTTACATTTATTTTTCTATCCAAAACAAAAAGCGGCAGATTAAAATATTTGCTCTACTAAAAACGATAAGAGGCGTCTTAAAACTAGGTTTTCTTGTATTATGAAACTCTTCGCATTTGAAACTTGATGAAACGAATTTAAACAAAAGCATCCCTCGGATACAGAGACCTCATCTCTGTGAAACTCTCACGATGCGAGTTCGCGATATTTAAATGTATTTCTTTGCTAAAACTTTTAAGAGAAAGATGACCAGAAACGAAACGAAACGTGAATAAAATTTTCAGCACAGTAAATAAATGCAGCTGGAGATCAACTCTCTGTCCACCACACTTACGAAATAATAAAATAATATCAGTAAACACAATTGGCAATTTTGCTGCAACTGTGCCAGTTGTGTTTATTGTTATTGTTTTATTATTTCGCAAATAACCGCTACCAATTTTCCTGATATAAAAATATTCTTTTAGAGTTAATAACATCCATCGCAGTAACGAATAAATAGAAGAAGAAATTTCGACATAGATTATGAAATACCTTTTACCTATAACTAAATAATATTGCACCATCATGTAAACATTACCCAGAGGTATTATCTTGTCGTATTCCCACGTATGAAGCAGTATACCGGTTAAAGTGAGGTATGTACTGTTTTGCGATTTCTTCTATTACACGGCAATTGTTCTTTCAAGTTGTGGTAACACAATGGGCATTTTAATTAAAATCAACTTACAATTGACATGTTGTATAATAGGAGTTTTCTTGTATAAGGTGAAATTACAAGTTAATCCAGCATGAAGCTTAATGCGCGAATATACAGTAACTTGCAAGTTGCAATTTCGATTGTTGTTTTGAGTTTTATGGCGTAAGGTCAGGAAGGGTCATGTTGCTCCGGGACTTATGGTCTTCCGAGGAATGCGAATGTCTTAAGGCCTAGGAAACCAACCCCGGGATTACGGTATACAGCTACTCGGTACGCGTTCTTTTTATGAGCAGTTGAGTGTCAAATGCTGGATAACCTCACGACAAACAAACGCATTACCACAGCACCACCGCACAGGGCTCAATTACAACTTCAAATAACAGTAAAATTACGTTTGGAGGGGAGTATCGTCTTAAAAGTTATATTTAATAAACATGTCAATTATTATTAAAACGTGAAATTTTGATTTAATTTTAAATAATCTATAAATAACGGTAGCAGTTTTTTTTTAAATTTTTTTTAGAAATCATGATTTTATTATTTATCAACATATAGAAGCTTTTGAACTTTGACTTGGCCAGGAGATTAATAACACTTTATATGCCAAGTATACAATAAAGGATTACTTTAGTAAAAAGGACATGTTTCGTAATTTAGAATTATGAAAATATTTATTCTTTCGTAAATATTTTAAACATTTGCTAAATCATTTCCAATTTAAACTTGACAAAACTGATCGTAGAGTGATAACGTTATATATTTAAATACCGAAATTAAACCCAAGTTCTAAACTTACAAAAAGCCTAAAAAGGGAATAAAAATTTTAATCATTATTTAATTTAAATCCAAATTTAAGATACTTAAAGTACAGCGTAATTTTAAGGACCTCAGCACAAGCACTCCACAGCACATATTTGTAAAAAAAAAAACCATCAGCACAATTATGGTAATTAATAAAAAGTTATATTAGTAAAGACCTAATGTTCGATAGAATAGAACCGTTAACATTCATATCGGATGATTAATAGTCAGTTTAAAAGTCTTACAAACGGTTTTATTTAAATAATAGTTTAGTCTTATGAAAAGCTAAATTTCAAGCAAGCCATAGAAAAGAGGAAAGAAAAGTAGGTAAGAAAAAAGTAGAAACATATTCACCATTATAGCGAAGGCCACTTCTGACTTTTGGTGCCCCAATTCCAATATCAGACTGCCTATTGTCTTATAATTTAGAATTTGTTTACTTGAAAACATATAAGTTTGCCGTACATTTACTAAAGTTATCTGAGGTGCTGACATTGTGTTCAAGCTTGGCAGGTTTAGGTTGGGGCTGGGAAGTAATAAGTACTTATTCTTTTTGGCTAATTCTAGAGAGATTTGTATTCATTTTCCAGCGGGATATACAACGTAAAGTTGCCAATTTTCACGAACCCTTAGTCAAAAGCAAAATTTTAAGTAATCGTTTTTATGGCCTTGTATAAAAATGGAATGAAAGACATTCTGCATTGCATGATCGAAATGAAACAAACCTGTAGTATAATACCAAACCACCATGTTTATTATAGCTATAAGTTTGGATTTAATTTCTTAGATTGGCTTATTTAGAACGTTGCTAACCCTGAAAAAAGTGCAGATTACATATAGAACAATACAAGGAGAGTTACGCACAATAGAAGTAAGGACAACGTTATGTTCAAAACGCGTACACTTAAATGATTTAAAAACGAATTAGTTTGACTTACTTGATGTTTTATTTACTTGATGCTTGTAAACCTTAATATACTACAATTTACTCATATCACAAAATATGTCTTGCTATTAAACTACTAAGTCAAAATGACAATTAACCCATTTTATATTACAGCACGTGATGCTAAAATTCATTCTGAAGAAAATTGAATACATTGTAACCAAATTACAGCATAAAAATTTAAGCACAGTTATTAAATTGCCCCCAAGACAATTATCAAGTTTACATATTTCGTCACCTAAAAATCAAGTTCATCTTGGCTGCGCACTGGACTAGTAAGAGCCCTTCAGCGGTGCAGTGATAATGCGTATACCTAGCATGTCGTTAATCCAAGTTCAACTGATAGCAGTGGAAAAAAAAACCGTTTACCGACTAACTGCTCACTGTCGTCCGGGAGTTGGTTCCCTAGGCCTTAAGAGGTTCAGATTGTACGGGAAAATATACGTTTAATGTCCAACAGGGGAGTCGTGATGACGCATTCGTCTATCAGTCAATTAATAGAGTTCGACTCTGAATGAAAAATAGGCAGAAAAACGGCACCTCGTTTTTCTGCTTATCGTAGTTCAGAGTCTGATTCCCTGGGTAGCAGAAGTTCGGATTCCATAGGAAATTCCAGGCCGTCATTGTGACCTAAAAACACAAACAAGCAATTGATTATTATGAAGTATACCTATATAAACTGTCACAAAGTTTCCGATAGAATGAAGAAATTCTTAGATTAAAAGTCCTTTAAAGCTTAAGGAAAATATTTGTAATAAATGAGAGACAAAAAACAACGTTTTAAAAGCGTATTTATGGCAACATAAATACGCTTCTAAAACGTTGTTTTTTGTCTCTTATTTATATTGCGTATTGTTTCGTCGAATATTTCCACATATTTGTAATAGTCAAGATTATCCTTTTTTTTTCTTTATTACTGAGCCGCCATCAATTTCTTCCAAAAATCTGTGGAAGAGACTTTACTACAAATGAATAAATACAAAAAAGTAATGAAGTCAGAATAACCTCGTTAATCTTCTTTCCATTTCTCCCCCGACTCACAGCTCGAGTCCTAGTAAAATACTTGACTTCGGGCGAAAGAAAACATTGAAGTAAAATACAATGATGGGATACAATATCTGTGTCTGCGATTTCAATTCTTCCTTACGAATCTAGTTTTATTCAAAATATCAAAAATTCTACGTTAGTTTTACTATGGGTGGAATATACCGATAAGATTTTATAAGAAGACTTTTTGTGGTATATTATTTGGAAAAAATTGTTATTCAAGATTCGTTTCTGTAAAACTATGGTTTGGGGAAAATTTTATTTACAGATTGATTTATTATTTTTATATATGTGTTCTCATGTTGTTTACAAAAAAGGTATATATATATGTGTGTCTATATATATATATGTATTATATACAGTTCTCGATGATACGTTATGCAGATATGCAATACAAGTCCTGGTTCAGACCGGCATTTCTTATAAACATATGTGAAAGAAATAATTTTGTATTCTTTATTATCTATTTAACATGAAAGTTTCTTCCAAAATTATCCCCTAACATTCTAAAGTTATTAACCTTGGTTTGTTTGGGGTATTTGGCGTCAAAGTAACCGCAGCTCGCAGATCAGGCCGGAGTACCAAAATTTTGTTCCGAATTTCATATTCATACACCATTATTATGGAATAGTCATCTTTCCACCAGAAATAACATGAACTACCTTTAACGGAGTGGTGTATTTCGCCTCCGTGTTGTGCCCTCTGGATAAACTTGTGTTGACCTAAACGAAATACAATCTATAAGCTTTTATACTGAATGGAGATGATGACAACATTCATTTTTATGGCTTTGATGATGCAGTTATAAACATCAAATTTTGGAATGCTGAGGTCTAAATAATGTAAATGACTATTATTTGTAAGCCAGTAAGTAATTATTCGATGCTTCTAAGACCATCACCCCCGCCCCTTCCCTTATAGATTGAGTCTCCGCTGGGCCGCAAGAAGAGAAATAGACATTTTCCGTTCTCTGGCGCAGGATAGAAAAAATGCATGGAAATATACGTGTACATTGTAGGTATTGTTTTTCTTTTTGAAACATACATGTGATTTTCTTGTCCGAGGAGAACAATTTGCCACGATTTGTTGAGCCCTTACATCAATTACTATGCTCACAAAACACATGTGCTTACGACTGTGATTACGACTACATCTTTAAAACTAACTGGGCTGGTGTCTATTCCAAGTAAATTTGGTTTTATATAAATATAACTTAATGTAGCGGTCACGTTGAGCCGTGGGTTCCATCTCAAATTCTCACAAATATGGTCATAAGATGTAAAAAAGTACAATAAAACATACAAAAGTACATAGTTCAAACACGTTTACATGTAATGAATTTAGCCGTTTCAATCAATTTGTCTAGTGGTTCTCAAGTTTTTTGCCAATGCAACCTTTCCACCATACCTTATTTAGTCATCCGCCCCTCTTTACCCTTGCTAGCAGCATCATTATTAGATGTTCAATTGCTCGTAAAGAAAAATATGATTTTGCAAAGCCTAGTAGGACATGAAATGCACCGGAAAATCATTCTTTTCTTTACGAGTAATTTAACATATGTTGTTTCAATATTATCGACTAATACGAAAAAAATTGTTGATTTAATAGCATCATGACTCCTATAGTTTAAATTTACCGATTTCAGTTCAATTTACCAACATCCCCAGTTGAGAATCTCTGCGTTAGTCCCTTTTACTTCGTCTTTAAAGTGAAGCTAAACTAGAATATTTCAATTTTACATTCAATTAACATTATTTAGTCCGATGCTGTTTAAGCGAATCCATGGATTGGGCCAACCAGTTGCAACCCCTGGCTTTTTTTTATACATTCATGTTTCTCCTCGTAATACAGTAGTTCCGATCAAGGCGTCGCAGTAATAAAACTTACTTAGGCAACGTTGTTTTAGAATATTAACGCCACGGGTACCGTTAGCGGGGGGGACAGGGGGGACCCGTCCCCCAATGTTGGTATTAGGGTTCCATGTCCCCCTTCAATTTCAAACAAAATGCCTTCTACTGGTATATTGACGCCCCCAATATTTTTATGCTCTCGGCGCCAATGATTAAGGCCGCCGAAGAAAACACTCAAATACACTAAAGCGCCGTAAGCCGGATAGGCTTGGGAACAAGATGGCGCTGAAGGCGAGACACCCTGGGAAGTATGCGTGATAGTTGAGGGAGCCTGCGCGATAGTTGAGGGAGCCTGCGCAGATGGACGGAAAATATACTTAACACACATTTTAAAACACTTACATTCAGAAGTTCTATTTGAACTGAAATGCAAAAAATAATTGCATTTTTATTACTTTTACAATAGGTTTAAATGAATAGAATATAGATTTTGTTATTTGAATAGTGGTTGATATTATTAAAGTGGAAAATTGTAATTGTTTCTGTTTAGTTCAAGTTGATTTCTGCCAACTCGAAAGCCCATAGTACAAAGTTGATAAGTGCAGGTCCAGTCTTCTGTCCCTTTTTATTTCGTTTTCGTTAGGAAACTTCGGCGGCGCAGTGGTAACGCGTTTGCCTGCAGTGTGGTTATACCTGGTTCGACTCCCAACATCACCAAAAAAAGAACACCTACCGACCAACTACTCAGCGTCGTCCGGGAGTTGGTTCCCGGCCTCACGAAGTTCGGACTCCCCGGAAAACTCTAGGTCCAGGAGTAGCAGGACCCTTGCTATCCTTGCGCCGTAAATCCCAAACAAACAATATTTTTTGTACATATACACAATATATATTTTTTTAATTTCACGTAGGTTTTATCTAGGCCGCTGAGACTAGTGTGGTGGGAGGGCGTAGGGTTCTCAGGTTATGTAAAATGGGACGTGCGCAGGGTTGCCAGGTCATCCAAAACAGGGACACAGGCTATTCGGAGAGGGGCGTATCTAGTAACGGGTTGAGAACTACTGCTTGAAAGTCGAGTAAAAACGGAGAATATATTTTGATTACCATTTACAAAAGAGTAATTCTCAAGTTTTACTCTCTCTCGTTTCTGAAGAGACTGTTAAAGAAGAGTTCAACTATGCCTTGTGAATTTCGTTTTTGTATAACTTGTTCATTTTCTAACGATAAAATGCTCCACTATTCCCGCCACGACAACCATGCAGCTGACAAGACA
>QLNU02015360.1:102169575-102202115 GCA_006491805.2 Dysdera silvatica
GAGGTTAACTCAAAAATTTCAAATAGAAAGGTATATCAAGTTGTATGTCGTTCGAAAGATCTGAATAAAATACGATTATTAAAGTTGGTCCCAGGTCAATACACCGAACCAGTCATGAATGGCGAGAGCTTAAAATTTGGGTATAAAATCCCTTTCTTTACCAAAATTCCCCCACACACAGGTACTTAAAATCCCATTCTGTGCTTGTTTCTGAAGAGAATGTGCTTCTGCGCATGTGTAGCCACTGTGCTTCGTTTTACGTGTTAGTTAGAAACATCGACAGATGCGGCAGTAATTAAAAATTACTTGTACGTGTTACTTGGCGTGTTTGGCTTCGTTCAAAGCAATGGAAGTTTAAATAAATCTTTATTAAACTTTCATTTCTTATGTAATTACTCTCTTTGTTTTATCATTTAACGGCCATACAATGGTATGCTCAGTGGAAGACAAAGTGGAAATAATTTTTCTTTATGGGGAATGTGGTCGAAACTGCAAGGCAACCTCTAGAAGGTTCAATGAATTATTTTCTGACCGATCAATCGATCGTAAGTGCGTGTCCGATTTAGTAAAAAAATTTCGCGAAACACAAAGTGTAAAAGTTCGGCCACGCTCTGATCGACCTAAGGTGGCTGAGGGTACAGTGCTGGAAGTTATCGGCAATGCTAGTGTAACACCCCTGCAATCCTTGAGTGAAATGAGTGACTGCACGAACATTTCTAAATCCACAATCGGCAAAATCCTTAAAAAACATTCGTTTTATCCGTATAAAATGCACTTTACTCAAGAGCTCAATAAGGATGACTTTGATCGTCGTCTTGAATTTTGTGAAGTAACGACTGCACGAATCGCTGAAAATAATGTTAATATATTTGATAGTATATAGTTAATATATACTGAAAATAATAAGTAAGTTTTTACAAAACATTTGTTTCAGCGATAAAAGCACATTCTTTCTTAATGGAGATGTGAGAACCCAAAACGTGCGTTACTGGAGCGATGAAAATCCCCATATTTTAAGAGAAGGACATACTCAACGACCACAAAAATTAAATGTTTGGGTGGGAATTTTAGCCAACCATATTATAGGGCCTCTTTTTATTGATGGCACTTTAACCGAGGAACGTTATTTAGATCTGCTAGAAAATTTAGTAGACCCTCTAATTACAAAGGTTGTCGAAAATGCTACAACTGAAGAAGGAGAGCTAGAATTTGATGTAGATGGAATTGTATTTCAACAAGATGGTTGCCCTGCACATTATGAGCGCGCTGTGCGTCAGTATCTGGATAACAGATTCCCAAACAAATGGATTGGTAGGCGACGGCCGATTGAGTGGCCGGATAGATCCCCAGATTTAGCTATGAATGATTTTTTCTTATGGGAAACACCTGAAAACTGTAGTATATAGAACCCGTTCAACTTCGTTACTCGAATTAAGGAACATAATTACTGCAGCTTGTCGGGACATATCATCACTTAGTTTTCAACATATGCGTCAGGAATTTGAAAACCGTTTATTTTATTGTCAAGAGATGAATGGTGAGCATTTTGAGCAGTTATTGATATAAAGTTCAATCTAGTAGTACGCCGTGTAATTTGAATAGGAATTTGATCCTATTGGGGCTGGGGATTTTCCAATATAAAATCTCCTCTGCATCTACACATGTGCAGATGCACACTCTCTACAGAAACAAGTATAGAACGGGATTTTAAGTACCTATGTATGGGGAATTTTAGTAAAGAAGGGGATTTTATACGAAAATTTTAAACGCTCGCCATTCATGACTTGTGAGGTGTATTGACCTGGGACCAACGTTAATAATTGTTTTTTATTCAGATTTTTCGAACGGCATACAACTTGACCTACCTTTCCATTTGAAATTTTTGAATTGATCCCCACCCCCAACCCCCAAGGGGTCACACACCAAAAATTTTTCACTGAAAAAGTGTGCCCCAAAAATAATGGGATACGTGTTCGCCGATTTTTCCATCTACCCAACCGTTTCCGAATAAATGACCCTGGGTCAGACTTTGTGGACGCCCTGTATATTACTGCTATGACACCTGCAATATATTTAAAAACTCTACGTTGTTGGCAAGATCAGAACTACTACGCAGGAGGTTTATCACCAAAAATTCTTCATTGATTGAATAAACATATATTATATTATATATATAAATTACGTATATCCTATTCTGTAAAAGCGTTGATTATTTCTATTTCTATTAACTTATGGTTGTTGTCAAAAGAAGCTGTCAAACTTGGGTCAATAATCAAATTTGGATAAAAATGAAATAAACTAGATTTCTAAATGTTTTTAAAACTAAAGTATTTAAACACGTGGGACATTTACCCATAAAATATGCCTTAAAACGTTAGTTGTGTGAAAACCTGTTTGATCATTAACTGTTTACTAAAGAATCAGAGGGTCGGTTCTCCCGCTGCGGAAACAAACCAGCTTATTCATGAATGCAGGGGCGGACTGGGCTGCCGGGCCAGTGCGCCCTCATGGGCGATAGGACTAGCGCCCTCCGATAATCCAAGTAACTCACTCTTTGTGAGGACTCAGTCCTCCCCTGCATGTATGAACAGCTTTAGAGGTTTTCTACAATAATAAACTGGACTATATTGACTTTGTCTTCACAAAGTTTCGTTCTTTGTGAAGCTCTCGTTATTTCAAGCTTGATAAAGATCCGCAGCACGCGAAATTTTTATGAGTGGTGCGTCTTCATTTCTGTTCTCACCTAGTACTTAGCTCTCGCATTTTCCGCTCATATAGCGTTCGAAAACACACACACATATATATATATATATATATATATATATATAAAGTAAGACTTCCCTAAAGCGACCACGTATGTTCCGTGAAAAAGCGATCGCTCAGAGATGTGGTCTCTTAATGGAGGTTTGGGGGATAAGCATGGAATTAGGCAGAAAAGGATTGCAATTGTAAACATGATAAAATTTGGGTCATATTAACACGCAAAATGTAAAATTAAAAATATGTCTTGGTAATCTGAAATTTTAATTGCAAGCTATCAAAGTTTCAAATGTCTTAAAAGAAAAATAATGGGGGTTTATTTTGAGATATTGCGATTATTTCTAAACAATTCTGAAGGTCAGAAAATTAATGAAATATTTCGTCATCTTCAAGAGATGATGACGTTTCCATTAATTTATTCACTTCCTCCTTTTTTCCTGGAATAAGAGGGCAAAAAGCCTTTTTAGTAGGAGTTACGATAATGGTTCTTTATTGTATTCGGACGGATAAGCTAAAGATAAAAAGAATGATTCTTAAACTTAAATTAGATCTTAAATTGCAATTTCTCTTATGTTGTGATAAAACCTTTAAAGAGAAGGTCACTGCTGTTTATTTCGCTTAAGGCTAGAGAATGAACAGGAAGTAAAATTTTCCACTTCTCAGTCTCCAAAATGTGGTCACTTCCAGAGGGAGAATGCTTTCTAACGGTCTTTGAGTACAGGTAAATTTATCGTTGAGTCTTTGGAGAAAAGATCAGTTTTTAGAAAAGTGATCGTTTAGGGAGGTTTTGGTGCACACACATTATACCTATATATATAGATAGAAGTATGCGAGTGCCTTTCTTAAACAAAATTTTACTACAATGTACTCTCTTTTAAACCTGGATTTTTCTTTTCACATATACACCACATTTGTCTATTTCAAAGTGTTGTTAATTGCGTTTCGACAGAAACAGCCAGTTGTGAATGAATCGAAATCTTAAGACAGGATAAAGCGGCCAGTGCTTTCATACGAATGAAACGCAACACAGACCGCAGACCTATTTTTACTCACTAATAATTATTTAAAGCTTGATTCTATATTGGCTGAATATTGAATCATTGTTCTATTTCTGAATTATTGCGTGACAGGCCGTGATTTTTTCGTTAATATTCGTTATATGCCAAGTGTCATGTACATGTTATACCCGTGTATCTCGTGCAAAGGGGAAATGGGCTCAAAAATGTGAACTTTAGCTAAAGATCATCGCCGTGTCTTCCTCTTGTCGCCATGATTGCCTTGTAATTGGTTCTTAAATATTATGGAATGTCATGAGGTCTCAGATCATGTTTTGGGCAATAAGGCGAAGTTCATAGCATGTAGATTTCTAAACACTACTAAAAAGTTTGAAGTCTTTAGCATTTCAAATGTCTTAAATGTTATAGGAATTCTAGATCAGAATATTCGGCCGTATGTCATTCTCATTGGTAGATTTCAAGAAACGACGGAAAAGAAACGCTTTTGGAAATTTATCACGAATTTAAAATTTTTCTCACATACATGTCAAATATAATATATATTTTAACCATATCTTTAACATTGGGATATATACATTTTGATAACGAACAAAGGAGCAATGTTGGATAAAATTTTATTGAGTTTTCAATATTTATATATATATATATATATCCGTGCTATATTCAAGTTTGGAGATTCGTTTTCTCGACACAGTGGTATATTTATTTATTACTTAATATAATTCTGTTTGATAAATTACATATCCGCCAAATGCAAACTTTATTTACTTTTTTATAAAATAAACATTTTTAACCATTTATAATTATTTATTCAAATAATAAACCAATATGTCTTAATCATTTTCATAAAATTACTCCACTAATAAATTAATATGCATTGCTGCAACAAAATGTTATTTTTTCCCCTTTTTATGCAGTATTAATCTCTGAATGCAATGTATCTCGAATTTTATTAAAATACATAACTTTCGCATCATTATTTTAAGCTTAGATGTATATTGGTTAAAAATTATGATGAAACGAAACATGCATATAACTTAAAATTACCACTATCCAATATACTGGGGTGTCGGAAAATTATTTTAAAATGCATATATGTATATATATATCAAAGGTCTTTATATTTTTATTGTTGCAAAGCGTTTAATCTACATAAAGAAGTGTCGTATGCTTGTTCCATTACTTGCCCATTACTACACAAAAATAAGCTGGAATCGATTTTATGACTCGGCAGACGCAAACCAGAAAAACCTAAGCTGCCCTACATAAAAAGAATAACTGAGGTTTGTCGTGTGGAATCGGCAATAAATAGTTCAGAAATATCCTCGAATCGCTGTTTCTTCTCGACGTATATTATCACAAATATTAGAAATTCCATATGCTTGACATGGGTCTATTATCGTTCATATGACAACCTAGTAAAACGACATATCACAAATGCGGAATAGATTTTATGCAAGTCAAAATGTCTATTTGCTTAATAGACATCTTGCGGCGATTCGCCTGTTTCGTGTTCACGTCAGTTTCGTGATCGTTTTCAATAAAATACCAACATACAACTGCCGATATGTCGCTGAAGCTCGTTTTGCGGAACATTCGCTGGATTTTACCATACTCACCTTCATTCCCAATCGTTCATCTCCCCCTGAAAGTTACTGGAACATCCATTCATCGATTCGACGTCGCTTTCAGTCATCGATTTCGGCTGACAGCCGTTTTAAAGCCAACCATAGTTATTTTTTTTCTATGTTATTCTCGAGGACGAAGGAAGCGGAAAGGTGCCCGATTTGGGAGAAGTAAACGCCTGACAGCTACACTAAATTACGTACAACGTTTTTACATGTTCCGTAATGATACTATTTGAATAACAATGTTTTTCATAGGAATGCTTGGAAAAAATAACTTGCAAGGTTAAATCTTTTGCACACAAGCATAAACACCCTCATTATGAGTAGCATTAACAAACTTTTCACGGCAATGCATATTATAAATGAAGGCATTATTACATGTGTCATGTAATGGCTGTCACTTAAATTTTCTTGAAATAATTCAATAATTTTCGAAGCTTATCGCGTGACTTTCGTAATTCTTGATTGTGCATGGAACGCACGTAAAACTAATAGCTAGATTTTACTAAATTATCCAAATTGCAAAATTTAACAGAGTATCTGCTTGTGGAGCGGTTCAAACAATCAGATATTTGTACATAGGGTCGAAGACAGGATATAAGGACACCTTAGAATTTTGGCCTCAAACCGTCCCTATCCCCTCGGCAATCACTTTTCAAGAACAAAAAACTAACATATCGTCAAGCTCGTATGTTTTAAAATAGCCTCTTTTTATACACATACATACAGAGTGATTTAGAATTTGTGATACCAAAATTATTTTTGGAACGGTTAATCGTAGGAAAAAAGTCAGAGGAATGGTGCTCAAATTATCTAAGGATTATGAATATGTTATTAATTTTACGAAGGTTTGTAGCTATAAAGATGCAGAGTTCAACTTTTATACGCGCCCTCTACAAAAAAATTTCAATTAGGAATTTATTTTCCTATACCTAATTAGTTAAATAAATGAAGAAATTCATATTTCTGAGTAGAATACTCGCGGAGTTGTTAAAAGTAAACTTTCATCAATTACAAACTTTTATCGCTGTTTTGGCCAAATAATGGCAACCTTAGGCTGCTATTTCTGGAGAGGACAAAATGAAGCGCACGTGAAATTATTCTGAATGGCACACAAACTCAGGATCTAGTCAATGTGCTACCTCATTCCTTCAATTTGCAGATAGCCCCCATTTACTTGGCGATCAAGTGCAGAACTTTAAATACACGATAATTTAGAAAATATTCTACGTAAGAATATGAAACATTTTTCATTTTATTAAAAAGAATTACTATAGCAGTAATCTGTTTCATTTTAAAATCGTATATACTGCCTCACCTTGTTTGGCGCAAAATGACCCTTGTTGTAGCGCTATAAAAATATAACCAGTCAACCAATAATTAATATGATATAGGGCAATATTTTTCTAAGTACTAACTAAGTCTATGTAATATCATAGTATCAGTATTATGGTCATCTAGTATGATAGCATGGGTATTAAAGTCATATAATATGCTATAAAAATTTGAAATTAAAGACTTATCCTTAAAAGTACGTTTTAGTATTTCCTTATAAGAAACGCATTATATTTAAGAAGTTCAGAATATAAAAAGTTATGATTTTCCGAGGATATTTAAATATTCTATTTATGTCAGAAATTAATTTATGTCATTAATTTCATCGTACGCAATCCATTTTAATTAGAGTTTCATTATGACAAATATGCATGAACTGTACATTTTAAAGGATTTTTTGTTCATTAAAGAAAGACTTTAGTTGTAATCAAATACAAGAAAAGTAAAAAAAAACCATGTAATTCATAAGCATTGTGTAATTATTATTGTGTTTGCAGAAAACAAAGCATTAGAAACATTGCAAAAATTAAAAATGTACGTTTATTAACTTTTCTGGATTTATGTGCTGTATATGTAAATTTTAATCTTTCTTTTAACCTAGTTAGAAACACAACGTTTATACAAAGGTATGTTTCGGAGCTATCAATGATTTGGCTCTAGACAATTGTGATAAGACTAGTCACGTGATTTTTTGTTTCCTAGTAGATACAAAAACAATGTTTACATTATACCGTATTCTATTAATTGTTCGATAGCATTACTAATTATCTGATATTAAGTTAATAATTATCTAATCGTGACACGAAGAGAACACATGCTCTTTAGCAAATACCGCCAATAGACTGGTTCGACATAGGGTTGCTGCAAATCTGTAAAAAACGCAATAAAACGAGGTATTTCTGTAAATAAATCTGTAATTTTCAATCACTTATTGAACACTTAATTTTAGTATAACGAACTAAGAGCGTTAGGAGAGGATTTCGAAAGCGTTAAGTTTATATTGGGTTATATGGATAAAAAAATTATGCTCATTTAACCGAGATCGATGTTAAGCTGCGTTAATTGATTAAATTTGTTATCGTGGGCTTAACGTGACAGCTGATAACTTTCATATAGTTGACGATATGTTTAATAAGTTAAATGAGTTTAGCTAGAAAGTAACACTGAGTTTGCTAAGTGCTCTTTGTATAATATGGAACTTTTCGTCTGTAACTAAAGCAAGCTAATCGTGACATCTTAGAAGGGCAGCTTTGCGTAACAGGAGTCATTTGAAGCGAAGCTTAGTAAATTGTTTCCAGGGTTCAGCTGCAGGACTCATAATTTAATTGTTATATTGTAATTAATATAACATTTTTAGTAGAAATTCGTTGAGTTAAATCAGTGGGCTTAACAAATATCAGTTACATCTTCTACATGAGGTTTGGGTTTAGCATCAGTATCTCCTGAAAAATATTCAGTGTAAAATTACCCAAACTGGAACTTTCTATAACCAAAGCGAATTTAACTTACAAGCCTAGATTTCAACTGTTTTAAGTTGAGTCATTTGAAGCGGGGCCTAATAAATTGTTTTCTGGGCTGAGTTAATTTACTTAATAACCTAATTGTTATATTTTACTTAAGATATTATTCTAAATAAATTATTATGTACACTTAAAAGATTAAGTCTGCAAGCTTAACAATTCGTAGTAGCAAATTCTAAGTGCAATTTGTTTTTTCATTATTTACTGTAGATCAATTGACCAGTCGTTTTCCATTATTAGTTGCTGAAACTTATTTTTTAATTTCCAGTCTTACGACTTAAGTAGAATTATACATTCAGGATATTATAGTGTTTTGTATTCGTAGGTTTTACTGAGAACTCACTTGAGGAATGTTATTAATTCAGTAATTTTGTGAAACTAGTATGATATTACTGTGATATTTACTCACGATCTCCATTAAGTTGAATACTGCTCTCAAATTGAAAGTGAAAATTAACTGGTGTTTTTTCACAATGTTGCTTAGTAATAAAATAATTAACCTATTTTTTGTAATTTCGTCTCTTTTCACTTAAATATTGTAGCTACACTACTTCATTGTTTAGATGTAAATTTAAAGTTAAATCAAAACAAATGCAAAAAAGTAAGTAATTGAGTAAAATTGCGTAAAGACAACGTGGTCGTCACACAGCATATTGCATTGTGAATGATGATTAACTGAAAGCTAAAGGCATATAATATTATGTAGATTACACACTACTTGAAATACTAAATTTAGACTGTTTTGTATTTTAAGTATCATTCAACGACAGAACATAAAGAGCGAGGCATCTGTAAGCATTTAAAGAAAGTATTAAAGAAACTAATTCACATGGTGTTTCACGATATAATTACAATTACGGTGTAATTTTCGCAACTTATTATGATTTAATCTTTATATGCTATTCCTACTTCCGACGCCATAGACCCCTGAAGTTATCGGTTTGACGCAAAACATTTTAAAGTTCTTCTTAAATTGTTATTGTTCATTTTTCTAATTGAATTAAAGCGATTCATTTAATACAAGTACTCGCTTTCAATTTCGTTAGCTGCAAAAATGCACGAGCTTTTTTACACGTAGAAGAAAAGTGTTAAATGTAGGAAGTGTGCCTTTATTTCCTTAAAATGTCATGAAGAAAAAGCATTAAAAAATTGTATAGCATTATAAAAATAAGAAAAGCCATTGCAAATAAGTAAACGAGTATAGATCTACCTTCTGTAGCACACTGCTATTTAAACACAATTTCATGCAGCTGTTTCCAAATTACAATTTAATTTCATTGTGATTGTAATCCACCATTACGTTTCATCGTTCAATATTTCTCTAAAAAAATTTTGATGTTTTGAAATAAGTACATGCGTGCCCTTAAAAGGAATCGATGATAAAAATCATTATTTTTATATAACTTTAAAAGTAACAAAAAATACTGGCGTACGTAAAAATATATTTCCGTTTTGCACTTTGTAAAGCGCAGTGTTATAAATCGTTTGATATGACATTCGTAAATTAAAAAATCTATAGTGATATATTTTCTTATATCATATATCATGCTTTTTTAAAACCAGCGTAACGTCGGATTTGATGGTTTGTACCTGGCCACGTAAGGATTTAAAAAATGATTTAATCAAGTTACATGTGTTTTATAGTGAATACTTTCTAAATTTTGATTATCACATCCGCAGCTTTAAAAATGTAAAATCTTAAAGCTAATATTGCATTAAAAATTATTATTTAAACGATGTTATTGGTTTCACTAGGGAAATGAAAGTACTAAATAGACGAGTCAAATGTTTGACGTCCTTTCCGGCATTTGAGGAACTTATAGGCCTTGGTTTGAGTTAAAACGAAGACGGCGCGATAGAATAAATAGATTATTTTTCTCTCGATTACATTTATTACAATTTTAAGTGAAAACCACTTATACAAAACAGTGAATTCAAATAAGTTACGCATACTCTTTTATACACTACATTATCGAATAACAGTCTATTGTCTGCACATAGGCACATCCTTTAACATTCGTTTATAAGCCTGGACAAATTACCCATGATCTCGTTTTAGCCATTTTATACGGAACCGTGAT
The DNA here is from genome assembly GCA_006491805.2 of Dysdera silvatica. Classification (NCBI taxonomy): domain Eukaryota; kingdom Metazoa; phylum Arthropoda; class Arachnida; order Araneae; family Dysderidae; genus Dysdera; species Dysdera silvatica. Next base: position 102,179,916 of record QLNU02015360.1, read on the forward strand.
TTTGCAAAAGCACATGGAGATGTTTCCTACATTACGGTGGTTTTCCTCAATGAACCATTGGTCCTTAGCATATACCTCTCCTTTCCAAACTGCACAGTTACGGACGTAGCTTGGGAAAACAGCTTGACTGCTGAAATCCAGGGTCTCAGTCCCATAAATAAGCATTTATTTTATTAGACTTAAACATTAACAATGATTTTGACAAAGAAACTCGTTTCCTCTCTATTGAGTTGCCTTGTAGAAGAAAAATGGATATATATTTCCCCCATATTTCTGTGTTTTTGTAGCTTTGGACATTTGTCGTTGTGGAATTAAAACTAAACGTAATTTTATGATATTTTGGACCAAGCGCTGCAACACTATATTTTAATCGGAGACAAGTACACGATAACTTTAACTTTATAATGTGCCTTCACTATATCCACCATTTCTTTGTTAACTTTAAAAATTAAAACTACAGAATACAGAACAATTACAAATTTATGAAATCCCTGCTTTTGAAATACCAGTTTACGTTAAAATAAAGTTTGCTATAACACAGTACCTAGCCGTTATGGCATAGATATTTCAATTTGAAATCAGCTCTCCTACTATTAAACACGCTTAAATATTTTTCTATGCATTTTCATACCTTTACAAGAAAAAAAATGCGTTTTAAACGTAATATAGAATATTAGGAAGAAATTTGTTTTCAGTGTAATAAAATATAAGTTAAACTTTAAATTAAAATATTAATTGATCTATATTTAATTTAACAAAAAGATATACGCGTGAAGGGAAGAGAGTAAAACATGAACCATACACAGGTAGTAAGAGAAATTTGCCAGTGATGAAAATGTTTTCACAATTGTATTTAAATTTAAAAAACTTTGCAGGACATTCTATATGAACTTTCTAAGGTACTTTTTATTAATTTTAGAATGTTCTTTGTAAACTTTCAGAGTGTTCTTTGTAAACTTGAAGAGTATTCTTTGTGAACTTCTAGAATGTTGATTTCACGAAGATTTCACAGCGATTTTTTACTTAGAAAAGATATTTAAAACTGTGTTACAAAGTAAGATATTTCAGTATTTAAAACTTCCTGTTTAGATTCGTCCACACGAACTTCTTTCAAATGGAAAACAACAAAAATCTTACTGCTTTCTGTTTTGGTTTTTACTGGCGTTCTGTGTTGGCGATGTACTAAAACAAAATTCTCAACTGATTTTCTAGAAAGCATTTGAATTATAAGCTAGTACAGTGGAATTAGTAAACTGCCATCATTTACTTCCTATCTTCTGAAGAAGGTTTGCACAGACGATTCGAAACATAATGTTTCATGCATTGAAATCTTTTACTTTGTAATGCGGCGTTGCATGTGAAAATAGTTTGATAATTCTAGAACATTTTCTGTATAAAAATTGTTAACTTTATATTCATATTTTAGTTGTGCATAATACTTATCCATTACAACTGTTGTATATTTTCTCTTAAGGGGATATTCGATTTCGATTGACGTACAAAATTGACCGCAGTTTTACATGATTACAATTTACTATACGAAAGACTGAACTCAATTTTACGTAATTTGTTAAAAATTAAAATGCGAGATTAAAAATTATGTTACATAATTCCCATTCTGCATGCACGTTTCATATATATTTTTAATATCTTTATAATATTCTTTATAATATTTGAAAAAAAAATTCAAAGTTTTCTGTGTGCGTTCTCACGTTCTGAAATGTTGTATGATATACATGAAAAATATTTGTTTTAATATGTGTTTACCTTTTTCTTATAGGACCCCCTTTACTGATTGGAATGGATATGTTCATCGCTAGCTTTGATAGTATATCTGAAGTTAACATGGTAAAATACTTAAGCCTTGATATTACCTGAAGTGCAAATAATTTTTATTTTCATAATCTCACAATTATAGTGTATATTCTGTTTATTAACACAGTTACATATATATTAGCACATCGTATATCAATAGCCTTGACCGATATTTAGTGTGTGTTCTAGTGGTTGTAAACGTTGCCTTTGGTCCAACAGGGCGAGTCTAAACTCACAGTAGGGGTGGTTATGTGTAAATATATCATGGTTTGAATATAACGTTGTTTCCGGTCCCGCCTTTATTTCCCGACCCATAATGCAGTCTTGAATCATAAAATTTACAAATTCAAAGTCATTTTGTGATGATACAGCTGTTAATAAAATGATTGGTGTAATAAGTTTTCTTCGACACACACACACACACACACACACACACACACACACACACACACACACATATATATATATATTGTTGTTTAGATCGCCAACAGGATTGTCAAAGTTCGAAGAATGAATATGGAACAATAATAATAGTAAAAATAAGGAAAAGAAGCAGAAAAAATTAATATTTATTCGTACAATGTCGAATTTTAAGAAAATATTGTAGTTAATATGGATATTTTATTAGTGTAAAAAAAGTGAACGAAAATATTAATTATTTTGATTATATTTAAAAAAATTATTGCCAAAATATGTATTCCAATTATTTTAATTAATATTTCCACGCCAGAGAAGAGAGAGAAAAAAGACAGAGGGCGGTAATAAGGCGATGTTCGTTATTTGAGAAAAATGTTTTTCCAGTGTTTACACTGGAACAAATTAACCAACGCATTTCTGAATGTATTTTGAATTATGATTCATTTACATTTGATAGGATATTGAATTATGAAAACTTGGGCTTAAATGCGGCTAAAGAAATACCATATCTTGGGTTTCTGCAGGTTTTAAAGCCTAAATGTAACAAAATCGTTAATGAAGTTCAATAAATTAGTATGATTTAAATCAAAGCGGAATGGAATGTTTTGATTCGTTAGGGTCCTGAAAAGAAAAATATCCTTCCCCAGGCTAGACACAAAATGATGATCTGTAGGTTTTGTGCGTTCATCATAAGAACGAAGATACAACGCAAAGTTGTGTATGACCTTATGTACATAATTAGACTATAAAATCGAGGTCTATTAAAGTGGGAACACAGTAGGGGAATTATGTCACAAAAATTTGACTATCGTTTGCAATTAATTGTATAAACAATAATAAAGTAGTTACCAAAATTAATATTTACTTCCATGAAAATCAATTCTACTGGACTTCATTTTTTGACTAAAATTAAAACCCTGCCAATAAAAATCTAAACACGAGAGAAATGAGTTTTACTTTAAACTGAATGAACATGTGAAAAATATTTTTTCAATTCAGCGGTTTTTCGCACTAAAAATCAGAAATGGAATCTACCTTGTATCGATTAAATATACTTCTCACGAGAGAGAAAAATGTACTGAATTGCAGAGATATTGCATGTAAAACCGTATTAAACTTCCCATAATTTGTATTGCAGGATTATACCTTGACCTTATATTTAAATCAGTATTGGAAAGATGAACGGCTAGTTTTTAGCCGAGACAGTTACGAACTCACGCTGTCTGGGGATTTCGCCGAAAAGATTTGGGTTCCAGATACTTTTTTTGCCAATGACAAGAATTCTTTCCTGCACGAAGTTACTGAGAAAAACAAGATGGTACGATTAAAATCTAATGGCTCCATAGCTTACGGTATGAGGTATGGTTGGTTTCGTTTCATTCATAAAAAATCAATTATAAGTGATTAACTGAGTTTACACATACATAGTTACGCAAATTTATGTTCAGAAGACAGAACCTGAATCAAATTCTTAATAGACTTAATTGGTTAATGTAATTACACTGCATTCAATAGCAAAGATAAATTATTTAATACTGACGGCAACCGTGCCTAACATGGATGAAAAATTCCCTTTCAAATATCCCTAAGGGCGCATTCATAACCTTTACAGACTAGTAGAAAAGAGTGGCCTGTAATATTTCGACTGCATCGTGACTATTAAATAAATGACCTCGTTAGTTTTGAAGCAATATAATCCAGAAAATTAAGAACGTACTATTTATTTATTCATTCAAACAATATCTTAATTTTTTTGGATACCTAAGCACACACATATACGTACATGTATATATCATCATCATCATCATCATATTCAACCATTATCTATCCACTGCTGGATGAAGGTCTCTCCAAATGCTTTCCACAAGTTCATTCTGGGCCATTCGTTTCCACGTCACCCCAACCTCTTTTCTTATTTCATCCACCCATCTAGTTTGAGGACGTTTTCTAGGTCTTCGGTGGTCTCTTGGAATCCAGTTCAGAATTTCTGTTGTCCATCGTTGATCAGTTCTTCTTGCAATATGCCCAGCCCATCGCCATTTCAGTCCTTTTACTTTAACAATAATGTCCCTCTACTCTAATTTGCTCTCTCACCCAAGTGTTCCTTTTTCGATCTCTCCTAGTTATTCCAAGCATGCACCTCTCCATGCTCCTTTGCGTTGTCTGTAACTTTCGTATTGCTCCAACTGTTAGACTCCATGTCTCTGATCCATAAGAGAGGACTGGCAATACACACTGGTTGAAGACCTTTCTTTTTAGACACAAAGGCAATTTCCCCTTCAGGATAAAACTGTTTCTTCCAAATGCACTCCAGCCAAGTTTAATACGTCTGTTGAGTTCTTTCATAATGTTGCCATCCATTGAAATCAGCTGGCCAAGGTAAATATATGAATCAGCAATTTCTAGCTCAGTGTTGTCAACTTGTATTTTTGTTTCCTCTACAAAATTATTGAACATGATCTTAGTTTTTTGTAGGTTCATCTTGAGTCCAACTTCTTCACTTCTAGTTGAGAGCTCTTGTACCATGTCTTGGAGTTCCAATGGGTCCGTTGAAAAAATAACAATGTCATCAGCAAACCGCAGATGATTTAAATATTCACCATTTATTTTTATTCCCTTGTTATTCCAATTATATATATATATATATATATATATATACGTAGTCTGAGCCCCAGTATGGGAAAGGCCAGCGTTACTACGCTCATGGCGCGATGTCTTGATCGGTGAAAGTATTAATAATGAATAAAAATACCATTGGGCCATTAAAACCGGATTTGTAGCCTGCTGACGACATGCCAGCATCCGGAACGCCGTTGGGATAACTATCGGTAACCCAGCGACGTGAAAAAGGCTATCTCAGACTCTGATGATATGAACCATAATGAAAATATGAATGGAGCATCGGTTGTCTCGCTCTTAAATCAGAACCGCGTTCGGACTTTAAGCAGAGGGGCCAGTTCGAAAAATATGCAACAGTCTCTCCTTGGAGGTGTCGGCGGTTGTAGCGGCGCCTCCAACTGTACGGCTACTAGAACCAACACAGCCCAAAGTGCTTTGCAGCCTAGTATAGGTGCAACCACTAGGGCTGAAAGACCACGCCAGCGCATGTCATGGACAATAGATATGAACACCTACATCATGCGCACCTACTATACGATTACAAAGCTGGAAACAGACATGACAAATTACAGACCCACACTTCACGCCAAATTCGCACAACAGTACCCACACCTGGACATCAGTATAGAAAGGATAACAACCCAACGCAGGAACATAATAACCAGAAATCTCTTAGCAGAGCCCATACTACAAAGGTTAAGAGATGAAGTCGCCAATGACCTGGCAAACACTTCAACCAGTGTGGCCAACCCTGAAGCACCAGCTAGTAGCGCAAGAGAACCGCTCCAACCAAGCATAGAAGAAGAAGAGAGGAGGGACGTGGAGAAAATGGAAGAAGGTTTCCAATGTGCCCTGGCGGAATATGAAGGCTCGGATGCCGCAACAAGGCCAAGAATACCACGCCAACCGGCATCTTGGAAACTCTGCAAAGCAACCAAGATCCTCAATGAACATACTCTACCACTACACCTACAGAACCACAACTCCCTACAGGAAATACACACCGCCATATACTGTGCAGCAGTAGCGGCATCACGCGCCAATGGGTACGAAGTAAGGAACGAAGGCCGAAGTAACAGAGGAAACAAAGCCCAACCACCATGGCAAGTGAGACTGCAAAAAAGAATAGAAGAGCTCCGCAGCAGCATAGGGCGAATAACCCAGTACATGCAGGGAAATAGGGGTAAGAAATTAGTGAGGAAAGTGAAGATGGCCCTTAAGAGAAATAGGATTCATACAAGACACGAAGAGCCCAATAAACACATCAGCGAATATCTGGATACCCTCAAACAAAAACTGGGTGTATACGCCAGAAGACTCCGAAGATACAAAGACTATACCAACAAAAAACAACAGAACATGCAATTCCAAGCAAACCAGAAGGCCTTCTACAGGAAGCTTCGAGAGACCCCAGCGAACAAAGACAAGTACGAAGCCCCAAAGCCAGCAGAAATAGAGACCTTCTGGAAGACACTATGGTCCAATGAAGTACAGCACAAAAGCGCCCCCTGGATTCAGCAAGAAATGGAGGCTACGAGAGGAATAGAGGAGATGGAGTACACGGGCATCACGATAGAGGAACTCCAGCAGGTAATCCAACGTACGCACAACTGGAAAGCACCCGGTATTGACGGCATACACAACTTCTGGTACAAGAAATTTACCAGCGCCCATGGCCCATTAGCCAAGGAACTTACGGCGATAATTGAAGACCCCAGCAAAATGCCTGAATTCCTCTGCAAGGGAATAACTTACCTCCTACCGAAGGACCAGGATACCAGTAACCCAGCGAAATACCGACCCATTACGTGCCTTAACACCCTGTACAAGATACTCACGGGGTGCATCTCTGAAAAAATAAGCCGGCACAGCGAAAGCAACAACTTAATGACGGAAGAACAAAAGGGATGCCAGAAAGGGACTCTGGGATGTAAAGAGCAGCTTACCATCGACTCAGTTATCCTGGAACAAGCAAGAAAACAAAAGCGAAAACTCAACACCGCATACATAGACTACAAGAAGGCTTTCGACTCTGTTCCGCACTCGTGGCTCCTTGAAATACTCAGCATATACAAAGTGCATCCCTCAATCATCCGATTCCTACAGAGCAGCATGAAACAATGGAGAACCCGGTTACAGCTAAACACGCCAGACAGTAAAATAGAAACGGCCGAGATCCCCATCCGCCGCGGAATCTTTCAAGGAGACGCACTAAGCCCCCAGTGGTTCTGCTTGGCGTTAAACCCCTTGTCAAGGATGCTGAACACAAGTAAATACGGATACATGCTGAAGAAAGACAAGAGAAACCTACATAAAGTCTCCCACCTCATGTACGTAGATGACATCAAGCTATACGCGCCAACAATCACCCAACTCCGACAACTCATCAGTATAACAGAGACATTCTCCAAGGACATAGGAATGGAATTCGGCCTCGATAAGTGCAAAATACAGAAGAATAGCAAAGAAGATTTACCAGGCATCGAACTCGAAGACGGGAGACTACTGAAGACCTTGGACGAGGGCGAAACCTACAAATACCTAGGGATAATGCAAAAACGGCAGCAGGAGCACAAGAAAGTCAAAGTCCAGCTCACGCAAGCATTCCAAGAAAGACTTAGAAGCATTGTGAAGACGAAACTGAGCGGGAAGAACACCACGCAAGCAATTAACGCATATGCGGTACCAGTGCTCACCTACTCCTTCGGGATCATCAAATGGTCCAACACTGAACTAGAACAACTCCAGCGGAAAATGAGAACCATCCAGAGAAGAGCCGGACAACTACACCCTGCAACGGCAATTGAACGGCAAACACTACCCCGGGAAGAAGGAGGACGCGGACAAGCGGACCTCAAAGACTTACATGACAAGCAGATCCAGAGCATGAGGCAATACTTCCAGTTGAAGAGTCCCCGATCGCCACTCATCCAAGCCATAATACAAGCAGATGCAAATTACACGCCACTAAACCTGTGTAGTACCGAAGAGCGTGTCCTGGAAACAGCCAACGAACAGGGTTCAAGAATAATAGGATGAGTGCAGTTCTATAAAATCATTAACACGATGACATTGCTGATAGCCATTTCGATAGCTGTTTAACGCTATCGAAATAGCTATCAGCAGTGTTATCGTGTTAATGATTTTATCGAACTGCACCATAAAAATTGTTTTGCATTTATTTCTATTGATCAGTGCAGTGTGTCGCTATTAAACTATTTAGAAACTAAGAACTTGGGCCGGAAAACCATTACATGGCAGGCACTACAATGACCTGCAACAACCACACGTTGACAAAAAGGCATCAAATTCTTGGCTGGCCAAAGGCACTCTCCAGCCAGAGACAGAAGGATTCATGCTAGCCATCCAAGACCAAGTGATCGCAACAAGGAACAATCAGAAATTCATCCAGAGAAAAGACATAGAAAGCGACAAATGCAGACACTGTCATGCGGCATCGGAGACAATCCAACACGTGATGGCAGGATGCAAGATCCTTGCGCAGTCAGACTACAAACATAGACACGATCAAGTAGCGAAAATAGTCCACCAGAAATTGGCAGCGAATGCTGGCTTTCTGACAGAAAAATGCCCGTACTACAAATATGAGCCAGAGACCGTGCATGAGAACGAAACACACAAGCTTTACTGGGATAGAGCAATCATAACAGACAAGACAGTCCCACATAACCGTCCTGACATAACCCTCGTCGATAAATCGAATAAGACCACGTACTTAATCGACATAGCAGTACCCAACACCAATAACATACAGACAACCTACACAACGAAAATCACCAAGTACCAAGATCTCAGACATGAAGTACGAGATATATGGGGTATGGAAAAGATCCTCATCATCCCGTTAGTCATCTCAGCAACAGGGATAGTACCAAAAACGCTTGCGACGAATTTGGAGATACTCAACATTGACCCAAACACCTACATTGAAATACAAAAAGCCACAATCCTAAACACGTGTCACATTAAGAAGTGATGTAAAAAGAGGCTTGGGAACATGGCGCTCTGCCCGTCCCAAAGCCTGTTTCCGCCAAGAATGGGCGAGGAAAACTTTATATATATATATAGAACATGAATAACCAATAGCACTTTATATCAATAATTTCGTAGAGAAATAAACAAAAACACAAGTTGACGATATTGAGCTGATTCATTTATTTATCTTGGCCCACTGATTCCAATGGAAAGTAACATTATGAAAAAAACTGAACAGACCTATTAAACTTGGTTCGATTGCATTCGGAAAAAAAAATGTTATCCTGAAGGAAAAATTACCTTGGTGTTTAAAAATAAACGTCTTCAATCAGTGTGTATTGCCTATCCTCTCTTATATATATATTATAATAGAGACATGGAGCCTAACAATTGCAATACAGAAGTTGCAGACAACACAAAGCAGCATGGAGAGGTGTATGCTTGGAACAACTAGGATAGATCGAAAAAGAAACACTTGGGTGAGAGAGCAACTCGAGTAGAGGACACCATTATTTAAGTAAAAAGGCTGAAATGGCGGTGGGATGGCAATATCGCAAGAAGAACTGATCAATGAAGGACAAATGAAATTCTCAACTGGATTTCAAGAGACCACCGAAGACCCAGAAACCGTTCTCAAATTAGATGGGTTTAAAAAATAAAAAAAATAGGTTCGAGTGATGCGAAAGCGAATTGCTCAGGATAAACTTGTGTGAAAAGCATTTGGAGAGAGCTTCATCCAGCAGTGGATAGATAATGGTTGAACATGATGATGATGATATATATATATATATATATATGGCCTGCAAAAGGGTTGCTGGTATCTAACTGGAAGGAGACCCACACGCTGAACGTATGTGACGATGTGTGGAACCGGCCAGGCCAGTAACCTAGTGTCCTACCCCGCCTTCAAGTGGTGCAGGCTGAGCTTTCTATTTATGTGGCAAATTAATATTTGCTACACGGATAGAAAGGCGGAAGGGGAGGGCTAATTCACCAACCCGTCTAGCCAGCGTGGTGAAATTATGGCTAATTCCTCCATTATGTTGACACACCAGAAACCATGGCCCCTAGTCTCCAGGTGCTGGAGTGCTCCTGATCAAGGCAGCGGTCAGTGTGGCATGAAAGCAGGGGGTGCTAAGAATCACTGGAATGGCCCAGGCTGCCGTTTGTTATTGACCTTGGCTACGTTTAATGGACGATCCCTTGCTTCTGAAGCAAAACTTCAGGAATTGGAAGAAGAACTTGACAAGATCAAATGGGACATTGTAGGACTCAGTGAAGTTAGAAGAAAAGGTGAAGAGTTGGTGGAACTTAAAAGTGGACATTTGTTTTATTATAGAGGAACGGAAACTGGAAGAACAAGTGGTGTTGGCTTCTTAATCAACAAAAGAATTAAAGACTACCTTCTTGAAGTCGAAAGCACGTCAGATCGAGCAGCGAGGCTCGTTGTTCAACTAACCCAGCGATACCAACTTCAAATAGTACAGGTATATGCACCAACATCAAGCCATACCGACGAAGAGGTTGAAGAATTTTATGAAGAAATCAAAGAGTTACACACCAAAGGGAAACAACATATCAAGCTCATCATGGGGGATTTCAATGCAAGAATTGGACAACAGGAACAAGGAGAGACATCGGTTGGTAAATACGGATATGGGGAAAGGAATGAACGTGGCGATCAACTCATCGAATTTGCAGAAGCTGAAAATCTTAGCATCATGAATTCATTTTTTAAGAAGAAACCGCAAAGAAAATGGACATGGAAACACCCAAATGGGGGAACTAGTGAAATTGACTATATCCTGGCAAACAAGAAATCAATTATTGAAGATTGCAGTGTACTGAACAGATTTAATACTGGAAGTGATCATCGAATGGTGAGATGTAAAGTGCACTTAAATACTAAATTAGAACGACAGAAGCTCATTAGGAAACAAGTAAGTAAGAGGGTGGATCTAATGAAACTGAAAGTAAATACCGAGGCATTCAAGTTGGAATTAAAAAATCGCTTTTCTGCACTGGAAGGACTTATTGATGAAAGTGATATCTCAGAAGCAAATGAAAACATTGTTAAGACAATAGTTGAAACTGCTGGGGAAATTGGTGGTGTAACCTGTAAAAAGCACAATAGCAAATTATCTGAGAAGACGAAACAGCTCATGAAAAGGCGAAGAGATATGAAGGTGGACAATCGAAATACCAGTTCCAGGATTGAGTACATAGAACTTTGTAAAACTCTGCGCAAAAGCATGAAAGAAGACATAAGAAAATTCAACTGTGAGCTAGTAAGGAAAGCCATTGAAAATAACAAGAGCCTTAGGGTTGTTAAAGGAAGTTTATCTGTTGGGAAGAAACACATCATTGCATTAAAAGGAGAGGATGGCACCGTAACAAGAAATAGGGAAGAAATACTTAGAAGAGTTGAAGAATTCTACAAAAATCTATACGAAAGTAACAGTGAATTAAACGAAGACATTGAAATAGTCGAAGGAACAGCTCCTAAAATCTTAAAAGAAGAAGTTTCATTTGCAATAAAAAATATGAAGAAAGGAAGAGCCCCTGGTGATGATGGTATTACATTAGATATCCTAAAAGAAGCTGGAGAATATGTAGAAGACATACTTGCAAAATTCTTTACCAAATGTCTTAACAGCGGTAACATACCAAACCAATGGGATTCTGCAACAGTAATTCTTTTGCATAAAAAAGGTGATAAAGAGGATTTAAAAAATTACCGACCAATTAGCTTGTTACCTGCTATTTATAAAATCTTCACAAAAGTGCTAACACATCGCCTGCAGAAAAAATTAGATGCAGCTCAACCAAGAGAACAAGCTGGATTTCGAAGTGGATTCAGTACAGTGGACCATATTCAAGTATTAAGAGAATTAATTGTCATAAACTCTTTGAAGATCAGCACACGTCGAGGATGTGTACATTGACATGGTGAAACGTGTGTATAAAAATGCAAGTGCAAAATTTCGGTTACATAAAGATACCAAAACTATCAAAATTGGTAAAGGTGTGAGGCAGGGAGATACCATTTCTCCAAAACTTTTTACTTCAGCTTTACAGATGATTTTTCAGCAGATAAATTGGAATAACAAGGGAATAAAAATAAATGGTGAATATTTAAATCATTTGCGGTTTGCTGATGACATTGTTATTTTTTCAACGAACCCATCAGAACTCCAAGACATGGTACAGGAGCTCTCAACTAGAAGTAAAGAAGTTGGACTCAAGATGAACCTACAAAAAACTAAGATCATGTTCAATAATTTCGTAGAGGAAACAAAAATACAAGTTGACAACATTGAGCTAGAAATTGCTGATTCATATATTTACCTTGGCCAGCTGATTTCAATGGATGGCAACATTATGAAAGAACTCAACAGACGTATTAAACTTGGCTGGAGTGCATTTGGAAGAAACAGTTTTATCCTGAAGGGGAAATTGCCTTTGTGTCTAAAAAGAAAGGTCTTCAACCAGTGTGTATTGCCAGTCCTCTCTTATGGATCAGAGACATGGAGTCTAACAGTTGGAGCAATACGAAAGTTACAGACAACGCAAAGGAGCATGGAGAGGTGCATGCTTGGAATAACTAGGAGAGATCGAAAAAGAAACACTTGGGTGAGAGAGCAAACTAGAGTAGAGGACATCATTGTTAAAGTAAAAGGACTGAAATGGCGATGGGCTGGGCATATTGCAAGAAGAACTGATCAACGATGGACAACAGAAATTCTGAACTGGATTCCAAGAGACCACCGAAGACCTAGAAAACGTCCTCAAACTAGATGGGTGGATGAAATAAGAAAACAGGTTGGGGTGACGTGGAAGCGAATTGCTCAGGATAGACTTGTGTGGAAAGCATTTGGAGAGACCTTCATCCAGCAGTGGATAGATAATGGTTGAATATGATGATGATGATGATATATATATATATATACGAACCAATTTTATGGCACTTTAAAAAGTTTGGAATTTTCTTAATGCTGATATCTACAAAAATAAGTTTACTTAATTTAACTTAAGTTTAATTATGAAGATAATGTATTTAAATGTAATTATTATATTCCGTGTTGTTAAATATGTATCTAAATTCTTAATTATTTTTAAATTATTTAGGTTTACAACAACTTTAGCCTGTATGATGGACCTTCACTATTATCCACTCGACTCTCAAAATTGCACTGTTGAAATAGAAAGTTGTAAGCATAATTTATATTATTAAACTATCTGTTCATATTTTATGTTATTATGTTATGAACTTCTGCATATACGCATTTACAATTTTGCGTTATAAACTATAAAATGACTATAATGTTTATATTTCTACTAGGAGTGAATGATAAACTATTCTAGTATTGTCATAGGCGTACGCAGAATATCCAAAAAAGGGGTTATAGGCTCAATTGCGTGGGTTATAGAGCTACAACTCACATATTTCTATGTTAAATATACAAAATTTCATTGCAATCAAACCATCAACACCCCCCTTTGTACGCCAATGCGCATTAATTACCCCTACCACAAAAGAGCTGTAATAAACTTAAACAGCGGTTGCATATTTAAAGAGAATTCATTAGACAAGATCGTATTTTATTAACCCTTAAAGTTTAAGCTCTATAGTATATATATATATAACGTAAATAGAGCGAAAACAATGGTTGTTGGTAAAAGTTATAATGGCAATATAACAAGAAATAAAGTGATTGGATCGAAAGAACAATCCAAATTTTTGTAACATGATTTAGTCATAAATTTATAAAATATCGAAATTAGCTTTGAATAGAAAACTTGTTAGTTTAAAAGAAAAGTAATGGTGGCGAATGGTAAGAAAGGAAGCTACAAAGACTCAAAGAAGGCAGAAAATAAAGAAATATGGGAATAAATAAATTACCAATGGCTTGATAAAAAAATGTGAATTATGCGATATAATGCCACTATTATTTATAGAAATATAGTTTGAAATTTTGTCTACACATCTCAAAAACTTGAGTATAGCCGTGCATTCCTTCTTAGATCAATAACGATAAATACACACGATAAATAAGCAATATAGTTACATTAAGTAGGACTACAATATTATTCAGTAAGGATAGTGGTTCGATACAGCTATTTACTATGCGAAAGAAAAAAAACAGCTGAAGAAAATAAAATAAAGCAATTAAATTGCAGAAAATAAATAAAACATAAGGAATGAAAAAAAGAAATAAAAAAAAAGAAAAAACAGAAATTAAAAAATATTAAAAAAAAGTTGAGTAAAAGGAAAATATAAAATTCAATTCTTTACAAAATAAATTAAAAGAATTGAAGTAAATTGAAAATAATGTATTGACAAAAATACTGTGTTCGGCTCAGAATAACCTTTGCTATCCTTACGCCATAAAAATTCAACCAATCAATAAAAATATTTACTCCATTTTTCATAAGGGATATGGGGGAAATATGTCTACACCATAAAGTTTACTAAAATCTTGGGAATAAATTTAATTACGTTTTTCTTCATATCCTGCTTGGAAGGTGTTGATATAGAAAATCTAAATAAGAAGAGAGTACGACAGTAGATCTTTTATTTAGATGCAATAATAAAGGATGCTCTTTATCACGGGTTGATATTTAAATATGTATACACTTTTTTGTGATTTGTGTTATTCAGGTGAATACATTCACGAAGACTTTCACGGCGTCTATTAATATACATCATAGAGCTTTGCGGGTTATTCCGCAACGTCTGTTTATTAAAAACACTTAACGTTTCACTCAGTGCTATGCGGAACATCCTCAGAAGTAGTTACCGACCAAGTTTCCCTCTGTAAAATGCAAGACTTTCACTTGGTTGCCCGGTAGAAAATGAAAATCTGCCGAGCAAATTAAAGTGCTTTGCAGAGGGGAACTTGATCAGTAACTACGTCTGAGGATGCTCCATAAAGCACGGAGTGGAACGTTAAGTGTGTTTAATAAACAGACGTGGCGGAATATCCCGCAAAGCTATATGATGTATGTTATTCCGGTGCTTTGCCTTGATAATATTATATCATCCTAGATGCAAAATAAATATGGTGTACCGCAGGGATCCAATTTAGGTCCTCTGTTATATCCCTTGTATGTAAATGATACATTTAATGTAACAAAAGATGGAAATATAACCCTATTTGCCGATGACACTAGTGTAATTTTAGAGGACATAAATATAAAATCATTAATGGAAAGAGCTTAAATCGAAGTAAAAAGTATGAAAATTTGTTTAAAGTAAATCAGTTGAAAGTAAATATATGTAAAACTAAAATACTAATATTTGCGAATAATAATAAAAACATTGGTAATTAATCTAATTGATATCAGTATTCAAATAGATGGAAAAGAAATAGAAATAGTAAAAAAAATAGATCTTCTGGGTATAACAGTAAATAATACACTTAATTGGAATCAACAAATAGATAAGGTTTGTAAAAAATAAATAAAGGCTTGGAATTTTAAAGAGATTGCAAGATTGGATACACAAAATGATTAAAGTTCAGTTCTATTATTCGCTTATACACAGTCATATAATATATTGTAATTTATTTAGGAAAATATGGGAAGAGTAAATATGAATCAAATGGAAATAATGCAGAAAAAAAGTAAGATTCTTAATAGCAAAACTCAATTGAATTTGAAAATAATAGCTGTAAATGATAACATAATGCCAGCCTCAGAATTACATAGTTACTGTATACTTAACATGATGCATCAAAGAATTAAAAAATAACATGAAGATATTATAATGATTCAACAAAAAACATTATAAACATAACCAGAGATTTGTATCTACTCAAGATAAAAACTGAAAAATTCCGAGATTGTATAGTGTATAAGGACCAAAATTTTAAAATAAACTCTCTGCCGATCTTTAAACACTAAATAATCAGGCTCTTTTTTTAAAAAAAATTAAGAATAAAATAAAAAGGGAAATAGGAGTTGGTAGTGGACCTTCCTGACCAAGTAGTGGGTAAATCAGAATCATGAGCTCTTTATGCCATTTTAGGTATTTACACATGATCCGTTTCGGTGATCGTAGTATGCGTTGATTTATGTTGTCTTTAAGTATAATTTACCTTGTTTAAATATTTGTTAAATTTACCTCGTAATCTATATATGTATGCATTATGTATGGAGTAATATGTATAATGTATGTGGTATGTGTATAATGTAATACATTGTGTGGTGATGTAATGCTGTAAATGATCACATTAAACAAATTAAATTCATGTTCATCATTTCTTAATTATTTGTTGAAAAGGAATTATGGATGAATTTTATTCTCATAAAATCAGAGCACACTTCACAACTTTTCCCTAAATAAAAAAAAGTACTTACATTGATTAAGAAGTCATGTTTTAGAAGAGTATGAAACGATCCTAAAACACGGTTTATTCTATATATATATATATATTTATTTATTTATTACAATTTATTATAACCCAAAATTATTAAGCATATTTACATACACTGCCCAGCAAAACAGGAAATCGCGCATTTTAATATTTTTGTGTGCAACTATAAGCACGAATTAGAATATTCATTCTTGGTGGCATTGTTTCTATATGCTGGTTATTTAATCTTTCAACATTTATTTTAAGCCAGGTTTACATTAATATTTCGTCACGATCTTTACTTAATGAAGGAAGAGCCGAATTACTCCTTAGTATCCAACATAGCTTCAATGAGATTGAGTTCAAGACTTTGTGGTAACCATTTCAAGTATGCGAATGATGCCTAGGGCTATTCGATTCAATCTTACAATTTGAGCTCGATGAATCCTGTCTTTGCCGTCTTAGATTCTGCTGGTTTCTCCAAGCGAAAGCAAATCCATTGATAGAATAAGCTGATCATTCAGTCAGTGGCAAATATATCAATAGTCTAAGTAAGCTGAAGTGTACAGAGGTAAATTTTTGACAGAAAAAAATTACGTATATCTCTATTTATGTTTAGAAGCCAAGGTGGCAAAATGTATCTATCTACAAGTGGAAAAATTGTAAATCTGTCTCTTCATTCAGTCAATTCATTTATGTCCAAACACTCAGCTAACTTTATTACTGTGTAATGTTGCTGGACCTCAACCCGATGAATAGAAGCGACCCCAGATCATAACATTTCTTTCTGAAGCTTGTATACGTGGGTACAGGGCATGAAGAGTCCAATGCTTCATGCGGTTCTGTTCTAACACTAATTCACGTCATGTGGGAAATGCGCAAAAGTGGACTCGTCAAACCACATGACTTTTCCTCGTTACTCAGCAATCCAATCTTATATTCTTGGCAAATTGGAGTCTTTTTTTTTTTTTCGATTAATCTCACTAAGATATAGTTCCCCTTTTGCAACATAGCCGCCTAATCGCAATCCTTTGAATTCTCATCTAATATTGCTAAAGGGGATGCTCTTGTTTCTACTACTGAACATACTTATGAGTTCTAGGGTAGAATTTTTGCGATTCGATTTAACTAAACGTTTTAATCATCTTTAGTCACACTTCTTCAGAGTTATTTTTTGACAACACATTTTCCTGGAAGCTGATAATTGACTGCCATCTTTCCAAGATTTAATAATTCGCTGAACAGTTCGTAATCCGATGTCAGTAATTTCAGAAATCTCCTTGCAGGATTTCCATTGCTGATGCAAGCTAATAATTTATCTGTTCCTGAATTCTATAACATATTTTTGGCCACCACATATAGCGTCCTTAGCCATGATCGCTTTAAAATTATCAGTTGCATACTTACTCAATTATACTTAAGGTTTTGTAGCGCTTAGTATTGAGAGGAATTTAGAAACACTTAACTAATTATTCCCTCTTCGATATTTTCATGTTTAAATTCACACTGAAACTTTATTTTGTGTCACGTAGTATATATATAAATATATGTAATTTTTAAATTAAAAGTATGTCACAATATACATTCAAAATTTTATGAAAATTGTTATTTGCATTAAATTAATATGAATAATCAATCGGTAACAGTGTTCATTTGGTAGTAGAAATCAAATTAAAAGTTTTTGTTTTATTAAACTTCAATCGTTAATCAACTTACCGAACTTTTTAAATTTGGTAACGTCTGGAATGATGAAAAGAAAATATTTGTATATTAGTGCATATGGCTTGTCTTTGTTTTATGTAATGCTGTATTATTAGATACTTGTTACATTTACTGTGTTATGTATGCAAAGGTTTGTAACTGTATCAGAAGCGACATCGTTTGCTTAAAACATACATAGACACGTTTACTTGCATGTAAAATTGCGAATTTTAATATGAATTTGAATTCTAACATACACTGTACAAATTTTTACTTTTCAGACGGGTACACTGTCCGCGACGTTGTCATGTATTGGACTCACACACCAGTAATAGGCGTAGAAGAAGCTGAACTTCCTCAGTTTTCTATTATGAAATGGGAGACTACAAACAGAAATGAAAAACTTGCTACAGGTAAGAACATGGTTTGTAAACATTAAACGTATTACAACCATTAAAACCATGTCCACTTATATTTATTGAACAATAATCAAATAAAATATTTGTTTTCTACATGGATGTTTTATATAAGAATTTATAGTGAAGAGATAATTATTTATACAAATGATAATTTTATGTACAGTTTCTCTTCAGGTACTTAATTGTACAGTAATTAAAATAATTTTTCAGCGTTTATTCTAAATTTGCAATAATATGAGATGAAGAGAACGCGTGTATATATTTATTTATTATCTTAATTTGATTATCTATAAAAAGAAGAGTTAATATTGGGGAAAAGATTAATAGAAAGGGCTTAGAGCTATTGACATTGGTCTAATTGTCATTTGCTTTTAAATTTTTGTATACCTTTCCTAATATTCTTTGAAAAATGAAGGATGAATATTTTTAACGTTTAATCCTTTTAAAGATATTCTTCGGTTGTGTTTCTAGCAGCAGTGCTGAGTGCTTAACTTGTCATTTCAAACTTCGTTTCCCAGTGAAAATAAAAGTGAACCCCGCATTTCGTCATTTGGCTTTTTCGCTTCGTCATTCTATCTGTTATAAAGCTATTATTGTTGGAAAAGAGAATAGGGTCTCAATAATTTTAAATAATAATGCTGGGTAATAATGTCGCCAGAATTTTAAGTACACTTTTCGAATGAAAAGTTATCTCCGCAATTTCACATAACGGAATTCGGATCTTGCGAAGGTCAATACATATATACGAGAGGGGATCCAAAAGAAACCAGAATCGTTTTTTGGTATGCATACCCGTTGTAATACATGCTTCTGCCGCTAAATGTCTCTTGCAGGACCAGGGCTTAATTTCTAACAAAAAAAAAGTGAAGGAGCCCTAATATTATGATAAATCGATTAAAAAATCGAATGGCTGCAAAAGAATCGATAAATCATATCAATTGTTTATGTCCATTTTTCTGGACAACAAAATGCATGACTTTAATCACAAATTTATTACTTTTTCATGACAGTGTCTATTTAGGGGTTCTGGCTAATATTTAAATAATCGCCAAAAATGAAGAAGTATCGGTGTCGGGCTCCAGTGAGCTCCTGCCCAATTTAAGCACTGGCAGCCACCCTTCTGCATTAGTCGGGCGACCGGCGTTATCAAGTGAAATCATGGTACAACAAATTTTTTTGTTAAGCGCCTCTCGCTTGTTTGTCGACTTTTGTAATAGCTGAAAGGTGCTTCTGCAAAATTCTGTTTTCTGTTAAGGAAATTTGAAGAGGAAACAGTTCCAATTCATTGAAATAGATTACAAGGAAGCTGCCTTAGGCAATACAAATGTTTATGAGCGATTTGCCCTCTTCAGAGAAATGATGAATTGTCACTGGCAGATCAACTTCGCTCAGGGAGACCCACTCAAACCATCATAGGCGTTGTTCACTTAGAATTTTTTCTTAACACTCAAACTGTTAACCAGCCGTTTTACCTACAAGTTCTAAAACGTTTACATGATGTGGTGAAATGAAAATTCCCCGAGTTGTGCCAAAGAGTGAGGTGGAGTCTTCGCAACGACAACAGGCCAACACCCACAGTCTCGAGTGTGAAACAATAGTGTTAAACAAAAACGGCATGACTTAGCTTATCCACCCACCATATTCACCCGAAATTGCTCCGTGCGACTTCTTTATATTTTTCCGAGTGAAGATTGTCCTCAAAGGACAACATTTTGTGGACGTGGAAGAGATGCACAAAAAAACGAAGGAGGCACAAAAAGGTATAATTTTGCAAGGGTTTCAAAACTGCATCGAACAGTGGAAAACACGTTTAGACCTGTGCATTGCAGCAAATGGGCAAAATTTTGAAGGTGATTCAATATGTAACAAAAAAAATAAGTGAAAGATATTTTATTAAAAACTTCCGGTATCTTTTGATCCCCAAAAGTATATATATCATCAATAATAATTATCAACGCACTGCAGAATGGCTGTCTCTCTGTTATTACACATGCAGTGTAGAATAATGATAGAAGCCCTGAGGATTTGAACTTAAGGGGTCTTAAGACTTTCAAATTCCCCAAAATGGAGAAATTTATAATGGTTTTTTAACTTTAGTTTTCTCAGTAAATATAAATCTAATTAAAAAATATTTGATCGACAATAGCATACCATTTGCTATGTATGTATAACATGATAATTTTAAGTATGAAACATTTTCTTAATTTTACAAAATATTAAATATGATTTATGAATTAATATTACATGGCAACAGACCGCACAGAATTGTAACTTAAATTTTGCTGCTACAGTGTTGCTCATGGGCTCAAATTGTTCACAGATATTGGGTACTTATACTCTACCTAAAACAAAAGTAATTAACAAAATTAATATTGAATATTATTTCTCTTTCTTTAATATGATTTTTTTCGCATATTTTAAAGAAGGTACGCATTGTAAAGTACGATATAATAAAGTTTTCTGGAAAATTTTATTCAATTATAATAACCAGTTGGCAAGTTATCATGAATACAAGCTCAAAAAACACGTTTTAAGAAAATCCACTTTAAACTTTTACGAGCACTTAAAAGTGCATGAAATGTACCATATATCGAGGTTACTTAAGCCACTTTTCAATTTAAAACATCTGCCAATTCAACATCATTTACTTTAGAGATTAACTAGTTATTATAAAACTTGGGTCTACAGTTACACTCTATGTTCAGATGTATGAAAGTCTTCTACAACATGTATGTTAAAGACAAAAAACATGTGGCTTAAGTTACCTCTCAATATGGGGTAACTAAAGCCAGCAGAAGAATTCAATGTTTGACTTAGGTTAGTTGATGATGGGGTATCAAAATCCATATAAAGGGCTAAAATAAATGTACATATACTGCTCAAGATATTTATTAGTAAAAATGAAAGTAAAAAGTAAATTTTTTTACATTTTAGTGTTTTGGATGTTTAATTTACACTAAAAAAGTTCAAGATGTTTAATTTAACATGTGTTGCCAAAATACGAGTCCGAAATTTACCCAGTATAATGGCTTTACACAATAATTTTCACCACCTATGGATAAATAGCTCAAACTAGAGCTTTATTCGTTTTTGGAGAAAAAGAGACGCCGTCCTCATCCTGGATTCGAACCAGGGTCCCTCCGTTTAGCCCGGAGTGTCTTGACTGCTAGACGAATGAGGACAGGAAACAACGCTCTCTTTCTCCGTATGTAAAGATGTAAGATATTATTACCCTCCGCAGGGATAACACAATTGCCAAATAATGGTCAACACAAGAAAGCCTCCGGGGCGAGATTTTTGTGAGTTTTCGTGGGGGAATTTATTTTTACTCAATAATTTTCGACACCCACGTAGAAACAAGCTCAAACTAGATCTGTTTTTGTTTAGGAGAAAAAGAGACACCGTCCTCATCCAGGATGAGGACGGCAAAAGCCACTCCTGTTCGGTGGCCTTTGTTACCCCGTACGGGAAACAACAATGAATTTAAAAATATTGAAAAAAACAAAACAAAATGGAAATATAATCTAGGAAGTATAACAACCGTAAGAGTATTGTTTGAGGTTATGTTTAAAAATGATTTTAGTCATTTTACGTAAAGGATATCTTGTGCTACCGAATTTGGCGATGGCGCACTTATTAACACTTATACTTTTAAATCCCGCCTATATAGTGTATATGGTAGCTAAGATATAGTGCAGCTAAGATTGTTGTCACCCAAGGAAAATTGAGGCGCCGGCGCCTTAATTACTGAATCTTAATAACCACATTAGGTACTAAAAAGTGCACTAAGTCTCAAGTGTAGATGCGATTGACACCAAAAAAACTTCCCTTGGTAGTATAGTACTGACAGCTCTTGGAATCTAAAACAAACGTAA
>QLNU02015360.1:102204354-102302691 GCA_006491805.2 Dysdera silvatica
ACGTCGATTTTTCCATTTTACATTTTCTAGGGCATTTCTAGGTATCAAACCAAAGCCAGCCATATACATAAGGGCCTTTGCTTCTATTATTACGCTCAGTTTTCCTATTCTTTTTTTGTTGCCTGACTCTAACTTTCTTATTCTTTTTAGTAGTTTATTTTCTTCTTGGAATATGTCCTTAGCATTCAAGTCTTTTTCTGTGATCGTCCCTATTAGACAACCTCTTTTTGTTTCTTTTCATATGTCTGTGTTGTGTTTTCTGCGTCTTAGGGTTACCATCTAGGATATTCATAAAAAGCGTATTTCTGTCGCATGAAGTATTTGATCCTTCTTTAATTTTAATGCCCGCCTTCACATTCATATATCATGCAATGTTTAATAACTTACTAATTATTTCTTTCATCAATGAGCTTTAAATTTAAAATTCTGTTTCTTGCATGCGAATTTAAAACTTTCGGATGGAACTTCCTAGATTTTACCATTCGTTTTCTCTTTCAGGAACATATCAAAGATTGTCTTTAAGTTTCGAGTTGAAAAGAAATATTGGATACTTCATTTTTCAGACATACTTGCCGTCCATTCTTATCGTAATGTTGTCATGGGTTTCTTTTTGGATCAATCATGAAGCTACTTCAGCGAGAGTAGCCCTCGGTACGTTTATGCATATTATTTTATATTTTTCGATTTCTGTTACCACAATTATATGACTGCCATAACACATTTCTCTACATGTTCATTATATCACAGATATATATCCGTTATATGATTTCTATATCACAGTTATATGACTGCCATATCAAAGTTATATGACTGTTATATCACAGTTATATGACATACCATAGTTGTCACTCTTATATCACATTTATATGATATACCATAGTTATGTCACTCTTATATCACATTTATGTGGCATACTATAGTTATGTCACTCTTATGTCACAGGTTTTCACTGTTATATGATTGTTATATCACAGTTCTCGTAGATTGCTGTTATTACAGTTACGACTTGGGTATAATTTTTTAAGTTAACATAGGACCTATGTTCACACACGCGCGCATAAAAAAATAATTTCTTAATAGGCTCAGGGACGTCTGATCTCATTGTGCTAGGTTTACGATTTCTCGTAACCATGATTACTCTTCCTCATAAGCAAGGTAGAGTGTAAACGGATAATGGTGCAAAGCTAACATTAAGCCTTTAAGGTCCCCCATATGATCAGTCACAAATTCTTGAGGTGTGAAAAGACAAACTTACAAAGTATATTTACACATAAAAACATTATCACTAATACATTTCTATATTATAAAATATGCAAAGTAATTTAAACAGAAAAAAAAGCAATTTTAGAACAAGTCAATAATTTCCCATCATAAAACTTAGAAATGCCCTTAATTGCAACATGTCTCAATCCTTATAATCACGTCAGGATACTAGTTTTCCACTCTGTTATTCAGAAATGGGAATATATATTTCTTCTTTTTAATTTCCTTCAATTGGTGGTTTATAAAATGATCTCTTATTTCCCATTTGTAGATAATCTCCTACCAATTTTAAAACATGAAAATATTATTCATGCACGTTCTTACAGATTAAAAAAGATATTAAATATATTTGCTTCGTAAACCTGTGCGCGAAAATTTTATCATTTACACAATTACTCAATAGCAAATATAATCATTATGCAATTCCAGATTAATGAGTGTTACATAAACTGTATAGTCTTTGCCACATTACTAATATCTTCATATATCAGTGTAAAAAATTTCAGATATAAATAAAATAAATTACGTAAAAATAGACGAATGAAACATTTACCCTACATAGTATATGGAAAAACCCCTCCACATAGTACGAGGCAAATATGCAGTTATATTGGGCCAGAGATAATTATATGGATGAGTTCGGAAGAACTAACTATGGTTTCAAACAACAATGTCAATCAATCAACGTTTATTGGCGCCAATAAACGTTGATTGATTGACATTGTTGTTTGATTTAATCTGCGTAGTGTTCGATTTATATAAAATAAATAACTATGGTTTGTCACATCCTGTGATAAGAAGGCATAATGGTGGCCAACAACACGTAAACCTACATATAATAGATACAGGGTGTCTCAGCATCTCAGCACCAGGGTTATAAACATCTAGGAGGGGTAGGGTACACTTAGACGAACAATATTTGTCATAGAACCTAGGGTCGCAAACCACTCACAGCGCTAGTTCTAAAACCGTCCAGCATGCACAAATATTTACAACCAGTGCGTGAAAAGCGCCAGATAAAACTCAGGTCAGCTGCTCAAGTGCATAGATGATTAGGACATCGCATTTTGCGCTTCTCATGCACTGGTTGTCACTATTTGTGCATGCTGGACGGTTTTAGAACTGGCGCTGTGAGTGGTTTGCGACCCTAGGTTCTATGACAAATATTGTTCGTCTAGGTGTACCCTACCCCTCCTAGATGTTTGCAACCCTGGTGCTGAGACACCCTGTATATAATTTTAATCATAAATTACTTAAATTTATTACGTTATATCCATATTTATTTTCAATATTCTGACTTATTACCATGAAACAGAATTGATTTTTTCCGTGGTCAGGGCAACTCCCAGAAGATTAGACGGATTCAAATGTTTAATCAAATATTTCCTAATGAAAGAAAAGAAAATATAACTTTATTTTTTTTCTTACATTTTACTACCAGTATTTATTTATTTATGAGAAGCAATAAAAGTTACTTCAGCCTCTAGCATCGCTTGTTTGAAGAAAATCACCTTCATTAAATTTCAAATACAAGCGACAGTGATGTATTTAATGTCTATATTAAAATATAATGTCGGGTTTACATGCATTATATTAAGAAATCGAAATACACAGTATAATAATTAGGCATTCTGTGTGTGTAAACATATTCATCACTTTAGCAATAAAATGAAATATTAATAATTGTTTCATGCATAATTTATTATATTTATGATCATGTCTTGTTTAGTTTCTATGACAGTTGCTCTTAAATTTTAATTCTAATTGCTCTTAACTATAAAATATTTAGTAACAAACTAAAAGCCTAGAAGTTGACTTCTTAACAAACAAAAGAAATAATAGTTCGATTTCTCTATTTCAAGAGCTGAATATAATAGAATCTGAGATGTCAAGTGTATCATTTGCAATCCATCATATATTCTTTGAATGTAATTTTTCTATACTAGTAAATCAAACCCTAGATTGTGGATATATAAAAAAAAACTAGCAAGTGTTGGATATCTGCTGGAATTGAGCCCGGATTATTCGCATGTTAGTCATATGCGTTACCACTTCACGGCTAATCACTGTTTGCATAGCATCCGAAAGTACACAAATGGTAGACTTTGAACAGAGGCAGATAGATATTTGTTCTTCGTCTCAGATATTTCCAACTGAGTTCAAATCTAAAGTGTTTGGATCTATTTGAACTTAGAAAACTCACCAGAACGCTCTTCCTATAAATATATTGCTACTCTAGATGGATGCGGATTGACTTTGTCTTGTTAAAGTGTTATTATTCTACTCGAAAGGGATAACCGTAATAAAATTGTCGATGGCTGGGCTGGAAAAATTCTTATATAGCTCTTTCTAGTGATGGCACGTCAATAAATAAGAAACCCTTGATGCTCATAGGAACTTACCGTAGAACTTTACACTTCCTCCACCTACCTATAATACCCCAATTTGAAAGAAACAGTCCATGGTTTCTTACGATCTATATTACGCAAGAAATCTTTGAACAGCGTATTGAAGTTGGAATCTTGATATGTTTAATCCGCCATATAGCTACTTACGACGGTTTTATATTCTCGATCAGCCGCCAATTTCCATATTTCTTCGCTTGCTACAGTCTTATGTTCCTATACGGAATATAATATACGATACGGAGTATATACGAGAGTTCTGATCAAGGCTATAGCCAGGATTTAATTTCAAGGGGGGGTTCAAAAATTTTTACAGCATGTATTGATACAATCACAGCATGCAAGGCCGTAGCCAAGTCCCATTAAAAATTTAGTTTCGGGGGCCGGTCCCTAAGATGCACTCTGGATACGGGCATAGTTCTGCTAACACTGAAGATTTTCTGTTTGTTTTCTCTCCTATAATTTGATTTTATATGTATTTTTTCGTTTATTGTAACAGAGTGGAAAAAAGCATGTAAATAAGAGTAAATAAATACTGAATAACATATAGAAAGAGTAGTAAATAATATTAGCAGGATATATTCGCTAAAATTAATGATATAATCTATATTTAATTACAGATGTATATGAAAAAACTCAGCTAAACTCAATACATAATGTTTTTGGTCATGATAGTAACGGGGTCAAAAAATCAGAATAAGCACGCAATCAACTTCTTCATGTGGCGTTACACAAATAATTGGTAAATTATCTGCAGCAATGTAGATTATTTGTATTTTTCTGCGCAAGGACTTTGAAAGTCATGCTTGGCCGCGGGAGAATCTCGTAACGAGCTACGACTTCATATTCTCTTCCATTTCTTACCTCAAAACTTAAAATAATTTAATATAGATTTTCTCTTACATTTCTATAACTTTTATACTTCTCAAGTTATGTATCACTATATATTGTATATCGGGTTGAATGAAAATTTATTATTATTATTATAGAGTTACAGTTTCTCGAAATACTCTAACCTCTGTGGGCTAGAGCGCCAAATCTGGTATAAAGTGGGCAATTGTACAAGTTCTATAGTAAGATTGGCATCGAATTCACATCAACGACACGATTGATAAACGCGTTACCTCAGCGCTTCCAATGGGCTTGAGACGCAGAAACACCTTGTTTTATTTATTGACTGGGCAGTTTCAGTTTTCCATATTATTCATGAGATATTTCTGTTTTATGATTGGTTGCCAGGATGAGTACCGAAACTTACCATTTCGATTTATATTACCATTTGTGGTCGCGTCCGATCGTAGATTGAATCAAGTGACATTCTGGACAGTTTTGAAAAGTGGCTTGAAAACAGAGAATCATATTATCACACCAAGCCTTAGAAAATGTGATTGCTTCATACCAAATGCTGAAGACACTCTGTCATATGATTGTTTCTTCCATCTAGCTAATTGTAAGATTTGTATATTAGTTTAGGTATTTTACCATATGTTTTGTTTATGTTTACATTCGTCTTTCAGGAATCACAACTGTCCTAACCATGACAACCATCAGCACAGGCGTACGATCATCTCTCCCAAGAATATCATACGTAAAAGCCATCGATATCTATCTTGTAATGTGCTTCGTCTTCGTTTTTGCAGCGTTATTGGAATATGCTGCTGTTAATTACACATACTGGGGAGCTCGGGCTAAGAAAAAGTCAAAGAAGGAGGAAAAATCAAACGACGCAAATGGCACGGTGGGACATATTTTTACTTACCAGAAAATATATCAAATAGTAGAGATATTATATGTGAGAAATCAATAAGCAAACAATAATGACCAAATGATCCTAAAATAATCTCCCTTTTATCCCTTATTAGATCCTCTGAAATCATATACGTGCAGTGTACGTTTTGATTTTATATAGAAGGTAGCATTTATTATCATATATTCCATAAAAAAAACCATACGTCCTCTGATATTTTAAATGTTAGAGGAATTTGTTATATATAGTTTACGAGATAAAGATATAGTTATATAAACGTATTTATATATAAAATAGAAATCCTAATATGAGCCATAGTAAAGCTAAATATCATACTAGAACCTTTATTTCAGGTAGAAGAAAAAAAATTACGCCACGCACTAGGCTGGAATCAAATTGGCGGTCAATGAATTTCCGTTCTATTGCCTTGACCACTGAGAATAGGCGTACGTGGCTCTTTTTTCATATATTTATGCAACACATAAATTGCTAGTTCGAACCCAGTTTGA
The DNA here is from genome assembly GCA_006491805.2 of Dysdera silvatica. Taxonomy (NCBI): domain Eukaryota; kingdom Metazoa; phylum Arthropoda; class Arachnida; order Araneae; family Dysderidae; genus Dysdera; species Dysdera silvatica. The sequence continues at coordinate 102,210,279 of QLNU02015360.1, forward strand.
GTGTATGGGTGTCATGTATTCTTTTCTCTACCTAAAACTAAGGCTATAGCATGAAACATAAAGGCAGTGGAATGTCAAAGCTTAATTGTATCGAATAACCCCTCCAGACTTTCCTTCAATTCTTAATGAGTTTCCACTTTGGTAGACATTAGGAAGTCTATGCTTTATTTTAAGGGAGCACTATTAACAGACGAGATTTTTATTTAATAAAACCCATACATATATGCTGCGATCTTTATATTTACTACCAAAATTTCAGATCTTTAGAATGCGCACTGGCGAAGCCAGCCTTGAGGTCTATGGTGGGTTATAGCCCCATCCCACTGCTCGACACATAGCATTCATTCAGTGCCGGATTTTCTCACATGCCAAGTAAGCCCGGGCTTAAGGCCTTGCGATATTAGGGCCCTGTGAGACAGGCCTGTAGCCAAGCCGGGACCACCAGGGCAGTGTTGCCAATTGCCCCATGCCTGTATCTCATTTGCGCCATGCTTGTGCCCCATTTGCCCCATCAAGCTATTTATATATATAGAACAAACCCTATGTGCCCTGTGCCCCACATGGCCTTTGCCTTTTCCCAGATGCCTCTTCATCCTGGCCACAGGTCAGCTGTGAGAGCTTGGTGGTATCGAAGTTTAAACTTTATTTCAATCTTGTTTGTTTATCCGAGAAGTTTTCATTATTGATAAACGTGAATATCAAATGTAATGAATTCCAAAGGAAAGATCATAATTTATTAACTGAATACGCAAGGGTCATATTGTTTGGGGCCCATAAAAACCTTAATCCGGCACTACATTGATTTGTAACATTTGTTTTTCTAAGGGATTTAGCCCTCCCCTCGCTTCACTTATGAGAATATACCTCTCGTACTTTTCCCTATTCGCGGTTTTAATTTGGATCGCCCCTTATTTTTTAATGCCCTGTAAGATTTGACTGTCCATTAACTAAATTTGTTTGAAGTTAAAAATAAAATATTAAATTATTTATAATAAATATAAAACTCAGTCTAGTATTTTGGATGTATTTATATATTTCATTTCTGAGCACTGTAAGATTACCCTGTGCATTAGGAAGAACTTGACCATAGTATAAATCGGGGGTCTTCAAACTTTTTTCAGTCCGAGGACCAATTTTGCTTATTCTTGCAGGCCCGCGGGCCGCACTACTGTATCAGCAATATTAGGACTGAAAAAATGGCCGCCCAAGAGGTGCCACCCCCTCCCCGATCAGCCTTTTTGATATTTTTTTTTCCTCGTGTCTCTATATTAGTTTTGCGTGCCCACCCGAAAATATTTTCTGGATCCTCCTCTGGGACTGAATATATACACTGAAGTGCCAGAAAAGTGGGTACACCTACCTAATATCGTGCAGCCCCCCTCCGTGCGCATGCCAAAGTGCCGCAACATGACGTGGCATGGACTCGACTAATGTCTGAAGGTATCCTGGAGACAATTCACACCAGGAATCCTGCAGGGCAGTCCACAAATCCATAGGAGTGCGAGGTGTTGGAGATCTCTTCTGAACAGCACGTTGCAAGGCATCCCAGATATGCTCGATAATGTTCATGTCTGGCGATTTAGGTTGCCAATGGAAGTGTCTAAAGTCAGAAGAGTGTTCCTGGAGCCACTCGGTAGCAACTCTTGATGTGTGGGGTGTCGCATTATCATGCTGAAATTGTCCAAGTCCGTCGGAATGCACAATGGACATGAATGGGTGTAGGTGATCGGACATGATGCTTACGTACCTGTCACCTGTCAGAGTTGTCTCTAGACGTATCAGGGGTCCCATATCACGCCAACTGCACACGCCCCATACCATCACAGAAGCTCCACCAGCTTGAACAGTCCCCTGTTGACATGTAGGGTCCATGGATTCATGAGGTTGTCTCCATACCCGTACACGTCCATCCGCCTGATGCAATTGGAAACGAGACTCGTCAGACCAGGCAACGTGTTTCCAGTCATCAACAGTCCAATGGCGGTGTTGGCGGACCCAGACGAGGCGTAAAGCTTTGTGCCGTGCAGTCAACAATGGTACACGAGTGGGCCTTCGGCTCCGAAAGCCCATATCAATGATGGTTCGTTGAACAGTTCGCACGCTGACACTTGTTGATGCCCCAGCATTGAAATCCGCGGCAATTTGAGGAAGTGTTGCACGTCTATCTCGTTTAACGATTCTCGTCAGTCGTCGAAGGTCCCGTTCTTTCAAGGTCTTTTTCCGGCCGCACCGCTGTCGGAGATTTGATGTTTTACCGGATTCCTGATATTCACGGTATACCCGTGAAATGGTCGTACGCGAAAATCCAAATTTTGTCGCTATCTCGGAGATGCTATGTCCCATCTCTCTTGTGCCGACTATAACGCCACGTTCAAAATCACTTAAATCTTGATAACCTGCCATTGTAGCGGCAAGAACCGATCTAACAGCTTTGCCAGACATCTCTTGTCTTATATAGGCGCTGCCGACCGCATCGCGTTACGCTGATTGGTTGCAAAGCTCCGTTATTTGCATACGCACGCCTGTACCGGTTTTTCTGGCACTTCAGTGTATATTCATATTACAATGTAAAATATGTATGGAAGCAAAAAACATTTACAATACTTTTAGTTATTAATATGTAAAGCGAAATCAAACCTTTTAGCGAGATTTTTGCCACTGCTTATTTTCAATAATCCTGCTAATATCAGGTCTTATTTTTGATATTGCAATCCTAAGAGTGCTTACAAGGTGGACGTCAGTTATTCTGGTCCTAACTTTTCATTTTATCAACTTCATTTTTGGAAACAGCTGTTTACAGACGCATTGGCGTACGCAAGGGGTTGGTAGGGATTGTAATTTCCACTGCAACGAAATTTTGTGTATATACAGATAAACATATGGATTTGCAGCTCTGTATCCCTTCCCTTATGAATGTTCTGCGTATGCTTATACGCAGATGTAAGTACTCCCGAATAGTAATATGCTTTCAGAGTATGTAGTCAGATGACTACGAAGATGTTTTTATGGACATATTTAGAATAGCGTTCCATGAGTCCTAGCTTGAATTTTTTCTTTAAATCACTGTTGCACTGCAAATCAATAAAACTACACCTAATGTCCATATACGCTAGAAAACTAAAGTAAAACACAACTAACGGGAACACCGATTGTTACTTAGGTTCTATATTGTTTTAAAATATTTATTATGAACTATGAAAACGACAACAGAATTAAATGCATACAGAGGGTGTTTACACATTTTTAGAACGATTTCAATAGAGGATTAAAAAATGAAAATATTTTGTGGGAAAATGGATCTGGCAACATGTTATTATTTCAAATTAAGATTATCGTCTGCTACTTTCAAATTCATTTTTCATTCAAAATGGCGCCTGTAAACAAGCTGTGGGTCGAAGGATACGTTTTTGTGCTTTCCGAAGAGAAATATTCTTATTCCATTATTAAAAAACGTGTGAAATGCATGGTATAAATATTTCTAAGTGCAAAATAAGCAACATAATTAATTGAAAAAGGAAAGACCGTCAATCGAAACTTCTACATAAAAAGAGGACTCCAAATGTATACCCGAACGAGGTATGTACTGTTGCAAATATTTCTAAAGTGAGATCACTGGTAACAAGAGAAAATCCCCCGACGCAGAAATCAATTGCAAACTCTTTAAGAACTTCTGTAGCAACAGTAAATAAAATAATAAACCAAGATTTATAACTTAAAAAAGCTAAAAAACATAATCTTCACCGTCTTTTGTCGAGACATGTGGCTCAACGCAAAACATGTTGCAGAGTCCTGTATGAAAATTACTTATCAGGAGATAAATGGAAATACGTTGTTACCCTTTGTGAAGCAGGGGTTTATCTAAATGATTGTAACAAAAAAAGGTCCATTTACTATCACAAGCGCGGAGAAAAAAATGTCCAAACTTGGTTCCGAGAATGCAAAGAAAGCTTCAGTAAAGGCTTTATGATTGTCGCAGGTTTCTCTTACAATGGGAAATTAAAGATAAAAAAAACTGGAAAAAACGTTAAAATCAACTCATCATGTTCGATATTTACAGAAGAAATTCCATTTCTTTATCCCAACGATTTTCTAGGTGTGAAACTGCATAGAGACAAAGCTCGCAGTCATACCTCGAAAACTACCACTGCATTCCTTGAAAAAATGAAAATTAATACAAGTATCTCATATATACCTTTTCAACATATCCCTTGGTATTTTCTCCTATGAACTATTGTGCCTTTGGTCCGCTGAAAAGAGCTCTCTCTAAGCGCAAACCCACTACCATTGATGGACTTTGGAAAGTTGTGGAACAACAATGGCAAGCAATACCTCTGGAAATTTTTTGCGAAAAGCCCTTCTATCATGGAAAGCATGATGCAGACTTACAGCTCAGAAACAAGGTTATCAGATGGAATATTTAAAAAAATAATCTTTACATTTTAAACATTAAAAAAATGACTCCGAAATCGTTTAAAATCGTATAAAATGTGTAAACACCCTCTGTATATTTCAGACTTAGAGGGAGCAGGGATGTTATTTCTGTGCGAAACAATTTGTATTTTTTCATGGGCTAGCGGGCCGCATAAAATATGTTGGTGGACCGCATGTGGCCCGCGGGTTGAAGATCGCTGGTATAAATCGTTTAATATATGTTTTTTTTTTTCCTTTTTATCAAAAATCCTTAATAAACCGAGAACGGATAAACCAGGGATTTTTTCTCATGAGTTTTACGGCGAAAAGACAGCAAATGCCGTGTTGTGACAGGACCTGCAGTTTTCCGTGGAATCCAAAACTCTTTTGGACTAGGGAACCAACCCTCGATCTACAGTGAAATTTTAGTCGGTGCTCTTTTCTTTGCCACCATTTGGAGTCGAACCTGGCATAACGGCTCGCTAGGCAAATGCGTTAGGCAAATGTGTTACCACTGCACCACTACAGGACTGATAGACCAGCGATCTGCAACATTTTAGGTATATTGTATCAAAGTCATATTGTGACCTTACGTTGCGTACCAGCTTACACCAACCCAACATGCGAATGCGTATCGTAACGTTATTAATCAACCAGCTCTTTTATCTTATTGCATTTAGTTATTTATTAATTTCGCTTATTATATCCAATTCTGGGCAGCAGGGACTTTGTTAGACCCCAAAGTCCTTACCCTTTGATGCCTAGACGGATTAATCTACTGATAAGTTGTAAATAACGTTATGTAAAAAAAAATGGAATCCGTCTGAATAAAGTTTGATTTCGTTTGAAAAACTATTAATAAAGAGTAATATCACTTCAGTCGTCTGCAAGCATTGAGACATAAGATGTAGTCGACTGGCAAGCATGGAAGGGTGCTGGTGGTGAAATGTCGATGGCTCAATCGCACATGCTAACCGGACTTTGCATCTCCCCTTCCATCAAACATGAAAGAAACAGAGTCTGTATCACACATGTAGTTTTTTTTTCATATTAATAAATACTGCTATGTGTTCCTAATCAACACTGGAATTAACGTAAATATCGGAAAAACCTATTTTGATATTTATAAAACTATACCTGATACAAAATATTGATAGCAATTTGGATGAAATCCAGAATACTAACCACGCATAAAAGTATTTAAGAATAAAAAAATATGTTTGGGACAAACCATGTGCTGACCAGTGTTACCAGAAGTTAATTTGGTGACTCAAAACTTTGTGGGGGTATTCATTACGATGTATTCATGTGCTAATTAATTTACATATTGTAGAGAAGCAATATTATTCATAGCATAACGTGATGTTAATTATCGAGCTAATGTGATATTAAAAACATTAGACATTTAGAAAAAAAAGTAATTGAACGAAAATAAGTATTCGAAAACTTGTTGCTGTGCAATCTTTTTGCTTTGAAGTTACTTTGTTGTGAATAAACTTATTTTACGTTTTGTTGATTACCTTGCTTCTACTGAACTATTTCCCAACGTTTTATCTCTACTCTGGTTAATCAACTGATTATTCCTCGAATTTCCTCTGAGATGTTTGTGTGAATCTTTATATTCATCAATCGACATCGGCACGAATCGCATTGTTAACTAATCAATACCCATCCAATTAAAATTAACTCCAAAACTTTAAGGATTTCAAACGAGCAGTCGTTAGGAAACTTGGATGTGCATTTAAATCAGTTCTAATGTAGGAATACATTTGCTCACAAGTATGTGTGGGTCCAAAATCCTGAATGGAATCAAATTCTGAAATATGGAAAGGTAAAACGAACAAGAAGCGTTTGTGACACCAGCATGAGTAACCCCGATATTTTAATATGGTAGGAAAACGTGCAGCCATGCAACATACAGAAAATAAAATGACCGAAATAAACCTTGCATAAACTATGCAATAAAAATGTATTTCCTTGGTATGGCCCCGTTTCTTTTGTCTCTTTAGTTTAGCTTACCACTGGAAAGCCGAGATAGCGAAATGTAGTAACTGTATATTCAGAAACATCAGACGAGTTTGTATTTGCTTAACGATGTTTTTCTTTCAGGGAGAAGAAATCATTGAGCTTCAGGATATCCGGATGTCACCCATCCCTTGCTTGCGGAAAAGGAAGTCACTATCGATGGCGGTCAGTGAAACGGAGGCCATTTTTCCACCATCTCTGCGCATGAGCAACACATCCTTGCGTACTTCTTACAGTCCTCGTGTCGTCACAGGGGCTGGACGCAGGACGGGACGCTCAGACTTCAGCAGGAAACCGAAAGTCATGCAAGCGCTCAAGAAAAAAGCGACCGCTCTGAAGGCGTCGGTTCCTCGTATAAAAGATGTCAATATAATAGATAAATATTCGCGCGTCATCTTTCCAGTTTCATACCTGATATTCAACGCCATCTACTGGTGCTTTTATTTGTTTTAAGAATTTAAACGTAACCGGTAATTATGGTGAGGGAACTAGAGCTCTGCGGCTGACAAGGCCTGTTTATTAACTCAACAAAACGAAAACGAAACGTACTGTCGGGTAAATAGAGATGAATTTATTTATTATAGAAATAAACTTTCTTCCATCAACAGTATTTTACAGCGTTCTTTGAAAATACAAAGGACAAAATATTTAATACATTTAATACGAATTCCATTCTCCAACGGGATCGTATCTTATTATCGTTACGCTAACTATATACCTACGTTACTTTTGGTAGCATTGGACCTTAACACCTATTTCTGCAGACAAAATTCAGATGTTGTAGTATACAATCAATCAATATGTTTGTAATTCGCTATAGATTTGCCCTAAAAAGTAAGCCTTGGCCACTTAAAATCCAAAAGTTAGCTAAGACCATGCAGAGCGCTAGTCCTTTCATATATTTATATTAATGATACAATAAACCCTTACATACCATTCGGTGCTGCTGTCGCTAAAAGATTTTAAGGTATTATCTTCGTCGAAGGGATATATTCGGTTCCGATTTGACGTCCAATATATAAGCTAAGCTCAGAACCGTCATTGCAAATGTACACCAAACAATGGTTGGATATTTATGTTCTAAATAATTTAATATATACGCTAATGTTAAAAAATTATCAAGGTGATGACACGTTAAATTTTTAATCAGTATGTAGGATCTTGTTCGTTCTTAAAGAAGAAATACTATAAAACATCCAGTAAATCTCAAATATTCCAATCCACAAATTTAATACTTGATGCTTGGTAAGCAAGCAATGATTACCAAGGCACTTAAATTCAAGTACTCATTGAACTATGCAACTGATAATTACTGCATGTAATGATTATCTAATGTTATTAGTGACTTATTTTCTTGCAGAAACAATCACTAACTGTGCAGATGACTTCCTGTAGCAACCACTAGCAACGAAGTTTGCATTATATGCTGCGGAAGTGTCATTAATAAATTTCCCCATACAGATTTTAGGGTTTTTTTTTGGTTGTCAAAATGACACCCAAATTTACGCTTCTTTTTGGACATGAAGCAACCATAAATGGTGCACGTTGTTTCATTTTCAGACCCATGCAGATTACCTAATATTCGTCAGGTGTCAAAATGATGAGAACCTATTTTCACGGTTGCAATTCACCAATATATTTAAGCCGATAGTATATTTATTGCTAGTGCAATATCTGGAAATACATCCTGTGTATTGAAATCAAATTTCTTGGTTGAAATCTGAATATAATTTCTGTTATATTGGCTAAGCATTTAAGCTTTAATTTGTAAACATATTCAGCACATTTTAGTAAGTTTAATGCACTAGCTACACAATTGATTCAATTATTAAAGTCGTCTAAGAAAGAATTAAGGGCCTGCAGTCTAGTGTCATAACCCACGGCACCAGACCGACACCGTCCGACAGTAAATGAATTTATAGGTTATGCAAGCATTTATTTGTGCACTCAACTTAGTTCAAAGCAGTTACAATAAACATCTTATAAGAAAAATATTTATCGATATTACACTAACGTGTGTAAAATATTATTGAATGCTAAACTAAAGTATATAAAATATTATCGAACACTACACTAAAGTGTGTAAACAGCTCATAAAACATTAAAAGCATGATATTCAATTACCTTTTTTAATTCATAGCAAAATATTTATTTCTGGGAAGTAGCGTTAATAAAACAAATAAGGAAAACAAGCGTATTTTGGTGATAAAAATTTATAAAATGCTAAACACCATCCATTAATAACTTGCCAAAACTTTAACAATCAGTTTGCCGAATCAGACAAAATTTTGCAATTGCTTCGTCGAGTGAGAGTTTTTTAATATAAAAAGTGGTCAGGTGTATGATTATAAAAAGGTAGATTTTGCGGCAGCGGCATCGAATATTTTGTAAGATATTGGCCAAATAAATGATATATCATATAAAAATCAAACTCATGCTTCTATTTAAAAATGAAATATTTTGATATAAAATTATATATAATTCTAATGATATATCATTGGAGAAGTGTAGAACAACTTCATGGATTTCAAAACGCTGGACTTTTAAAAAATCGTGCAAGTCAAGGAAATTATTCATGTTTAGAGATGATATTAACAATGTGTTTTTCTCGTCTATGGCAAAAAATTATTCTGCTTTATAATCAAGGCGAAAGAATCATTAAAAATGATATGAAAGTATCTTTTGACTACAAAAGTGTTTTACAAAGTACAATGATTTATTTTAGTAATGCATTAAATAATAAAAAGTACTTCTAAATAAAGGCTTGTCGATACCAGAGTATATATCCATAAAATTAAAGCGTTACGGAGTATACTTATCTATTCTTAGTCAGGTAATATAAATTCAAATCTGTCATTTTAAAATTTAATAATATATGTTTATAACTTCATTCAAGTCTTTCTAAATAAGTGCGTTCCAAAACATTAAATAATGGCGTCACCAACGATGTATATCTCTACACTCAGATGACATATATTCTTCTCCACTTATGTAATAGATTGATCATTCCATAAGAAATATATAACGAATTGTTGCATGAAAGTGTATGCATATTCTTGGGGCTGGTAAACAAAATAAGCTCTGTAGTATGGAGCGGAATTAGAATTAGACCATGAGAAATGAAGCAGTTTTAATGTTATGTGCAGCATGTAAGTGTAATATGTACCGAGAATATATTACTTAGCATTTATATCGAATAATATGTTAAATGGAATTGTAAGTAGATACGTGATTTTTGTAGGAAATTGTTACAAATATGATATGAAGTTAGTTTTCCATGGAGTAGCTTTTACCGAAATAGTCCCTACTTCTGAAATAATATTAGAAAGATTCGAATCTTGAAAAGTCATGTATTTTGAGAGACTATTTTATAACAATTTATGAGCTACAAACTCCATCCATAAAGAATACTAATTTAATAATACGAAGTAGAAAGTTTCTATGTAAAAACGCTATTTTTATTTCCCACATTGAAGCGAATGATATAATCTTTAATATACGTCCTAGGGTTTGTTTTTGACAAATCTGTGTAATACCCCCTGATAGGCTTTCGAAACCATCATAATATCCTTTCCCAATTCAGCTTCGACACCAAATTCATAACAACTATTTTCAGTCTATTCATTTAAAGTCCAGAACATTTTAATTGTCTGCAGATGGTGACATGGATAATTTTTTTCCAAAGTAATTACACAACTCAACGCAAACCAAATTAACTTCATAACCAACTTCCTAAATACAACTATCATTTTATTTATCCATATATATATATCCCATTTTCTCCTGTTTAGCAACTATTCCATTTTTAACATCTACGTTCAAGTGCGGATCTTGCTGTGTTGTAACGCAGGCAATAAATTTAGCTATACTTGCGCGAAAGTTTTGGCGAAAAAGTTCACCTATAGCATTTGGGAATAAACGAAACGTCAGAATTCGCGAAATGTTAGAAATCAAAAGTATACAAATAGATAATGTTGATTAAGCGAATGCGAAACATAGACGCATTGCTGCGATATATGAGACAACGACATTCACGAATAAGTGAGAATAGACTGTTAGAACGAAACACAGGGCTCACCCACAGTCACTGCACGAAACCTATAATAGAACGGGAATCTGCAAAACAAGATAAATGTGCGCGAATGGACATGAGCGAAAAGTACGAGTAAATAAAAGCACAAACGTATTAATACTTTGCATAAATACAAATGGGAACTCCGTTGATGACGAGTTCAATAAATGGTACCAGGTATCGCTTTTTTTGCCGAAACGCCGCTGCTTTGGCGTGTTATACGTTTGACGTACTTATTCTAACGTCAAGTTTAATATAGGAAGGTCAGAGTTTGAAAACGAAGAATGAAAAGATATTTTCTTTTCTATCAGGCATTTATTCTCATATTAATCTGTTGTGTCTTAATTATAAAATGTAATTAAATATAAAATCTAATTACATTTATTAAACTATTACAACCGTATGTACTTTATGAAATAGAATTTTCTTCTTAAACAGTGGTGTAGTCCTAAAACAAAAAGTAGTCTAGCACTCTTCTAAATCAGAGGTGAATTCACGGGATGGGGGTAATCAGGGAACCCCCTAACCAGTCAATAGCCCATTAATCTGATAGGGGCAGAAATTATCATTATGTATGGGTTGTTGAGCTGGCATTGTAAGACTCCCCCCACAAAAAAAAATGTGACTCTGGATCCCACACTGCCTACAGCATATAGCTTCGGGGCATATAAGCGTAAAATAATAATAATGTGATACAAACGCATGTGCCCAGCCGAACTAAACCAGGAATGACCTCTGAAGTGAGCTAATAAAATAAAGAAAACAATTGAAAAAGATAGCCAAAAGTCCTCCTTTTTCGCCCCTTGTCGACTTCGTCGCGTCAAATAACGCATTATGGCTTTTCCTATTTTTGGAACACAGTTTAACACGTGTTCCAAGCTGTAATTTCCTTTAAATTCCCACGATTCTTAGTTGATTTATTCAAAATTTTAGGGTCATTGCTCTAAAACACAATTTTCTTAATAGAATTGTCGAATCCACATATTTTTTATTTACTACTTGAACAGAATTTTGTTTATAAAATGTATGATTTCCTAAAATTTTGCCCTAGCGCCGCTAGGCCTCGACTACACCGCTGTCTTAAATATTAAACAGATTGGCAATTGAATATTTCACAAATTAAACTGTAACAACTTTTGATACCTCGTAAAATAAAAAATATCTCTAATTTTATAATTAAAATTGCGATTAAAAAGTGTTCGACTTTAGCGTGTGCGTGTCAGTTTCTGAATAGGTTAGCGTCTATCGGAGATTTGACAGATAGAAAAGTGATAAACTCAGTTATGAAATATTTAATGGTATTTGTTTGAAATTCTGACGATTCGATAATTAAAATAGTCACGGAATTCCCATTTATTTTTCAATATATTTTATTTGTGTCATTTCGACTTAATTTTTAGTTTTATATCTGCCCCCTCCATGTCACATGGTAAAGCATAAATATTCTATATAAGACTATATATATCTAGATAATATGTGAACATGGAACAATAAAGTTATTCGTATTTGTATCTTATCGGCTAAATTCTATTGATTATATTTTTACGATTGTGCTCTTATGATTGATTCCAATAAATAATTAATAATTAAGTTTATATACGTGTACATTATGCTAATTTAAGATTTTGTGTAAGGGAAACAAGATTTCAGCATTTCATCTTTAAGTTCTACTACATCGCCCACATGGTCGCGTTCACATTCCTCCGTACTTTTCGCGCAGTCTAAAAAGTGCGCGAAATTATTCCCCTTTAGTGTTCACTATACATTTTAATATTGTAAAAATATTTGTGAAACATAAAAAACATTATTTAGCGTAGTTTTTAAATAACCAATTACCCTGTATTTCCTCATTTTTTCCCGTCAGGCAGGAAGTTTATAGCGAGTACACTACACACCACAAATATAGTACGAAGCAAAATAGATATCTCAATCATGTAAAAAGAATAAACGTTGCGTTGTTTCACTAAAATTATAGGCATTTGCAAAGCATTAGTAATTCTACATAGATAAAAGACTTTAGATTGAGATATCCTTTATCTTAGGTTCAAGAGGGATATAACATAGTTCTCCTAAGTAAAAATTAGGACGATGGTTTACTCGTCTTTGAGCTGAAGTCCATTAGAAACTGCAGCCACTCATAAAATACTTGTTTTCAAAATGCACAATTAAAATTTTATTTTAAATTGATGAGTATACGTCAGAATGGAAGATGAACAGGAAATATGCTTTATAGATTAATAAAATAATATATATGGATATTTCAAAATACGGTGCATACTTTAAACTTTAAGAAACTAGCTTAAAATTTTCTGAACTGAATTGAATAGTGGAAGCTACCGCCGTTGAAGAAACGACTATTTGGTCAGTTTTTCTTGTTTCTTCAGTCATAATCTACTGTTAAAACTACGAAACAATCGCATATTCATTACATTATCCTTATTTTAGTAATCATATTTCTGTTTAAGCACTTTAACTGAATTCAGAGCAAAACTGGTTGTTATGCTGCAGTTTTTGACGATTTCTTCACAATAACAAGTAAATCATCAGAACTTTTTCTGGCATTCTTGGTATTTCACTCCACCCTCGAAGAATATGAAACTGCAATTTGAAGAGTTATGGAGACTTTAGTGTATGCAGGGATTACTCTAAATGTCTTTTTATAGTCAACTTGCAGAATGCTACACTAGATCAGTGTTTCACAAATGGTAGGATACACTTATAGATATGTTGTTGATAAATTACGAAGAGGGACCAATAAAAAAAAAATATTAGTTATTTCTGTAACATGCAACACCTCTGAAAAGTTCAATGCAATTTAACATGGTTATAATTAGAAAAAAAAGTTATTTACTTTTTAAAAATGCACTGCCTTTACTATGATAGGAGTTTCAACTTGTAACACAAAAGTCAATGAACATACGATACAAAAAGTTAAAACACGCTGTTTCGGAAGGAACTCTTGTCATCCTGGCTTAACAATAAATACTGCGGAACCTTTTCTTGGAATACGACGAATAAATAGTCAAAACTTGAGCAGGGATCTCAAATAGTCACGAAGCATTTAAACTGAGTTTACAAATGAAGACACTTCTATATAAGAAAAACCTAGAAGGTCTAGCCTCTCACTATTACAAATACGAGAATTCTTCCACACAGGGCACAGCAATCCAAAAAATCTGCCAAGTACTTAAGCACATTCCTCTCACCTTATCCCGAATTACACTCACAGATTTTATGATAGGTTTTCAAGAAGTACGCCTCCTTACTATTAGCAAACTCGTCCCAATTGCATAAGCACTGACCTGCTAAATTTAAATTTGAAAACGGTTGCATTTTAAACTAACAGCCTCTTGCTTAAAATGCTGGTCATCAAGCTTCATGTGACATTACACGTTGTATTCTTTCCACATGTACCAGCCCTTAACCATTTGATCTATACTGCGAACTGATATTTAAAACGCAATATAAATTCTAGTTTCAGTATAGTATGAACCCTATCTCATCAACATTATATGACGCAGAAAACTTAGCAATGGTGTCAGAGCTTTTGAATTGCCCTTGACCCTACCATTATTTATAGATAGTAGGTTATACCATAATCCAGTTTACCAATTTTTCATATGGTTGTGAAAAATTATGCAATTTTTAAAAAAAGCTATGTCACATGATGAACATCTCAACGCCGACAACTGTGGCAATGAACGCAATTGTGGTTAGTAACAATAAAATCATCGAACTATATTAAGTAATTGGCGCAGTTTTAATCGTAGAGATATCAGACAAAGTCGAGCAACACAAGAATTTATCAGAGCATTTGTTTTCTAGGCGTCTTGTTATTTATTACTATTAGTATTATATTTACAAGTATTGTACATATTGCTTATTATACTATAGATTTAGAGCAGTTCAATCAATTTGTTGAATGTTAACTATATTCGTATATGTATTTCAATGTGAAAATTGTGCAAAGAAGTTACAGAGTACATAATGATTTTTTTCCATATATATCGTCTTCCTTATTTAAAATGATTAGAGTTTGATTAAAAGGTGTTAAAGGGGTATTTATATAATAATTTATGGTGTGCTTGTATTTAATTTTATCTTTAAACTAAAATATTCAGCTTTTACATGACTGCATTTGCTTTATCACTACCCGTAACATACGACGATTAATAAGCAAGTTTTGACACACGAAATTTCATATTATATAATTATCTTATAAAAAGAATAAGCTGTTGCATCGTTTTCAATTGTCTTCCGTACTTCATGTGTTAGTTGGAAATTGATCACAATATAAATTGAGAAATAAATTTACATATATCGTTATTGTTAAATTATTTATTATGGCTTACATCTCTAAACAAATGAAATAATACTAGCATAAGAGAGCGATATTCGTAATTATCGTTTATTCTAGTATAAAATATAATGCATTTTGGTATAATGCGATGTGTTGCTACTTACGGAGGATTTGAATTTTTGTTTTTATTTGAAGCTGTAAATATAATTTGCAATCAGGAAATGCATTTAAGATCTATGGAGTGTTATCTGAATACAAGTTGTTGTAAAGCGTTTGATATGCATATTAATGATAAAATTGTTAATATGGCTATACGTATATATAAAAATTCATTATGATTAATGAAAGAAATTCGATTTTCAAGAAGAAAAACTGCAATGAGAGAGATTTGTAATATCTAGGAGGTTAAAAATTATATCGATTTAATATTGCCATAATTTTTAACTTTCTTGCATGCAAATTTCTCATCTTTTATTCCATGTTTCTTATCCTTCACCATAGATCGCACCCGGAGAAAACTGGGCTAAAACATGCGAAAATATTGTTTTTGTTCTATATCGATTGTGTTCTAATCAATGTAATCTATTCCATTTACAGACTTGTGTGTTATTTAGAAACATTTATTTATACATTTTTACGAATACATCGTTTATAGTATGCTCAATGTGGTTTTCATATATATATATATGTTAAAGGATTGCCATTTAATGTGGATACATGCCGTTACCATGTTTAGTTCGTGCTTTTTGCGTTGTTAGAGACATTGCATATATATATTTAGTAATGATAATTATTGGTCAGTTCTCTAGTGCGCAGAAATAAAATATATAACACATATATTAAACGTGTGGTGATTTGGAAGAATTTTCAAGCAAACAATTTAAAATAATCATTCACTTGCTTCTGCATAAAATGTCGCAGTATGAAACATTTTAATATGCTCGAGTTTATTATTTTCAAGTTGAAATGCCATTTTTTGTGCGTGAGCAGCCATGTTTCCATGACAAATTATTGATAGAATTTAGAATTTAAATTAAGTATATTGTCGATCCCGTATGAGTACGACTGCTGCTTGTAAGAAAGTATTGGCTAAGTGCGTTTGAAAAAAAGGAAGACGTTTCGTATGATGAAATATTATGCGTAGAAACCTTTTTTGGCGCAGAATGACCCTTGCTGTCCCTGTGCTATCCACATAAACAGAAACAATCAATCAACCATTATGCATAGAAATTTTATTTGCTAGAATCCCTAATGTACCTCAAATTTTATAAATCATATTGCAGATTTTTGAATAAAGTCGAAATCTATTGTCAAAACAATGGCTTTATATATATTTGAAGAAGTAAAGTTCATTTTAGTTTTTTTTAACTATTTTGGAACTGTGAAAAGACTTGCATTTATGAGTTTTGATTTTTAAATACCGCATTGTCTTCATCGGTACGAACTTGTACATTTGTTAAGTTTAAAACAATATTCTCAGTTACGCTAAATCTTATACGTAACCAACACTTTGTTGCTTAAAAGTATCAAGCTGAAGTTTGTATTCATGTAGAGTCACGCAGAACAAAATATATGTTCGGGTAGTAGCCAATCCATAGTTTTCTGTACAAAAAGAAAAAAAAAAATTAGTCTCTCTCGTGTGGTGACGCTGGCTCTTCCAGCTCTCAGCGATGTAATGCTGTAGATGAATTTTTTTGGGGGGAGTTATCATCTTAAAAATATCTTTTCTACTACCGGCTCTTTTTAAGTGGAGAAACTCCATTTTTATTAAGCAATTTTAAAAAGTCGCCAAATGGCGCTTCGTAGCCAATTCTTGTTACTTTGTGCGCAGTGGATGGAAGCCATTAAATGACTGTAGCGCCGTAACGGGGCATTTTAAGAATAAAATTGTTGGAACAAAAAATGTTCATTTTTAAATTCTTTACCATTTGCACATGCTTATGAATTCCCAAATGTGTGCAGTGTGATAAAAAAAAGCAATTTTCATACATTATCTCATTACAGGGTAATACGGATCACGATCAAGAAATGGAATTTTCGCACTTTTTTGTCTTCGCTGTATTATTAGGCCAATGACTTAAAATCTGTATCAAAAATTGTATTCAATTCGTATAATTGCGTACGCCGCGACGAAGATGGACGTAAAACATAAATTCTCTATACAGACAAGCTGGTTTCTTTGCGAACCGTGTGAGTTCCACCAATACTGTTTATTTAACGTCTTTTCCAACCCTGAAATTTTCCAAACGTTATTCTGAAACACCCTGTATAAGAACGCATATCTAGCAAAGCTAATGTAGGTCAGATATCTAACTAAAATTATTAAATCATAAAAATTATATACTAATATTAAATTACTAATGGAGTTTTTTTTATAAAGGTGATATTTAATATTACTATATTTCACATGTTTTATTGTTGTATTCCTTTTGTTGTAAAATTACTAATTTTCATTAAAGAATGTTTATTGCTAAATAGTTTCGAAATTGCTAGTTCTATCTTCGCCCCTTCCAAACAAACAAACAAATCACTTAATTGGATTCATAGCCTAGCGATGAAAAATTTCCGACATTTATATCTTATGCTAAACCCAATCGACATTTTGTACTGTCATATTTAATAGTCGTCAAGAAAACTATTGCACCGATAAGGAGTAATTCACTTTAGGGTGAAACAATTTTTTTTGACCAAAGAATGCATTTGTGCTTGTAAACTATTTCTTTCGTTTAACTAGTTTTCTACATACCGTAGGAGTAATGTGTTTCCTTTCACATGGTAAACACAACGTTTTACTATCTTAGTACTATTCTTTATTTTATTTTAACTATAAATAGTCGTAACATTTGGTCAACTATGCCTAATTTTTTTGTCCAATTCAGATTTAAAACATGGCTGTCACGCATACTTTACATAAATATCAACCGCATATTCAAATGAATTGTTACTGTTTATTTTCAAGTGTTTCTTGTCAGCGACTCTGATACTGACATGTCATTGTTGCATGTCACGCTTTCGGAAGAGATATTTACAACAAGGATAAGTAACTGTATGTAAGACTATGGTTAATTCAAGCCCAAATGCCCATTTTTCCATTAAGGACTTTTTTTTAACGTGGTTGAATTGTTAAATCTTAGTTATGAAGTCTTCTACTAATCAGTCTACTAAAAACCGGCGTTGTTTTGCTGGTATGGAGCCCAAATTTTTTCAACACGGGAAATGGAATATCTATATTACTAAGAATGAATTTGACATGTACTGTTGTTTCAAGAAATAAATTTTGCAATAAAAATGTTATATTGTGTGTACATTATTTATAGTAGATTTTAGATGAATGTTTACTAATTACTGCTAATTCATTTGCGAACACCTTCTAAACAATGCAGTTTCATAAAGAAAACTAATTCTAGAAAAAAGGGTTTAAACTGCATACGATTTACATACGAAATAAATTGAATAACCTTAAAAGTTGAAAGAAGGAAAGTGCTTTATATTTAAACCCTTGTTTTGCAATGCAATTAAGGCGGACGTTTACTAAACCTCGCCGTCGCATCTTCTTCCTATTGATCATGATTCCTCAATTATTTTTGGCAACAACGTACAAAGATTGACCAGGGCTTACCATAACTAGTAAAATTTGACACTGGTCGGAATATACGAAATACAAATGAAGAAAGGTAAAAACATAATTTTACCTTCTTCATTTGTATTTCGTATATTCCGACCAGTGTCAAATTTTACTAGTTATCAATTATATTTGATGGAAGTATTTTTAAAAGCTTTTCAAACTTTCATAGTCCGGCAAACCGAAAAGAGGATATAACGCATACTACAGAAGGTGTTTACACATTTTTAGAACGATCGTATATAAAGTTCATCTTGACGAAATATTGATTGATTGATTGATTTTGATGGAAGATAAAAAAAAAATGTTTTGATGAAAAACGTGTGATGAAAGGGAAGAAAATCTGGTAATAGCTTCTTACTCGAAATGTAAAATATCGTTTGCGACGTTTGAATGTATTTTACTTTCAAAATGTCGGAAATAAACAAACCGTAGATCGAAGGATATATTTTTGTGTTTTCCAAAGAAAAATTTCCTATTCCGTAATTAGAAATTGTTGTGAAACGCATTGTATTAAACTTCTTAAGTTTAAAGTAAGCAATATTATTATTGGGAAAGGAAAAAACCGTCCATCATCACTTCTACATGGAAAGAAGACTCAAACCAAATACATGCACAAAGGTACGTACCTTTACAAATATTAAAAAAGTGAAATTGCTGGTAACAAGAGAAAATCTGATGACGCAGAGATCAATTGCAAAGTCTTTAGGGATATCTGTGTCAACAATAAACAAAATAATAAATCAGGATTTACAGAGTAAAAAAGCTAAAAACATAATGTTCGCCGGATTTTTCCCAGGCATGTGGTTTAACGCAGAACACTTTGTAGAACCCTGTAGGAAAACCATTTAACAGGAGGTAAATGAAAATGTATCGTGACCCTTAATGAAGCATGTGTTTGTCTAAATGATTGCAATAAAAAATGGTCTATTTGCTTTCGAAAACGCGGAGTAAAAGATGTACAAACCTGGTTCCGAGAATGCAAAGAACGCTTTAGTAAGGGGGTTTATGATTGTCGAAGGTTTATCCTACAATGAGAAATTAAGATTAACAACAGCAGAAAAAATGTTAAAATTAACTCAACATACTATTAGACGAATATTTTACCTCAGACATTCACAAAAGAGATTCCACTTCTTTATTCCAGCGTCCTTCAAAGAAGGACTGCATCAAGAGACAGCCACTAGCCATGCTTCAAAATCTACGACTGCTTTCTTTGAAAACATGAAGACTTATACAGATATTGAATATGCACATTTTCAACATATTTCTGCGAAGTGCCCTGACGTTTCACTTACGGACTGTTGTGCTTTTGGTCTGCTGAAAAGAGCTCTTTCGAAGTAAAAAATTATTATATTTGATGGTCTCTGGAAAGTAGTGTAAGGGGAGTGGAAAGCAAAACCCCTACAAATTTTACAAAAGCCCCTCTACCATGGAATGTACGATGCAGACGTACAGTCCAGAAAAGGGTGTTTCAGATTGAGCATTTAAAAACTTAATATTTATATTTTGAATATTTTAATTACGCGACATCGACATCGTTCTAAAAATGTGTAAACACCCTCTTCATTTTCAGCGATCCATCAAATTCGCCATTCTTCCAAATAATGAATGCTTTCCATTTGACGATAATTAAGAAATCGGCAATGGTTGGCAAACCAAACGCTGGTAATTCTACATTTCTTCTCCAAAAGCATAATTTCTTTTATTTAGCACTATCTCTTCGAGGTCCGTAAAATGTGTTAGCGGTCTCCTATTTGGTCATCCCTGGTATATATATGTTATGAATTCATGGAAGATTTCTTAAAGATAAAACTTTGTTAAAAATTAGTCATTTATCAACAGTTATTATCATAAATTAGCAGCCGCTAATTTTTCAAACATAAATCTTAATCAGCGATGTACTTTTTTCTTGATTCGCATCTTGGTTTGCATTTTAAAATTATAGCCATTAGAAGGTAGTACGGGACCGAAACAGGGGAAGTACACCTAAATTCAAAACTATAAAAATATTTTAATAATTCTTTTCACAAAATCAGAAGCATAACAAACATGGGCGCATGACTTGTTATTAGTTTCCTTCTTCTTGGAAAGGAAATAAATACAAAATCATGTTTTGTCTTTACATCTCGCGATGGGAGTACAATGGGACCCCCTAGAATCTAAGCCAATAGCGAAGATAATGCATAACCTAGGTGTGAAATGTTACTAGTCGACCATATCAAGTTGTATGTTGAGTTTATTGTGGTGTGGCGCGTTGGATCTAGGCGAACTCTCTATAGTTGCTTCTGGCGAATCTTTAATTTTAAACGCTAGTTTTAATCTGTCCAAAGTTACGTTTATGGATTTCTTTTTACGCTAATTTATAAAATTTATCAGTACGATGAGGACTTTGAACGGATCTGCGTACGGTTGTGTTAAAGGCTTGAGCACTAGGTCTTGTCCCACAACAGATACACATGTGTCGTCGTCCCTTAAATCAGCGTGGACGACAGATTTTCTTAGTAGGCTTCTGGTCGTCATTATGGGCTGTAAGTTCTCAATGTGATGCGTAATATTGCTAAGATGCTGGACGTGTCAAAATCCAGTTTGCGGGTGAAACAGTTCACCGGGTAAGAGCAAGGTTGTACCACATACCATCTCGGCTACTGAAGCATCTATATCCTCGCGTACTGATCTTCGTAGTCCAAGTAAAAATGGTGGGAAGTACGTCAAACCACTTACCAGTGATATGACACATGAGTGTACTCTTTAAGTATCTGTGGAACCGTTCCATGAGACCGTTTGCAACGGGATGGTACGCAGTGGTCCTGGTTTTATATGTACGGAGAAAGCGTGATAGACAATGAAAAAGGTTAATCTCAAGTTGTCTACTCTGGTCCGTTGTGATTTGAATAATTCTCGAATCCCGAGATTACATCCTTTGTAAAATTTTCTGCTATAGTTTCGGCAGTTTGATCTACCGCCAAAGGTCATCTGGCCATCTGCTGAATTGGTCACACATGTGAGAACATAGCCAAAACCGAAGAATGTGGCAGAGGTCCAGCAAAATGTCTATGGACGTGAGCAAATCTGTCGGAGGCAGTGGAAACCTCCCCACGGGGTCTTTGTATTTTTTATGAATTTTGAACGCTGACAACTGACCCAAAATTTGATCCACGAGGCCACATCTTTAGGTATAGTGTTCCAAATAAATCTTTGCTTTATTAGCCTTGTTGTGGCTTTGATGCCTGGGTGCGCTAAGCTGTGCAGAGCTAGAGCAATTCCCTACGACATTCAGGTGGCACGTAGGGACAGATTCTCTGACCTGATACATTGCATATTAATGTTACCCACAGGTGTTGATTCCATGGGCTGTAGTTGCTGCCCAGTGGCGGATGCGCGTAATGTGGCTAAGGAAGGATCGTTGCGCGCTGGGCGTTAGCCATTTTCGTAATCGATATTGCCCGATAATCAATCCTTTCTGCTTACAGGTACTTGCATCTGCAAGTACTATATTTCTTTTCAGCATCGTTTAATTTGCGAGAAAAAAAATGCCAAAGCAGATTCCCGCCATCAACGTTTTTGTTGTAATACGGTTCCTAAAGGCTATTTTGGACGCATCAACTATGACAGAAAGCTATGCGCTCTACCTGAGAAATGCCATTGTCGTAGTTTTGGTGATCATAGTTTTACATTTTAGAACGCGGTGTGCATATCAAACCAAACTAATGCGGTTTATTATTCTTTTTCTTACCCTTTATCATATCGTGCAATGGCGCCTGCATTTGAGCAGCATCATGAAAAAAACGACGGAAAAAATGTATTATTGTGAGAAATTTTCGTAATTCTGCAATATTCGTCGGCAGTAGATAATTTATGATTGTTTACCTTATGCGGTGTGGGAACACTCCCTCCGCAGCCTAAAATTTTACAAGCAACTCGCGGCCTAATTGACATTTGTCTGCGTTTAGAACTAGTCCGTATTCGTTTAGACACTTGAAAACATTTTCTAGGTCTTGTTGATGTTGCTCTGGCGTTTCGGATGCAACTGGGATATCATCAATATAAATGCAATTGCTGATATCTCGGAAGATCGGTATTGGATGGTGTAAGAGGTCTGAGAAGCATTCCACCGAGGCCATACGCCATCTGTATATATTCGAATAAACCTAGAGGAGTAATGATTGCTGTCTTGCCTATATCTTCCATATCTTCTTCTGCAGTAGGGATCTGATTATAAGCACGTACAAGATCGAGTTTAGAAATAAATTTTCTTTCCTTGGAGACTAAGGCTGAAGCCTTGTATATGGGGATCTGGGTATCTGTCTGGTTCTGTTATGGAACGACGATAGTCTCTACATATACGCCAATTATTCCGTCCCTTGTGGACGAGGTGTATTGGATTGCTCCATTGACTTTTTGAAGGTCGAATGATACCTTGAGCCATCAGGGATTCAAATTCTCATTTTAGGAATTCGGCTTTTTCTGGTGATAAACGTTTGGCTCGTGTAAACACAGGAGGGCCATGGGTGATAATGCAGTCGCTAGTTAGATTATTTAGGTTTGTAACGGCCTGGAGATACTAGTATATTTGTAAAGTCAGAATCATGTCCAGCTGAATTGCTTTCGTTATTGGATATTGAGATTTATCATTGTAAGAGGGTGCTGGAGACTGAGTGACGTCAGTCTCCGGTCAGTACTATAGCGTGATTGAATAATGAAAGCAAGAGCTATTTAACCACGGGTACTGAGATGTTAGCTCTCTTTTTTAGTTAAAATGTTTTAAGATGTTAACGGGGCTTTCAATAGGACGCAATGCCTAGGTTATAATCCTGGCTTTCTGCTCGGTAAGCGTAGGCTTACCTCTTTTAATGAAGTCACGCGTTTGCTTGCTCAACCCGGGCTACGTTAAGGAGAACAGTCGAGTTCTTGCGGAGCAAGGACTGGAGCTGGAGTCGTAAGTTATTCGCTAAATTCTTGTGCAGAATTATTGCTGGAGTAGTAATGCCTAGTGGAAGCAGCGTGATTAATGCTACCCGTATGCGGATTAAGGAACGTGTTCGACAACTGCAGACCTTGCCTCATAAGGATGTAAAGCTGCTTATATCGGAATGAAGAGACCGACTCAATGAACTGCCAAAAGGGTGATAGTGTTTTGTTATATTTTTAGTTAAGGCTAACCGGTGTGAAAATGTACTTAATAATTTATTTAACGTAGACTTTAGTTAGCCAGTTAGGACATTTCGGGACTTGTTAATAAGGAACGAGAGTAACTTGGAAGTGAAGCCGTCAGTTATGGAGAACTAGTTTATTGGTTTAATAGGACTTGTTGATTAAACCCGGTATTGAGTCCAAGTGCTTAGAAGGACCTGTGTAGAAGAGCCCGAGACGTCAGCTGCTGGATACCAAGTGCAGGTTATTGTTATGGTCTAATATTGCTGTAATTAACCTAAATTGCTAGTTAGATATTACGCCATTTGTTTGGTTAATTTATTTCATATATTTGTAGTAATACTGCCCCGGTTTGGTCTTCACAAGTGGATAGGTTCTTAAGCAGTTCCAGAGTTTGCAATGTGATTTTGACGTATTGATTAGTTCCAGTACAGACATTCGCCCGAAAGGATGGATAGCTTTGGCTTGAACGTTATTGCTACTGTTGTAACTTCTAGAGCACAATAAACACCTGTTCACGATTTCGTATATTGTTTGCCAATGTTGACAAGCACCAAGCTACGTGGTTTCAGGATTGATAAATTAATTTGTAAGAGCTAGTATACTTTTATATGCTAAGTTAAAAGTAAATCACCGTTAGGGTCATTTGACTCTAACGCTAGTTGTTATATGTTAAGGCCTACTAACGACGGATTTGTTATATTGGGATATCTGGCTAAAATTTCGTGATAGGACGAACTTCCCGATAACATTATCAGACGCGGTACACGTGTATTGATTTTGTCACCTTTGGTCATGAGTAGAGTAATTATGTTAATTAGGTACTGATTCCTAACATCAATTAAGAGATTGTAATGTTTCACGAAGTCAGCACCAATAATTCGTTTAGAAATTTTGCGATTAAAAATTTCCATAAGAAACTTCTACGTAAACCAAAATCTAACTGTATTTCTATTGTACCCCATATGTCTATTTTCATACAGTTCGCAGCGTATAGAAATAAATCCTGTTTTGTACACAGTCTTTTAACGTAGGTGTGGGGAACACAGATAAATTTGCATCACTGTCTATTAGGAACTTGTGACCTGAAATTTTATCTTTAACGAAAAGACGGTTTGTATTTTCACTTATGTCCAATCCCGTCACATTGTTCGTGGTTCCGCTTTTTCCGACCATAAACATGGTTTTCTGCATTTCCGAGCGTCATCACCAAAGTTTTTGTGGTACCAACATAAGTTTTTATTTGAGTCCGAATTGCTGTAGTTGTTTCGTCGCCATCGGACACGTAAAGCTCGTCTGCCGCGACTGGGCGAACGACTATAAATTAAGCTTGTTAGTTGTCTAACTTCATTTCTTAGTTGATTAAGTTATTCTTGTAAAATATTGTCCGTGCGATGAGATTTCGAGGGTCGTTGTATTTCGGTAATACTCGCATTCAATCCTGCAACTTCGAGAATTTTATCAGCAATTCGGGCTAGTTCATCGAGATTTTCGCCTCCCACAGACAAAATCTGCTGCTCGTTTAGATGAGTAATTAAGTTTTCTTAGCCAAAGTTCTTGAAGCATAGAGTCATTCAATTTACACGAAGAGAGCTCTTGCATTTCCCGAAGCAGCATACCTGACATTTTATCTCCGAATGTCAAATCCTGCAAAAGTGTCTGGAGCCTGGTTGCTTCTGATTGGGCAAATTGTTCGTTGATTCATGTTTTAAGTGCGAGGTAGGCATTCTTAGGAGGTTCTCTTATAATGTCGCTCACTCCCAAAAGTAATTCTGGTTCAATGGCTGGTACGACACAGTGGAAATTCGTTCGGTTGTCTTTAATACCCAAAGTAATGAACTGGCTTTCCAGCTGACGAAACCCAAGTTTTGTATTGTTTTTCCAAAAAGACAGTGCTTTGAAGGGGACACATGACAATTCGAAAGGCGGGTTTGTAGTGTCGCTTATGTTGTTAATTTGAAAGACGTTTGAATAAGTCAAAAGAGACCTTAGTGATTATTGGCGACTCAAAAACTAATTACCTTGGCGATGTCAGGATGGCTAATTCTTCAGCTTGGCGTTGCAATGTGGAACGACATTGGCGATATTCGATGGCTGTAAAACCCGACTAAGCTGTTCCTGCCTGGAATTTATTTAGAACGTTAGCAAATCCAGCGATAAATCGTTGATGAAATTCAGAAGGTGTTTTTAATAATCACGTACGTTGTCACCACTTTATAGCGGTATTAGAAGGTATCATTCCAGGATGGAAAGAGAAAATGTACCTAAGTTTAACCGCTATAAAAAACATTTTAATAATTTCGTTTTTACAAAATCCAGAGACCTAATAAACACGAGCGCATGAGTTGTTATTAGTATTTCTCCTTCTTGGAAAGAAGTTAGCAAATACAAAATTACGTTTTGTTTTTACACCTAGAAGTGGGAGCAGAACAAAATAAAGGATTATTTCCTCAATTTTTATGTTTGCTTGTATACCATATAAATTGTTGATGTAGTAAAAATAGAAAACCCCCAAGGTCTAATAAGTTCTAAAAGCTTGAATTAATTTGACGTATAGCGTAGAGTATATATATACAGGGTGCGTCATAAATTCATGCAAACTTCAAAAATTCATAATAAAAGAAGTAATGCTCGGAAAAAATTTCGTTTTACGCGAATATGATCAGAGGGACATTGGATTTTTTTCCATGTAAAAAAAAAAATGATTTCAAAAGTAACTGAAAGAGGGCGCTCACACGTCATACTGAGACGTTTTATGCAAATCGGGCAAACAAAAACAGACAATGAAACAGATCACAATAACATGACACTGTGCATTTACTATTTTAAAGTAAAAGATGTTCAACATGACCACCACCACAAGGTATTAGGCAAGTGAGGCGTGTCACTACGCCTATTGCAGCTGAGTGTAGCATGTCGGCATCGATTCCACTGACGGTCCGTTGAATGGCATCTTTCAGTTTCATCAAAGTGGCAGGGGAGCCCCGGTACACACAAGATTTCAAGTATCCCCACAACCAAAAATCTTCCGGGGTCAAGTCTGGTGATCGTGAGGGCCACTTAAACTTACAACCTCGACTTCTCATTCGGTCTACAGTGAAAGTTTCCAACAGGAACGTCTTGACAGCACGTGCAAAGTGGGGCGGGGCAGCATCCTTCATGAAGGTGACGACAGGTAACGCATGTATTTTCTGCAATGCTGGCACAAGGTGATCACGCAAAAGCGTAACTTACCGTACTACAGTGACTGTACAGGTTTTCCAACCGGATACAGGACAACGCTCTTCAAAAAAGAAAGGGCCCAGCATGAACGCCGCGGGAAAACCACACCAAACCGTCACATGAGGAGAATGCAGTGGCTTAGTGAGGTAGTCACGAGGGTTTGACGTCACCCAGATACGACTGTTTTGCGTATTGTCACCATGCAGTGAAAGTGGGCTTCATCCGTCCACATGACATTCAACAACCATTGTGGGTCACGTTCCATTTATGCAAGCGCCCATGTAGCAAATTTTTGTCTTTCATCTCTATCTGCTGATAATAACTGGTGAAGTGCCTGTATTTTGTACGGATACAGATTCAAGATTCTGTGCAGAATACGTCGAATCAACAATTCCGGAATCACCGTTATTCTCCCAGCTTCACGAGCACTGCTACTCCCCGTTGATGTCTTGGCTCCCAATTCTTCCATGACACTTTGTACAACATGGATGCGGTCCACGCTCAAGGATGGTCTGCCACTTTGTGGATGATCCTTCAAACTCCCCATTTCCTCAAAACGTCGTACTAAATTCAGTATCCCATTCAATGAAATAGGGCTTTTTTGCGCCTTCAGTCTGTTCTCCGTGCGAAACTTTCGCAATGCAATAGTTGTAGATTCACCATTCTTATAGAAAAATGCAACCACCAACGCTCGATTTGGTAACGATAGCATGCTGCCGGCATCGAATGACGAATCCATTTCCAGCCCGGTGTTTTATTGCTAACCTAATTTGCATAAAACGTCTCAGTATGACGTATGAGCGCCCTCTTTCAGTTACTTTTGAAATCATTTTTTTTATACATGGAAAAAAATCCAATGTCCCTCTGATCATATTTGCACAAACCGAAATTTTTTCCGAGCATTACTTCTTTTATTATGAATTTTTGAAATTTTGCATCGAATTTATGATGCACACCTTTTTACATATATATATATAGGTCTCGACAAAATTTTGGAGAACCGAATCTCTACAAGAGTACTACTTACTCGCCTCAAAAATAAAACCTTAAAACATACTAGGAAGAGATTTACTCTCCGCCAACTTCGAAAATTTAGTCAGCAATAGCAACCAGGCGATCACATTTGTCAACCCTAGGGATATATACAGGAAAACGTCGATAAACCGTATATCTAGGTACCCAGAAATTGTAAGGACTTAAGCGGCTACAGGGCACAGATGGTTGAAAAAATGTAAAAAGAAATCGATTTTCAGATTTTTAATTAGAAAAAACTTCGAATCTTTCTGCACATTTTGATGCTAAATTTATTTTGTATGTCATTTCTTTCATTTCTAGTGTGAATTTAAGATATGACTGATTTAATTTCTAAGTTCTAAAATGTGTAAAACAACTGCAAAGGTTTTACTGTACTCTTTGAACACTTGAATAACGAAAAAATTTTCAGTCAGCAAAATTAAAAGCTCATGGAAGACAAAACCATAAAGAAGGTATCAACTATAAATATGGTGCCTTCTAAAATATGATCAGTACACGTAAAAGGTATACAAATATAAAAATTTTAATTTTTCCTTTCTTCAACATTTAAAGGCTGTTTTCTCTATGATATATATTTGAATATTTTTGTGCGGTTAAACTTTTAAACTTTTTAACTATTTTAGTTATGTGCATGAAATGTGGTCAGTATATTGACAACTATATTATCTTAAAATTCACCAAGGAAATTTTGCATGTTTTTCAAATTTTTGAAAATATGGATTATTGTGTTATTGATTTCGTGATATTGAAGTTTAATTTTTTTAATCAAAAGGTATACATAATTATAAAAATCCTCTTTTTAGAATGCAACATTCTATAATTTTCTTCATGAAATTATTTTATTGGGGTTATAAATTAAAAATTGTGAAAAGAGATAGGAAAACCATGAAACGTTGTGTTTAGTCATATTAATATTTTTTCTACCATAATTTGTATTTTATTATTCTTTCCAGGTAGGTATTTATACAGATATGATTCTTTACTAAAATACACATCAAGTGTTTATCTTAAAATTAAAAAAAATAGCATTTTGGTACCTGTATTCCCTTTAGGAGATTACCTACTCTAAAGAATATGTGAATTTATAATTTATCAAGGTATTCATAACAATAATATAAATTACTTGTTAGAAGTAATAACACATAACTTAAACTGAAAAAAATTAAGTATACATCTTTTTAGCTTTATTGGAATATGCAAGCTTTAATGCTACTTACTGTACATGCGTATTACGATGCCCAGAACGTGTTCAATTTTGAATGAAATGAACATCTGTCAGCACAATTAAATCTTTCCTCTAAAACATCTAGTGCTACTATCTAAAACTGATGTAAGGTAATACGAATTGTTACTAAGTCTTCAAGAATTGGTGTTTCATTAGGTGATGAAAAAATTTCCTGATTGTCATTTTCGTTGTTCGCTATTTAGCGCTTTTCTTTTAACTTTCAACCTTTAGATGATCTTACGACCAGCTATTCAGAACATAAAAAGGAAAAAGTTTTTTCACAAGCGTAACAGAATGAGGTCAAGGCTCTTAACGTCATTCAGTTACGTTTGTGGCATTTATTAAAAATAATAATATTGTTTGTTTGTCAGTGTTACAAGTAGCAAAAAGTTATAGTCTACAAGAAAAAATAGTATGCCATATAAGGAATCTATCATAAATACCCAACTGTATATGCTCTGCAAACAAATGACGGTTATCCCCAGAAAAAAAAATTTAACCTTCTGGAGACCCAACAAATCAAGGAGCCAAAATAATACTATCAGAGGGAAATTTAAATAGACTTTTTTAAATAATTTTTTACTATTTATGTCTTTAATATCATCAATAATTTCATCCCAGTAATATTATTCCAGTAATAATAATTTGATCCTAATCCTTGGTAATTTTAATTGATTTTTTTCTTCTCAAATGTACATTACTATTACAATATTCAATTTTTATTACATCCAAATGTTTATTTTCCTTGATCCTTTCATACGTTATTTTCAGTATACAAAATCTATTATTTGAATCAATTGGAAGCAAGCCATATTTAACGAATACTTCATTCCAATTTAACACATTTCTTTGCTCAATAATTCTTAAAAATTTAGACTGCAATAATTTAATAATATTCATATTGCCGCTATTTAAATTACCCCAGATGCTATTTCAGTATATTAAGTGGCTGTAAACAAAGGGAAAGTATAAACTCAGTAGTATACTTTTAGGAACATCATTTGATAATTTTCTTAAAATACCTAATCCTGAGCTAATCTTCCAGATAATTTTATTTACCTGCTTATTCCAAGACAATTCGTCAGTTAAAGTTACACCCAGGAAGTCAATTTCCCTAAATAATTTCAATTACTTTGTTATTGATAAGGATATTTCCAAGTATTTCGGATTTGTCAGTTTTTATTTTTTGTTTTAAAAATTAGAATTTTCGTTTTAGTTCCATTTATTTTTAATCGATTTCTCTTAAACCATAACTAAAATGTACCAATTTCTTCTTTCCCACTTAAAATTAACTTGTTTACGTTATCATTTTGAAAAAACACATAGGTATCATCTGCGTATAATGTAAGTTTTTCCTTATATGAAACAAACACAACATCATTAATAAATAACAAAAGCATTAAGGGACCAAAAATAGACCCTTGGGGGACACCAAAATAATTTTCTAATGGTTCTGAAACAGTATTATTTACATATACATATCGATGTCTTTCTTGTAAGTAATATTTCAGGATGTTATTTATCTTACTTCTAAATCCATAATGTTCCAATTTCTTTAGCAGTATTTTTCTGTTTAAGACATCAAATGCCTTACTTAAGTCAAAAAATATTCCCAAACCAATATTCCCTCCATTTCAGGATCTCTGAATTTCCGAAATTGCGTTTAATATCGCATTTTCGGTAGATCTTCTTTCATAAAGCCATGCTGGGAATCACTTAATATAGTGAATCTATTTATAAAATTTATTAATATATTATGGATTAACCTTTCGAATACTGTCGCAAAGATAACAAAGAAATTGGACGATGATTTGCCATATTATTTCTTTTACCTTTTTGGAAAATCGGAATTACTTTTGCAAGTTTCATTTCCTCCGCAATTTTTCACATTTCAATAATTTCATTTAAAATAATCAATAAAGGTTACAAAAATAATTCTGCATTTTCCTTTATTATAATGGGTCTGATTTCAGCTGCACCTCTACCCTTGTTCACATTTAAAGTTTTTATAATTTTTATTAATTCTAATTCATTTGTTTTCTCGACAAACATATTATGGTTGTTTTCTTTTGTTAAATATTTACTAAAATCATTATGCTCTGGGTCATTATCTCCCACGTCCATTTTAGCAACATTTACAAAATAATTATTATACACATTAGCAATCTTTTTTTCGTTGGTAATTATATTATCATTTACTAATAATTCCTCTAAATGTTCGTTCTTTTTTTATATCTACCTGCAATATTATTTAATATTTTCCACCTGTTTTTGCCATATATATTTTAAAAGCACTTCCTATAATAGTCTCGTGTTTTCTGCAATATTATTTTATTTATGTTCTTTCTCATGATTTTGAATTTTTTCAAATATTATAAAAGGACTTTTGTGCCTTTTGTCTAATTTCTCATTTTTTTGCTTGTTTGTAGACCTGGGAGCATAAGTTAATGTTTCTTTTCTATAGTTTGTATGTTATGATCCATGGAGAGTTAATTCACTAAGGCCTTCAGTTTTCCGATAGATCTATACCTCTCTATACAAACTTTGCTTATCTACGCTGAATAACTGGAAAAAGACTTCTAGGGAACAAAGTTTCTGGCTTTAGTCTTAATATTTTGTAAGTGATTCATTAATTAGTTAAGACCACATATTTTCGGTAGGTCAGCGAATTTTGAGAATATAATATATCCTTTTTTGCTGGGTTCCCATTTAATTATCATTTGAATAGATTTCGAGTGTAAGATTTGTGTGAAATAAAATGACGGATACTTATGTATTGAGAATATCGTTTTATTACAAGCAGCCAAGCATAATTATACAAAACTTGTAATGTCTTCTTTATCACGTGACAATGTGCAAAACCACAAAGACCAACTGCATTTGTTTATATACAAAAGTGGCAACTTACAGCAGCAAGGTTTACGGAGCATTACCTTATTTACTTCACACAGATTTCACCCACAAAAAGCCGCGGCAAACCACACTATCATCAGCACTTTGTTTTCGGATACTGCTTTAGCTTTTCGGAAGCAAGAATTCCCTCTCTTCTCAAACCAAATACACCCCAGCATAGGTATAAGTACAAGAAACACCAACAAGCTTTTCAAGACCAACGATAATACCATTTCGCATGCAAATCCGTAAAGAGCCATCAGTAAGTACAGAGGAGAAAGTGCTGGGTCGCCATTTTATCTACCATTTATATTGGTTGCGGCTAAGCGTTCTCGAAATAAAACGCTGAAATTATAACTGTGGTTGCCACTTGAACCCATATCGCCACGAAAGCTTTTAGCTACAAAAAAAAAAACAATTTCATCTATAAAATTGTCTAGTATTTTAAAAGTATTGCCAGAGTCAATATTTAAATAAAGAACTCGATGAAACTTCGTAAGTTTTTGACCTCTTGGATGATTTCATAATTACGGCAGGATTTATTACAGGACTTTGTATGTTAGGAGGAAATGTATAGGAAAACCTGTGTTTATCATAGCTCTTGAAGACTTGGAGTCAAGAAGAGTATAGAACTAAATCCACAGGCATGCTGGTAACTGGTACGTTAAAAAAGTTCGACTTCTACGAGACATGTAGTCTTATCTCTGGTCCGAATTATCAAATTTTAGAATATGACGTATTTCTTTGGGAAACAGAGTGAATATTTTGGCACTGCCTGTATACCTGTCAAATCTGTTTTCATACAGATGGACAATACGTAACTTATATTTCAAAGTTTGATAATGGTATGCAATCCAGATGGGAATGAACGAGAAAAAGGGTGCATGTGGCTAACCGGCATTGGCAAAGTATGCATATATATATTGGAATATATTTATATAATTGACGACTTCGTTATGGTTTAAAATATTAGCGTCAGAACAATTAATCCATCAAAAATAAATACAATATAGCTTTAAACTTCATCATTATCAATTAAATGCAAGCGTTCAGACACAATGAAAGGGAGAATATGAAACAGAATATTTAAGGGCAAATAATATTAATAAGAATACATTTTTTCAATCTATTTACATTTCTGGTGATATATTCTGTTACGCGATATTTTGATAATCTTGAGGTTAAAGGTATTGACTGGTGATTATGTTAGAAATGGAAGAGGGCAGAAAGTCATAGTTTGTTACCTGACTCTCCTCGAGATGGGTAACGCATTGCATAAATAGCTAATTACGTTCTTGATGCAATGATATTTTTGACCCACTTTACAAATTTAATGATGACGAGAACGCTCTAATTTTATGTTAATTCTTGGTCTCAGTTGAGAAACTGTGATAATGGGCAGTTGAAGCCTGGGTTGACGCAAGTATTTTTAATTCAAATAGAAATACAGATAATTAAGATTTTTTGAACAAGGAGTTTTAAAATTTTTATTCGTGAATGCTCATTATTAATGCTCATCAAAAGAGCATAGTTTAATATTTAATGGTTTCTAATTTTTCTAACATAATTACTAATATTATGTTACCATTTTGTAGATTTTAATTTTTATAAAATATTTTGTTGATAGCTTACTTCAAAGGCTCAAGATAAAACGAACCTTCTAGTCTATATCTATATGCAGTAACTATAACTTTTGCTTAAGTTTGAAATTTTCCAACTTTGTTTTAGCTTTTATAGTTATACACATACACACACACACCCTTTTTCTATACAGTTGCAGAAAATATGTTTTCCAGAATTACAGCAATAACATTTAATGCGAAATTATAAACAAATACTCTTACAATGGAAAAAGGCACGTATAAAGAAAGCAGCATATACATATCAGTTAACTAGATTTCACGTAAACAACAATCCATTTCACAATATAAATGTAACAGACATTTTAATATCAAACAGTAAATAATGTTCATTTCACAGTAATCTTATATATGTTAAGCGCTCCAGTGTGAAACAATAATAAAGCAACACCAGAAAATAGAAATCAAGCGGCAAAATAAGATCTTTAGTTATGAAATTCATTACAATCACGTCGAAATAAGCATGCTTATTCAAAGCAGCATTGTAGATGAAAATTTCTATTATCGGCAGTTGCCTGTTGGGCAAAATGAAAATAGGGACCTGGTTTCACAACGTTCCCTACAATCCGAACATAGTATATGGACTTTGAATAACCACATCGCTTACAGCAAAAAAGACGACTAGAATGTGTTTGAATTTTGTTTTGTTTCTGTTCTGTTGGTCAAATCTAAATAACTCAACGGCCATCAACAAGAATATCCAGAGCTTGCTTTTATACAAGATTACAAGTAAAAATCCTACCAACTTTACCCTGCTGCTACAAATCCTGACAGAATCAATGCTTGGACAGCTCGTAGTTCGAAATGAATTAGTAAAATAGTCACTGTATAAAATCTCAATTTTTCTGTGTTCCTCCTGCATCTGTAGTATTATTCTCACAGAAAAGCGCCTTAATGTATATATATATTTATTCGGATAGATATAATATCGATATACTTGTAATACAGACGGTACGTTTTCTTTTTATACTCGTTATCTCTATAATTTAGTTTTACGTGAAAATTAAAGGAAAGCTTCAAAACTTCCATTTATTTAAATGAACACAATATCTCTAATGAGGTTTAAACGCGCAGCCTAACAAAAATACTACAGACAGCTTCAAGAAGCAAATATATATATTATTAATTTATTTTAAATTTAATTTATATTTGCAGTTCTTTTTCAGCTTAATAAACCAAGGTTAGAACTCTGGTATTGAGAACGAAAACTCAACATGAATTAAAAAAAGACAAAATTGAAAGACGTATGCATTAATTTAGATATTCGCGGCTGATTTTATTAGCAGCGCTTTCACAAGTTGCAAAAACCGATGCCATTTCGTAAACGAAATAATGCGTAATTTTAAAACTAGAATATCAATTAAACGTATGTTCGGGTAATCCAACTTGGTAAAATTAAAAATAACTCGCAATCACACACGTCCCGATTATTTTCTTCACCCGTATCTAATAATCAGCTTAACTATTAAAAACGTAGGTTAAGGTCTGTATGTAATTCGTATCTGCTTGATTGAAAAGCAAATTAGAAGCTGATAAAGTTATCGATATTTTTTATTTACTTTTCTCTACATTAAACCCACTGTACCTCATTTATGATAACTGACTAATACACTTAATTGTTAGCGAAGGTACCTATTTTAATTATATACCTAGATTCACATTTCTTGTGTTTTGGACATACCTGCTGCCATAAGTAAAATGCCATCAGCAAAATAATACATTATTTAACCTTCGTTTGTTACACATGTCTGGTTGCTTATTTTTTATTTTTTAATTAGAATTGCAAAACAGAATCTAGTAGTCCAGTTCCTTGTTTTCCCATGGGTTTTCTTATCGTCATACTTCACGCAATTGAAATGTAAAAGATTCCTTTGATATTTGTTTTAGCTATAGCTATCATGGATTCGATAGAAGTATCAAAGACATATTGTGAGTTTTACTGGAAATTTTACGTGGTGGATCTTCCTTTATAACGTCCCATTAACAACAGATAAAATAAGGGATTGTTAATGCACCCCCATCATGGTCCTTACTTTAACGGTTTTATTTTATTTTGACGAGCAAAGAAATAGGAAGAATGTCTTCTCCCCTTAAGGCAAAATAAAAATTGAGTAGCATAGAATTGGAGCTTATATCGCAGCAACCGAACTTTGTAGAAAGCTGATGCGTTCAAAGGACTTGACAACTGTTATAGCAATTTTGTCTCGCTTCGTGTTTCAGAGACATGTTGGATTACAAGTAGTCAGTCTAGTTTCAATGGATTGCAGCAAATACGCCAAGAAAGCAGGGTCCGCATACAGCTGGCGGTAAAACATTATTTGTGTAGATATATTTCTAGCTACGTTGCTCAACTACTTCAGGCATCTACTTTTTTGGTTATCTATGGGTTTATGCTAAAAGAAGCATCTCTAACATAAAAGATAAAAGTAGCAAATGATCTGTATTTTAGCTAAAATTTCAAAATACATTTTAAAATATCTTATTATGTGGCTAGCAAAAACACCGTGTTTTAATTTTAATAGATCAGTAACTAAAACGAAACGTCATTTTGAAATACTCATCGAAGGTTTTTATTATGCACTTTAATTTTACCAAATAATAAATTTGTCATTTATGGAGCGTCTCAAATTAAAGTATTTTACAATTGAAATTTGTTACACCATATTTAGGAAGCTAAAGTAAAATATATTTAAATTACTCAATGGAATGCCGTTAAGAAAACGAAATTAATCCTTAAATATATAAATTGATTAATAATGTAGTACAGGTAAAGAGATATAGCTGCTGAGATCTTAAAGCTATCTGTTGACATTTTAATAAGTTCTTATTCATGGGACCAAATTTTCCTAATCATATAGCAAAATTTAAAAAAAAAATACAGTTCAATGGTACTAGCTACAAAAGTACCCGATAGCCGCTTCCACACAATTAAAATATAATACGAATCTCGTAGTAAAATTACAAATATTCCGGATGTTTGCAAACGCTGTCAAAATTTTGTCTTTTAATTCTTAATTCAAATTTTTTAAACCTTGGAGCCAATTCAAATAGATTTTCGTCCACTATTTCTTCGACGGGAAATAACCCATATTTACTCTGATTAAATGCTTTAATATATTATGACACAAAGATAGTTATAGTTATTCTGTGCTAGCACCATAGCGGACATGCGCCAGGACATACACAGCTTTCCACGAATTCACACCTCTACTCTCTAGGGGAAACGAACCTTTGGCGAATGGGGGTCTCTAGAAACACCTGGTACTTTTCGGGGTCGAATCCAGATTACTTTTGTGACCGCCAAGCGCGTTACGACTACGTCACTCCAGGGGATGATTAAATGCGAAGTATTCAAGTGTTACTTTCTTAAATAAAAAGAAACCATGCGCACCTAATGTGGAAAGCATTTGACGCTTATTTGTTTCTTTCAAGAATGAGCGTATCTATTTTTAAAATATTGAAGTTCTGGATAGTTTAAAGTTAATAAGTGCAGATGCTGTAAAGAGATAAATTAATTTATC
The DNA here is from genome assembly GCA_006491805.2 of Dysdera silvatica. Lineage (NCBI taxonomy): Eukaryota > Metazoa > Arthropoda > Arachnida > Araneae > Dysderidae > Dysdera > Dysdera silvatica. The sequence continues at coordinate 102,247,397 of QLNU02015360.1, forward strand.
AATTTGAAATTTACGTATTTTTACTGCTTTACTTAAGAACGTTCGATTTTATGGAGTTCAGGTATTCACATTTAAATTCTTTTCAATAAGAATTTAAATTAAACAATTGTTAGCAATAAGAAGCAAAGAAAAGGCTTAATACACTAGATATTTAAGGAATCGTCACAGTAATTAAAAGCAAGGAAAACGTGATATATTACAAAGATGTAGTTCTTTGAAATTAGGATTCGTAATTACACAGCGGATAAATTTCCACAAACAGATTGAAATAAAAATGAACACAAAATGAAAATTAGCTTAATATAATTATATCATATACAACCTTAATAAATATACACTGTGTTTTATGTTATGCGCCTAACCTTGTCATAAGGAAATTACTAACAACTTGATGGAGAATTTTTTGGAATTGCTAAAAATGATCGAAAATCAAAGTTAGCGAAACTGCGGGCCAAGGATAATTAATCATATAATTTCTAAATTCAAACTCCTTGAAAGGGAATAGTAATAGTATAGTAGTAATGGAATATTGTGAAAAATACATGAGAAAAAGGAAAAATAATCATATAAAGGATATCTTTGTGTAACAAATCACCGTCTGTCCTATCATAGCTGACTCATTCTACAACTTTGAGATGTTATTATACAAACAACCAAAATTTAATAAGAATAACTTGTTATGTTTGGGTTCGACTTTTAAGTAAGCTTGCTTGGATTCAAATATACTGTGAACAATATCAATCGCCTATAGCGGTGTCCCGTGCCAAACGATTTGCAAATATCTATATTTATCTGGTAGTCTAAAATATTAGACACCGAAATGGTTAGATAATCAAACACAGTGGGTGTTGGAAGAAAAGGCATTAAAAGTACTTAAAACCGTCAATGGGCAATCCTATAACATTTGATTTTATAAAGAAGACGCACATTAGAACAGCTCCAAATTACAAAAAGTGCATTTATATTTAATTTTATTTGCTAAATAGCAAACCAATTGTAATAATATGAACAGGAAAAGGATAATTTAATTGAAATTAAAAACTGCATATAAAGCGAATTTTATAGCATCAAGAAAAGAATTAATTATTATGTTTATATCGAACTGAAATTTAGTTATTAATTTAATTCAAATGATTTAATGCATTTTTTAAATTTTAGAATTTTAATTAGACTGCATATTAAAACGTTTCTTTCGTGTCCGTCTATTCAATTCAGTATAATAAATGTTGGCAATGCAGTATTCAGAGAAAATATTTGATTACATATATTGGATTTCACAATGCTTGTGTTGCCATTATATATTTGTACAAAATTATACACACACAGATATATACAGACGTAATGTAATTATTATTGAAATAAAAAGTATAAACAGAATTTGCGTCGAAGCCTCAAGCTTTATAACAGAGATCCAATTACTCAAATTAAGACTGGAGAATAATCTAGTTCCAGAATAATTTATTGCCTCTTATTTTAATAAATTTGATAAAATAAAAAGGCTGCTATGAAATTTCTCCATTCTGGAGGCTTTTCAAACGCTTTCAGCCTTTCTACCTATTATATGGCAATACTCTTTCCTTGTTGCCTACCCAACGTCTCCATATCCTTTAAGCCTACTTTTATTTTTACTTTTTTTTTCGCTACGAGAAGGTCAGCATCTACTTTATGTCCTTTCAATTTTTTTCATTATTTTAATTTTCGTTCGTTTAATTTTTCATTCGGAATGTCGGGAGGCGAGGATTTCTTTTAGCTCAGACTGTTTTCCATATAAAAACATTCTGTTACTTAGAACCACGTGGCAGGAGCCTCTTTTGACGAAGTTCCTACACGTGGTGTCCCAACTTCAGATATTAATCCTTCCATATTCCATTTTCTTTCAAATACACTCCGTTTCTATGTTCCTGATCCCATCTTTACGAATGGGAAATTATCTATGAAAATCTTGTGTATCCCGTAATATAGCACAGCTTTTTAGCATGCGGGCTTTTATATTATTTTACTGTTGTTTTTATTGTTTTTACTGTTATTTATATTGTGTTTATTTCTATATTCTTCCGATTACTTCATTTCTGCATATTTTTATACCTTAACGGGTTTCTTATTTTAACTTTATTATTCCTTACATTTTCATATGCACACACATACATATATAATACAATACATACAAACAATAATATTCTAATTATTACAAATATAAAAGCAAATAAACATAGTTATTTAAGTATTTTACAATAACATATCGATGGTGCAGTGAACAAGTGTGGTAAATGCAAAAAAAAATAACTTTCGGGAAAACACAGTTTAAAAGTTCTGTATACACATGTATATCAACTTAATTAGTCAGTATACTGATTACTCAATTTGCCATATTTACAGATGGCGCAGGTAGTTTTAAATTGGAATAAATAATCACCACGCGTGTGCACATTGTATTGTTAAGATTGTAAATTTCTGTGCACTTAGTATAATCACACTATAAAATGTGCTTACAAAATCTGTGCCCTACACCATCGATATAATAGAAAAGTATTTTAAATATATTATTAACCTCTCAATTATGGCAATATCACTTATATTGTTAGCCTTCTGATGTGTGATTATTTTATTTTTAGAATCATATTTTATATATATATATATAATCGGGTAAATTATATTTTAAATCAATTTCACACGATCAGCACATTAATTGGTGACTTAAAGATTTACTTTCACACTTCACAGTGTCAATTCATATTTTTTACTTTAACCTACGTTTACCTCAAAGCACTGCCGCCGTTCAAATCTTAAATAATTTAAGAGTGCTAATGTAAGGACACTTGCATTAATTTCAATAATTGTTAAATACATTAATCCTTTTGTAACTGATATTAAAATTACTTGTAATTAGTAAAGTACGAGTAAATGGAGTTAGGTTAAGTAACAGTAGACCATTTCTTATACCCTCAATATTGGCCATTGTTATCCTCTGTGTGGACTTAAATCCATTAACACGCTGGTGAACCCGAGTTTTGGTCCAACGTTTGGTTCTGGTTTTAGTATGGTGAATTAGCTCGTGTCTGTGTGTTCATGCGCCTAATATCCGACATTTGTCATCGAAGATTACGTTATAGAATTAGCGGCACCAAAATTCACACTGTTCAGCAACATTGGCCCCATTCATTTCTTAAAAGTGATGGTTCATCTTTTATAAATAAATTCTTTCCCATTAAATAGAAAAAATTGTTTTATTTGAATATACTCAAGAAGTTCGTTTAACATGAACCACCTAAGAGTACCAACTATCATTTATAGTGCATAGGGATATCTAAGCTTCAGGAAACGTTAACCCGTTAAGGTTATTGACAGATTAGACTATTTTTAATGATATCATATTATAAATTCGTGGGATTGCAGTGTACACGTAATCCAATTTGTTTTGTTACAAATATATGATGGGAAGTAATTTAGAAAAGAAGATTGACTTGGTTTTTAAAGTACCAAAGAAGAAAACCTTATGACAGTGTCGAAATAACTGTTTGTTATGGAATCTCCTGGTGAAACTCTGTATTGTTTCGTACCAAATTAAGTTCAGATGTGCTTCGACCCTATCGGCATTGACACCTGGTTACTCCATCCCAAACTAGATCGTTCAAACTAAAACTAAAATCCGATCTCGGCTGTATACAAAGAATAAAATTTCTCGATGACTTTTTCTAAAGATCGTTTTGTAATCCGTTATAAGCTCGGTTACGAAGTCGAATGACTTGTCACACAGCTAAGACCACAGCAGGTGAAACTGAAAATCTCTACACGAGGGGTTCATGCAGACAGTCAACGGAAGTCCAAACCATCAGAAAACCCAGGCTTCTGAAAGTCGAGGTTCAGTGGAATCAGGCATCATGGTGAAATGTTTAAAGAGGCCGATTATGATCAAACATGAATTAAAGCAGCAACAAATAGTTTTTACCGGAAGCGAGTAACGATGCATGTTTTCCGGAATATTCTTTAGTTGTAAAGATGCAAAAGAGCATATAAAGCGGGCAAGTTGACCGTAGGGAAACATGGATTAGACATCAGAATGGCAGAAACGATGTTTAAAATAAATTCGGAGTTTATGAATCTACGGTGCAATAGTGTCTATCGAACAACTCACTACAGTGCGATAGTATATGGCTGCCTCTTCGAATACAAACTGCTGCAAATAGGCAAGGCGTATTAAATCTACACTACTCCGCATATTATGTTTCTAAAATGGTCGAAAACTGCTTTTTTTTTCCGAAAAATGATCCTGTTGAATGATGATTGGATGATGTGGAAAGGGCGTGGCATTTCCACTATTCCCCAGCTGGTTCAATTCGTAGAAAACGCTGGTGATTATTTTAGAGAAAACTTTATAAATTTGTTTTTAAAGCTTCAGAACTTTGCTTTTGTCACTTTACTATTAAAAGATCAGGTAAAATATACCCTGAATATATTAAAATTTCTTGAAGCGAAACAGAAAGCTAGCCAACTACTATATATCGAACATCAAATGCATGAAGCTTACTATAGATTTATACCTACCTTAAGACTACAAGTTCTACTACTATATATTTTTGATTAAAAGAATCTTATGGGGAAACATATGTTAGATTCACATCCGATCTAACGTTTCAAGTGTTTTTGCGAGGAGAAACGCAAACGCCGGTGTCTCTCTATTTTATTATAAAACGCATTTATGTGACTTTGTTTTTTTGACTAACAAAAATGCAAACTATATGACATGAAATTTAAATAAGCATATTAATGTAATAACTTTATTTTTGAAAATAGGCTAATTTATTTTATATACATTTAAAACGAAATAAAAAGTTTTGTTGACACATCGTGTCTTATATCGATAGGTTGTGTTCACCTAAATGATTCTGATGATGCTTAGTTAAACGGTTATAATTGCGCCCCGCGCCCTTTCTCTCGTTCCTTTATTCCGCGCTAATTATGCATATGCGAATATCAGTTATTACATCATCTTTCCGATATCGATATTCAAGCCTTATAATTGCATTATTATTTGGAAAAAAATTGTAAAAAAAACCTAAAACTGTGACAAAAATAATAAAGAGATATCAATATCAAATATCTCTAAATATTCATCTATTTTTATGTGTGAATCATAGTTATTTACGCAATTTATGTATATAATCAAAATCAAGAAGGAGGAAATAGTTATCAATTTTGGAACAATACAGATATATTATTTGCTTATTTCAATACAGTTTCCTAAATGTCTGATGAAAGTACCCTTTTGGGTATTTTTAGAGAAACTCCTGTATTTCACCAGAGTTTCGTAAATGAATAACGAAGTGTTTTATATTTTTTTTTTGTATTTTTAGTGAGTTTAATATTTCAGTCTGTGTTGTTACTGATGTAAACTGGAACGCGCTTTATTAACATGGGTAGAAAATTCAGCTGCAACTTATCTTACACGATGCAAAGCTATCTACTCTTTTCGAAAATTCTCGTTGCTCCACGTGGTATTTTACATCTCAGCACTGGTACGTTGATAATTATTTGATTTTTTTTCTGAAAAGTACATCCCATGATGTTGCTTTCATTGTTATTTTATCATATTCAGTGGGTTTGTTTATATCGCTTTTTACTATGTCTGTTATTTGTAATAGCTTTTACTTCGCTACCGATTTTTCTATTTTTTCTAATTTCTTTTTATTCTTACCTAAATAGTTTTTGGTTTTCCGGTTGTTTCAATTCATCTACATGTATTTGATATACAATATATTTCGTCAATGCAGTGATTTGCAATTGGTGTGCAGTATCCGTTGACGTAAATAGCTTATTTGAAATTTTTTTGGAAAATTTATTTTAATTTAATTACACACGCACATATATATATATGGGCATTGTGTGGAAAATCATTTCTAAGGTAGTTTTCTATTGTTATTTATCTTGCATTGCTCATATTTAAAGAATTTATTTATTTTCAGGATATTTATTATACTCGAAATACTTTAGTGCTTTGTATAATGTATTCAAACACTAAATATAAATTATTGAAGTAACTTCTAAGTGAGTCTTCATATTGCGTGTGACTGTGAATACACTGTGTAAAGACAAACGTATTTGGACACAAAGTCGAAAGCATTTGTTTGTTTGCGTTTTTACGTCGCATGTACATCAACCGTCGTGCTTTGCGGGGATCTAAAGGTTTCCAAAGAATCTAAGCATCTGCTGCCATGGGAACCAAACCCTTGGCTATGGTGGAAAAAAAACAGACTTGTTGTACGCTACCATTTGGAGTCGAACCCAGGTCAATGGCACGATACGCCAATCCGTTACCACTACGTCAACGCCAGGTTACAGACCTCCATTTTCCCCTATATATATATATATATATATATATATAATTTCCTTAATGGACACACTAGTGATTCGATCATCATATCCACCGTTTTTCAGTCTGCCGGATTCGGGTTCGACACCCAAGTGAACCAAATCACCAATCCTGTTGCTCCTATATCCAAACGGCTGTCAAATATCCATCTTTATCTGTCAGTTTGAACTGCTAGATACCGAAATGCTTTGATAATCAGAAATGATGAGTATTGAGCAAAAATATTTCTTCTAAACAATTGACTAGCGTCTATAGAGGAAGCTTTTATAAGCCAATATTGTAGATTTCAGCTCCAATGAATGTCCTCTTGTTTACACTTATTATAATCAATGTAACATATGAGGGAGGCTCTAGAATGCTACATCCTATCTCGGCTAGCAAAACTTTTCTCCATTAAAAACACGTATGACAGAAAGTGTGGAGGAAATTTCCAGTACACAAACCTACCTGCATATCGTGAAAAGGGCATCTACAATGTTTGCTGCAGCCATTGCGGTCATAGATGGATAGACGATATTATAATTTAGGTTCGAAATACTACAGTTTCCTTTCGAGCTAGATGATGGAATGCTCTTGTCCGCATAGTGTATATATGAACCGTCATTAACTATTAGTATTCAACTGGAAGGACTCTGACGCGTGACAATTTGCGAAGATGTACGAAATCACATTGCTGTTCCATATCATATTCAGATTCTTCCAAGTTGAAAATTTTTCATCGCTAGAGCAACTTTTGTCTTTGAAACAGAGATAGGAGGACGAGTAAGCATTCAGAAGATCTTCCAGTTAGCGAGATGGCTTAATCCATTAGTCATCCATTTCTTCATCTTTTGCTTGCCATCCTGTTAACCATCCATTTGATTTTCCACTTAGCATCTATTGGCCAGTGGATGGCAAGCCAATATGTCCAAGATACGTTCGTGATAGTAACTTGGGGAGGGGTCTGCATCAACCAGCAGATAAATACTTGATGCTTATAATTAGAAGACATATAATCAAAAATATGAAATTACTTTGTTTTAATCATTTAGGGAAAAACGAATATTCAAAATATGGTACTATATAGCTTAAATGCTCTTATATAATTTTTGAAGTCTAAAATATCATGGTGTTTTCAAAATATATGTATTTCTATCAAGACTTGCTATTCGGGGAAAGAAAACTTAGAATTTCTAAGTTGATGACACAGTGTTTTTCCTCATTTCAATTCCACTTAGCCTTTATATATACATATATATAATATACAAGCAATTAAATATAAAAAGACAACTTCAAATGCTATTAAATAAAGAAATTATTAAATGTTCTAAAATACGAAAATTTAAAATGTAGTTATCCATTATAACAAATGCGCCAAGCAGCAATTCATTAAATAGAAATAAATTACAAATATGTGGAATAAATGATTATGGAATTTTAAAATGGAAATTTAAAATAGGAGTTACGTTGATAATGCTGCCCTGAATTTAAGATCAGGGTGTGGACTTAAAAGTTTTTATGGACCCAACTGTCGTCCTCAGCAACAACATAACAAAGCCATGTATTTAAAATCAGTAAAAATTCAATAAATGAATAATGAAGATGAAAATAATGAATATATTTACATGTGAAAATAAATATACACTAACATCAATTATATCCAGAGCAGATTAATATACATTGTTAAAATATGAATTATTTACCTCTATTAAAGTCATCAAGATAATTGTCCATTGCCTAGAAAAACTTATTTAATCCATTTTCAAATTATTTAAACAAACAATCTCCAATAGCATTATTATAGAGGTATATCATAGCCATCCTTCTCTATAACAATCCTGGCCTATGATCCGTTGCCATTCCATCCAAAACAAGAAAGGAATTCAAACTGTTGAATATCACTAAAAAATTGTTATTATTTAAACAAGATGAAATTTTATGAAAAAAATCTAACAATTGTTAAAAATCGTTTTTATAAATATAAATATTGTTTGGAAATAGATATATAAAAATTGGTAATGAAAGAAAAAATTAATTAGTTTATATGTTGGCGTCATCTATGGTATATGTTTATAAAAAATAAGAACATTGAAATAAACGTTTTCGCCCAATACGCTAAACGATGTGTCTTTGTGAAATTAGCTTTAACATAAAAACTAAAAACAGAAGTGGGAATAGCTGTGAAATATATCAAAATTTAAAATTCTTTATAATATTATTAACAAAATTGAGGGGAAATTCACTATTTTTACACATAAATACCAGTTCTTTTATGACATTTTGCAAATTTTGTTGTGTTAGTAATACGTTGGAGGCGAAATAATTGATTAATGCCTATATTTCTTATTATAATTAGTGGCAAATTAGAATTAAAATTCTGAATTCTAACGATGTGAAAATCATAATTATCCACTTTGTTATAAATATTTGTTACTATACTAGAATTGATAATTTTAATATTTACATCCAAAAAGTTTGCTTGTGCATCATCATGGTTAGTTCGAATTAATTTTAAGTTACTTGGATAAAAGTCAAAATCAATTTCAGATTGTTCTGATAATTTCAAATAAATTATGTCATCTATATATCTTTTAAAGGTATATTTATCGTTATTATGATGTTCTTTTTCATAATGATGCCGATATATATTCGCTAAATAGCTACTACAAATACCACCTTGTGGTATGCCCTGTGTCTGTTTATAAACATTATGTCCATCAGGAATGTAGTTTTCAAATAGAACAATTCTAAGTAGTGATTCAAATTCCAGTATTTTGATTTTATCTAATATCAAATTATGATATCCACTAAGTACATTATACAAGCCATGTAAATCAATATTGTTGGAAAATCAGAAAAATCTAAGGTTATTATAGATTTTATGTTATGGTTTTTTATTAATTCTATTATTTCCACACTACTGTTAATTATAGCAGAATTAATAATTTCTTGTGTTAAAATAATTTTTTAGTAAGTCAACAGTTCTTTATTAGCATGTGTAATAACTGTGTTAGTGCTGCATGTGATCATTCTAAATTTAATAGTGTTTTTGTGAAATTTCGGTACAGTGTATATATAACGATTTGTTTATTTTAATGGAAAGTCTTTTATGTTTTGCAAGAATTTTATTGTTTAACACTCTTTCAGTTATTTCCGCCTTTTCAAAACTCTGTGATTTTTCTAATTGTTCATATATGACTTCCTTATAGAATTTTTTACATATAAATGCATAATTATTATTAGTTTTGTCCACAGGTGTTATAATAAAATCTTCTTGAAGTTTGAATTGTTGAAAACTTACAATAAGCTCATTATATAGTATTGCATACTTATAAACGAACTTATTTAGATCCCTAAGAATTTTTCTATGAATTTGATTTCTGATGAATTTAGTATGTATTCTGTATTTTAAACCATATTTCATCAGTGCTCTTAATTCATGATCCATTACAATATTCAAATCACCAGTTATTATATGTTTATGGATTGGGTCTATATAGTCTTTATAATTGCTAAAGGAGCAATTTGTTCAATTTTTGCAAGATTTGTTGAAAAATTATTGTAATTAAATATGATTCTACCCAAAGATGAATTATAACTAAAAACTGTTTGTATTTTACTATTTTTAGTGGGAAATAAATTTAAGGTTTGATTAAAAACAAGACCAAATTTGATTTTTTATAACAATTATTAAGATGCACAATATCACACTATAGCCAATTCACAGGAATTATTATTTGTTCTTCATTTATCCATTTTTTTAAAACTTCAAATTGATTAATTCAAAAATTCAAGTAATCTTTAAAAAGATCATTGCATATTGTATTTGTCATCCGTTCATAAATTATGTCGTATACTATTCCAAAAGATTTTTTATTCAAGCAAAAAAATAAATTTTTTTACCTTATATTTGTCATAATCTTTACTAAATTGTGATGTAATTAGTTGAATTTTTCAACTAAATTAACATTATTATTTTTACCATTGCCGCTGTGATGTCTGTTAGGTAAGTTTAATTTATGATTTGGTTTTCTATATGTTGACACAAATTTATTTCTTTGATAAAAAGAAGAATTATGGTTCTTACCAAACTAAATTTGATTAAGTCCATGTGGATATATAGAATTATACCTGTTTATCATATCATTTTCCCACCACAATCTGTGTTTATTGTCATAAACAATTTTTAATATTTATATTTCAATATCAAAGAGATGTTGGGAGAGATGACTAATTTCTGTTTTTTGTTTTGTTCAATGTGATGAAAATTATTTGGCTCAAATTTTTTGACATTAATTCTATGAAGATTAATTCTCAGGTGCAATGGATTTCTAGTTTATCCTATATATTCATGTTGACATTTCATACATCTCAATGTATATATACAGTTTATAGTCTTACAAAAGAGTTCATTATTACCATCCTCATTATTTACAATTTGTTCTTTATTTGCTAAGGGGCAGGTTAAGCACCTTTTGTTCTGACATTTTTTTAATTTTATCAATTAAAATTTTTATTATTATTTTCATATGTATATTGTGTGTTAACATTTCTATAATATTCACCTCTACTTTTATTATGTGAACATGGGTAACTGGCTGACGGTGGAGCTACACCCCTATGCTCTCTCCACCGGGCTGTGTTACTATGCAACACGTTGCCTATCTTATTAACATTCGTTTGTATATTCATATTTATAAGTCTTGGTGAAATAGGACAATGATAAACCAACAATTAACATGAAAAGGTAGTTTGAACCATATATTAATACATTCAAAATTATTATTTTTATATTTATGTATATATATATTTATAAAAACAATTTTTAACAATTGTTAAACGTTTTTCATAAAATTTCATCACATTTAAATAATAAAAATTTTTAGTGATATTCAACAATTTGAATTCCTTTCTTGTCTTGGATGGAATGGCAACGGGTCATAGGCCAGGATTGTTATAGAGGAGGATGGCTATGGTATACATCTATAATAATGCTATTGGAGATTATTTGTTTAAACAATTTGAAAATGGATTAAATAAGTTTTTCTAGACAATAGGCAATTATCTTGATGACTTTAATAAAGGTAAATAATTCATATTTTGACAATACATATTAATGTGCTCTGGATATAATTGATGTTAGTGTATATTTATTTTTACATGTAAATATATTCATTATTTTCATCTTCATTATTCATTTCTTCAATTTTTACTGTTTTTAAATACATGGTTTTGTTACGTTGTTGCTGAGGACGAGAGTTGAGCCCATACAAAGCTTTTACGTCCACACCCTGATCTCAAGTTTAGGGCAGCTTCTATTTTAAATATCCATTTTAAAATTCTATAATCATTCATTATAAATATTTGTAATAAATATATATATATATATGTATATATATAATTTTAATGGAAGGCAACATTATGAAGGAACTGCACAGATGTATTACATTTGGCTGGAGAACATTCAGAAGAAACAGTTTTATCCTAAAGGAAAAATTGCCCTTGTGTCGGAAAAGAAAGGCCTTTTACCAGTGTTCTGTCAGTTTTCTCTTATTTATCAGAGACATGGAGTCTAACGAATGCAGCAATACGGAAACTACAGAAAACCCAAGTATGGAAAGGAGTATTGAAAAGTGCATGCTCGGGATAACTAGGAGGGATCGAAAAAAACCAGTTAGGTGAGAGAGTAAACAAGAGTAGAAGATATTGGTGTTAAAGTAAAAAGGCTGAAATTGCGATGGACTGGGCATATTGTAAGAAGAACTGATCAACGGTAGACAACAGAAATTCTGAACTGGATTCCGAGAGACCACCGAAGACCTAGAAAACGTCCTCAAACTAGATGGGTTGAAGGGATCAGAAAACAGGTTGGGGTGACGTGAAAACGAAATGATATTAGGATAGTCGTGTGAAAAGCATTTGAAGAAATTTTCGTTCAGCAGTAGATAGATACTACGCGTTTAGGAACTCAGAGACGTCGGTTTATCACCCCAACAGATCAATACGCGTTTAGGCCGACATATGAGATTCGTTGCGTATCCCAGTGTTTGCGAGAACAACGACGAACTTGGATGACAGCAAGAGGTGGCCAGAGGCAAACATCTGCCCCGTTGGATTGTTGGATTACAAGAATTGCGCGAAGTTACGCATACTTGACTGCGAGTGAACTTCTATGCCACATACCGATCTCAGAAGGTTCAGCAGTGTCTACATAAACCATCAGAAGGCGCATGCGCGATATTGGGCCACAAGTCAGACGTTTAGCTACAGGTGTTCCATTGACCCCAGGCCACCGCTTTCAAAGGTTATCATGCTGTACACACAGGCAAAAATGGAGACTAGAATGGAGAACCATACGCTTCAGTGGTGAGTCTCACTTCTTTCTCGGCCGCAGTGATGGTCTGAAATTGGTCTGGAGACCACATGGCCAACGCCAACAAAAAGCCTTTAGGAGAAAAATCCATACCGGTTCTATTCCTAGAATAATGGAGTAGGGCGGCCTTATGTACGTTAGGCGGACCTTTTTAGTCATTTTTCCTAGTACACAAATAGGGGTACGTTATGTTGATTTGATCTTGGAGCCATTTATTTATTTGATATATATATATGGGTTCTGATACTGTAACATTTCCATAGGAGTTTTCTGGACTACTTATTTGATGAATCAAATTGAGATATCAGAATTTTTTCTATGTATTATAACAATATACGTTAAATCAATCAAGTCGAACGGAATTTTCTGTGGCAGCAATAAACTTTCTTGAAAAGTAGTCTTCAATCTGTTTCCAATTTTTCTTAGAGAAGGGATTTATTCGCAAGAAATCTGGAATTGTTGTGGACGCTTTTAACTCGTAAAATGTCGAACTCGTGTAAAGTACGAAAATGGACAGAAGAAAATAGAGGAAAATAGAAAGGAAATACGAAAAGAAGAATTTGAAATCTCTACAAAATCAATGATATGGAAAACAGTATGTATGCAGAACCCTATTCCCTGTTGTATAGAAGCTTAATATTGTTTCTTTTTTCCTGCTGGACTGCTGACGTTATAAAATGCAATAGAAAAGCTTGGAAATTCTGTACCTAAAACTAAAAAAATACAAATCCTTAGATATTACATGAAGAACTTGTAACTGTAAAGTAGCAAAACTTTCTGGAGACATACAGTATGTTAGTATTTAACACAACGTAGATGTATGCGTATACGGGGCAAAATGTACAATGAGATATTCAATTAGTATTACACTATAACAAACCAACTGTGAACAAATAGTAGCGATTCACTGTCGTGAAACCACACTTCTAGAATTATTATCATGGTTTCGAAAAAAGGTAGAAGTTTGCATTTTTTTTCTCTCCAGAGGGCTGCAACGAATGAAACCACACTTTCATTTTCGGCAGGTAAACCACCTTCGCAACCTCCGAACGCTTATGAGTGTGGAATAATTAGAGGCAAAATTAGAGCTTCAAATTTACCACCCTCATTAGCGTGCAGACTCGATTTAAATGCTCTAATAGGGTTCAGCTTACATTATTAAATATAACTGGTAAATAGATAATTGCAAAGCTAATTTCAATTTAGGATGGTGTGAGATATTCTTCGGATTTCACGCTGAAGAAGACTTAATGAATACTGTAATGAAACGTCAATATCTGCTACTAATGACTACCAGGAAAATATTTATACAACCGAAACACTCGCAGTCCCTTTTTGGACTAAAGGACTTAGGCAAGCATGCGAATGAAATATATTCAATAAGTTATGTAATAATAAAAATATATTTCGAATGTTTTTCTGCAGATATTGTTCGTTATTGTTGGATATATTTGACCCCTCTTACTCCCAAATCGAGCGATTTTAATGTATACATCTATGAAAAATCAAAATTGATATTTTTTGTGAATATCTAAATATTTATCTAATCATTACCATACTAAAAGTTTAATTTCGGCATGTTATATATATCTGACAAAAAGTTGTGTGTGTGTGTGTATATATATATATATATATATATGGCCTGCAAAAGGGTTGCTGGTATCTAACTGGAAGGAGACCCACACGCTGAACGTATGTGACGATGTGTGGAACCGGCCAGGCCAGTAACCTAGTGTCCTACCCCGCCTTCAAGTGGTGCAGGCTGAGCTTTCTATTTATGTGGCAAATTAATATTTGCTACACGGATAGAAAGGCGGAAGGGGAGGGCTAATTCACCAACCCGTCTAGCCAGCGTGGTGAAATTATGGCTAATTCCTCCATTATGTTGACACACCAAAAACCATGGCCCCTAGTCTCCAGGTGCTGGAGTGCTCCTGATCAAGGCAGCGGTCAGTGTGGCATGAAAGCAGGGGGTGCTAAGAATCACTGGAATGGCCCAGGCTGCCGTTTGTTATTGACCTTGGCTACGTTTAATGGACGATCCCTTGCTTCTGAAGCAAAACTTCAGGAATTGGAAGAAGAACTTGACAAGATCAAATGGGACATTGTAGGACTCAGTGAAGTTAGAAGAAAAGGTGAAGAGTTGGTGGAACTTAAAAGTGGACATTTGTTTTATTATAGAGGAACGGAAACTGGAAGAACAAGTGGTGTTGGCTTCTTAATCAACAAAAGAATTAAAGACTACCTTCTTGAAGTCGAAAGCACGTCAGATCGAGCAGCGAGGCTCGTTGTTCAACTAACCCAGCGATACCAACTTCAAATAGTACAGGTATATGCACCAACATCAAGCCATACCGACGAAGAGGTTGAAGAATTTTATGAAGAAATCAAAGAGTTACACACCAAAGGGAAACAACATATCAAGCTCATCATGGGGGATTTCAATGCAAGAATTGGACAACAGGAACAAGGAGAGACATCGGTTGGTAAATACGGATATGGGGAAAGGAATGAACGTGGCGATCAACTCATCGAATTTGCAGAAGCTGAAAATCTTAGCATCATGAATTCATTTTTTAAGAAGAAACCGCAAAGAAAATGGACATGGAAACACCCAAATGGGGGAACTAGCGAAATTGACTATATCCTGGCAAACAAGAAATCAATTATTGAAGATTGCAGTGTACTGAACAGATTTAATACTGGAAGTGATCATCGAATGGTGAGATGTAAAGTGCACTTAAATACTAAATTAGAACGACAGAAGCTCATTAGGAAACAAGTAAGTAAGAGGGTGGATTTAAAGAAATTAAAAGAAAATACCGAGGCATTCAAGTTGGAATTAAAAAATCGCTTTTCTGCACTGGAAGGACTTATTGAAGAAGTTGACATCTCAGAAGCAAATGAAAACATTGTTAAGACAATAGTTGAAACTGCTGGGGAAATTGGTGGTGTAACCTGTAAAAAGCACAATAGCAAATTATCTGAGAAGACGAAACAGCTCATGAAAAGGCGAAGAGATATGAAGGTGGACAATCAAAATACCAGTTCCAGGATTGAGTATGTAGAACTTTGTAAAACTCTGCGCAAAAGCATGAAAGAAGACATAAGAAAATTCAACTGTGAGCTAGTAAGGAAAGCCATTGAAAATAACAAGAGCCTTAGGGTTGTTAAAGGAAGTTTATCTGTTGGGAAGAAACACATCATTGCATTAAAAGGAGAGGATGGCACCGTAACAAGAAATAGGGAAGAAATACTTAGAAGAGTTGAAGAATTCTACAAAAATCTATACGAAAGTAACAGTGGATTAAACGAAGACATTGAAATAGTCGAAGGAACAGCTCCTAAAATCTTAAAAGAAGAAGTTTCATTTGCAATAAAAAGTATGAAGAAAGGAAGAGCCCCTGGTGATGATGGTATTACATTAGATATCCTAAAAGAAGCTGGAGAATATGTAGAAGACATACTTGCAAAATTCTTTACCAAATGTCTTAACAGCGGTAACATACCAAACCAATGGGATTCTGCAACAGTAATTCTTTTGCATAAAAAAGGTGATAAAGAGGATTTGAAAAATTACCGACCAATTAGCTTGTTACCTGCTATTTATAAAATCTTCACAAAAGTTCTAACACATCGCCTGCAGAAAAAATTAGATGCAGCTCAACCAAGAGAACAAGCTGGATTTCGAAGTGGATTCAGTACAGTGGACCATATTCAAGTATTAAGAGAATTAATTGAAAGAACACATGAATATGAACTTCCATTGTGTGTGGCATTTATTGACTATGAGAAGGCCTTTGACTCTATTAAAACATCAGCAGTCATCAACTCTTTAAGATCAACAGACATTGAGGATGTGTACATTGACATGGTGAAACGTGTGTATAAAAATGCAAGTGCAAAATTTCGGTTACATAAAGATACCAAAACTATCAAAATTGGTAAAGGTGTGAGGCAGGGAGATACCATTTCTCCAAAACTTTTTACTTCAGCTTTACAGATGATTTTTCAGCTGATAAATTGGAATAACAAGGGAATAAAAATAAATGGTGAATATTTAAATCATTTGCGGTTTGCTGATGACATTGTTATTTTTTCAACGAACCCATTAGAACTCCAAGACATGGTACAGGAGCTCTCAACTAGAAGTAAAGAAGTTGGACTCAAGATGAACCTACAAAAAACTAAGATCATGTTCAATAATTTTGTAGAGGAAACAAAAATACAAGTTGACAACATTGAGCTAGAAATTGCTGATTCATATATTTACCTTGGCCAGCTGATTTCAATGGATGGCAACATTATGAAAGAACTCAACAGACGTATTAAACTTGGCTGGAGTGCATTTGGAAGAAACAGTTTTATCCTGAAGGGGAAATTGCCTTTGTGTCTAAAAAGAAAGGTCTTCAACCAGTGTGTATTGCCAGTCCTCTCTTATGGATCAGAGACATGGAGTCTAACAGTTGGAGCAATACGAAAGTTACAGACAACGCAAAGGAGCATGGAGAGGTGCATGCTTGGAATAACTAGGAGAGATCGAAAAAGAAACACTTGGGTGAGAGAGCAAACTAGAGTAGAGGACATCATTGTTAAAGTAAAAGGGCTGAAATGGCGATGGGCTGGGCATATTGCAAGAAGAACTGATCAACGATGGACAACAGAAATTCTGAACTGGATTCCAAGAGACCACCGAAGACCTAGAAAACGTCCTCAAACTAGATGGGTGGATGAAATAAGAAAACAGGTTGGGGTGACGTGGAAGCGAATTGCTCAGGATAGACTTGTGTGGAAAGCATTTGGAGAGACCTTCATCCAGCAGTGGATAGATAATGGTTGAATATGATGACACACACATATATATAAAAGATACACACACACACACACATATATATATATATATAAGATACACACACATACACATATATATATATCACACTAGTTTTTTCTATATTCTGCTTTATAGTGAGTGATATTGCTTCATCTGATATTGGGACATTCCCCTAGTTACTAAATTTAGGATCATGTACTAAAAGTAGGGGAAATTAACCTTGACATACCCCTATATTTCTGATACGTGGTCTAAAGCGAACGTGTCTGAGGTGGAAAATAATAATTGTTTCTTCAAACTTCGAAGTAAAATAAAATTGAAGAAATAAAAGTTTTTCTAAAGAAATTTGTGGAGAATCTGGAGAAAAGCTTTTTCTTTCGCTAAAAGAAAGGCCATTCGTAGATCAAGGGTAACCGTTCCAAATTGCGGAAGTGTAAGCAACGCGTTTGATTTAGAGCTAACACACAAATACAAATATGCCCTTCTAAAACACAATTTCTTCACATTACGTAAAGTTAAAAGCAGTGTGAGTTAAAAATGATCTTGTTTTGAAATTGCCAATGTTGCTAAAAAAACATGCTTTTTATAATTTGGTTCTATTTTGGCCAATGGCCTTTTCCTAGCTTTCTATAGTTGGCTTGTTTTATTCATACAGATTTGTTTTGTGTTTAAATACCTTTTCTCTAAATGCATAACTATGCTTATAGGACTTACGATTTAAAAAAATTTAAAACGCTAGTTTTAAATAAGCATTTCAAGAAATTCAAACATTTGAAGATGAAATGGGTTTTTTAACAGCAAAATGAGCAAATTATATAAAGTGTCTTTTGGAGTAGTTAAACCAGACGATTGAAAGGTATTTTAAAAAATTATTTCCAGTATTGTTGTATTTTATAAGGAAGTGATTGAGTGTTTTATAAAAAAGCATTGCGATTATGTATTGTTGGAGTAACTATGGGTCGGACAACATAAGGTATGAAAAAATATATCAGGATGATATGGAATGGGATGTTATCAAAATAAATAGTGCTTTCTGTCAAAAATACTTGCACATTTAAAAATGTATAATTTGTTGGATAAAGGGATATGTGTCATGCTTTTGTGATCAATCAGATATTCAATAGAAGGCCTCGTGTTTGATCTTCCAAGCGATGCACCTTACTGCAAATATTAGCCGCATATAAATTTCCTACAGACGTTCCTGAGAAAATAATATTGAAAATATATATATAGTAATGAAAATTCTCAGTTTTAAGTATATTAAAGTTTGGATAATAAATTGCTTCTAGAATTGTGTTCGAAAACGTTTCGGATATATTTAAAAAATATTGATATTTGGTAAATTTGGGGTATTACATATCTAGGACAATAAATGATAGTCTACATAAATATCGGTCACATGTCGGTTTCTGTTTATTTATTTTTAAGATTTGTTTGATATTCAAATACCTGAATCGTGATAGTAGAAACTAACTATTGACGCGGCAATTTAATTTTTTAAAATCAGGAGTTTTGTTTATAATAATTTAATTCTAAAATTTTAATACATTAAAATCAAGGTTACTCTTTAAATAACTTTGGTCCCGCCCAATGTGAATTTTGTTTACAAATAGAATTATTGGAAAATTTATTTAGGAAGAAAAATTTCTTAGTGCCTAGTCCCTTGCAATTCGAAGAATCCGGGTACCTTATCGTAAATCTAATATGAATACGTAATTTAAATGACAGAGAAAATGTCAGTGGATGGGGAGCAGACCGAACCCTTGAAAAGATGTTTTTGTTTTGTTATAATATTATTTTTAAAATTTTTCCTGGCCTGTACGTTCAAAGCTTCCGTACAAGCCTAAAACAAATTAAGAAAACTATTTAATTACAAAGAGGTGAATGCTAACATACTTTTAAGTTTTCGAATGCTCAAAAATCTTAATTTTAGTGATTCCTGGACTATAAATGGAATGGAATTTCATCGTATCAAACCATACTTTATCAAACGAACAAAAGACATCGAAAATCCATCGTTGAGTGAAATCAACACTGATTAAAAATTAAAAAAAAAAGAACAGAAGCATTTTAAAAACAACACTATCACAGTTTTATGAAAGTCAAAAATCTATTGATATTATCCCTCAATAGTTCTGCAGCAGATTAATGGGAGATAATCATGCTGGTCACCATAGTGTAATGAAACTACAGATCTTGCCAAATTTTAGGAAAGAAATTCGTGATATATAGGGTAATTCACAGTAACAATAAATGTTCGTGTTTTGCAGTGGATACGTAAATTGATTGTAAAAACTAAGTAAAACAATTATACACGAAAATGGGTAGATGATAATGGTCTTTCAAAACGGTATTTCGTTCTCAGTTCTCGTACGAAAATCGACTAATCACTATGTTCGTTCATCTTAATGGCTACTTATAAAACATGTTTCACTACAGCCAGTGCCACTCTTAAAACTCTATGGACAGTGTTTATCAAAAGTAATCATACGTCCATTGTTTCGCGTAACAACAAATTTGTTCTACATGCCATTAAAAGCTAATGAGTGGCACCTGTTTTGTGCAGGAGATAAATCGGAACTCCATATTTCTGTATAGGAAATAAACTAAGCCTTTTACCACATCAAGCAACATTGGCCCTCGTGCGAAATGTAAATCAAAGCTCTACGTTTCTTCGTGTGAAATAAACTAACGTTCTTACCACATTAATCAACATTGGCCCAAATTGGTTATTTTTATGACTTCAGTTTGTGTACAACCTACCTTAATGTACGTTGTTTTATAAAAATCAATTGGTTCTAGCTTTCAAAAAGTATCTCTTTGTTTTTTAGTGATGACTAAATCTTAATTTTTTCTTGGTCATTTTACTTTCGAAGTATATGTATGTGTTCATTAAAAGCAAAATACCGTTTCTCCAGTACTTTAGTCATCTATTCCAAATCACTCACACTCCAAAATGGCGCGAATGGCTTAATAAACTGTCTCTCCCTTTGATTGTGTTATCGGACTAACATTTCTGTATACCAAATTAGGACTTGCCTTGGGAAAAGGCATATTTTCGCATTACGTTTGTTGAAAAAGGGGAGCATAATAGCAAGAATTGGAAATTTTTACAAATTCTGAAGAAGGATCGCCCACTTGTAACCCATCGGGTACATTTGGGAGCTACTTCTTGGGAGTAAACCCAATGCTCAGTTGTCAGCATAAGGCCCTTTCTGTGAAACATCAAACTGCGTTTGTACCTTAGCGAAGGCTTGGCAGATCTTTGCTTACAAACATATTAATCATTAAAATAGTTCATATGTAGTACATTATCAAGAGAACAAGTTTGTTTTGAAAAAAGTACATTCAAAATTATGCCTTTATAATAAAGCTTGCAGTAAGTCACAAATGTGGCGAATATAATACTACGTTCAAATTCAGTCACAAGAAACAGCGTAAATGAAGTTAGTCTCGTCATATAGAGCTAGGATCCTTACGGCCAAACGGTGCATTTAAATATGGAAATCGTAGATGGAAACCTAAATTGACCCACAGTTCTTTATATACATTTTAATGCACCCTTCGTTTTTAACACTCGTTAAATTCTAATTTTATTTTTCGTAATTTTGCATGCTAGCAGAGATAGCAGTTGTAAAATGCACTTTAAAATACATTTACAATATTAAATGTACATCATAGAAAAAAAAGCGATAACTAAATAAACAACAAAATAAAAAGCAATGTTTACTAATGTAAGTTTAAATCTCACACTTTTTAAAGGAGAGAACCAAGGGGAATTAATCAATGAAATATTTAACAATTTTGGCATTAGAAATTTTAATTTTTCGGTCAACATATCAGATAAAAACAGATAATTTTAACTGCAATATTAAAAAAAAACTTTAAAAGTCATCTATGTTGTGTCATGTTATGTTGTTTTTCCTATTTGTTATTTATATAAGCTTTTACTTTCTCAAATCATCGCTAGATGGCTCTGCAAGTCGTTCTAGCGAACAGCGTTATGTATATGCCGAAGTGGGATTCCTATGTAAATGCATCTACAATGGATATTCAAAATTTCTCGCATAGTTCAGCAATACCTTATCAGTTGGTCATACATCGTCTCAGCAAACTTGTAGCGGATGGGGTCTTTTAAAAACTTACATAACGTCATATCGAATCGTGAGGACACATTACCTTACTTTCATCCACTTTCAAGATATTTCAATGTGGTTGTAAGGATTTTCTTTTCTCACATTTATGTTATTAATCATAAAATTCTTTAAAGGTTGTAAAATTTGTGTTATAGTGTCTTCAAAATTATTTTCGCAAAATTTTTTTTCCTTCGAGGGATTTAGACTTAGCGCGCATTGATATTCAAAATATCATTTATTTAATGCGTTTTACAAAATTACTTCGTTTTATTCTTTAAACGTAACTTGATCCAGACCTAAATGTTTATTCTATTACTGCGAAAATCATGTCTTCAAAATTTTACAATTTTGTGTTCTACGTTTAGTAAAATGATGTTAATCATTTTACAAAACGTAGGTCTGTATAAATAAGGGCTTTACCCCTTCAAGATTTGAGAGAGGTTATTTTCAATTATTTTAAAGCATTTAGCTTAAGCAATACCTCTAAAATTTGTGTTGAATTTCCGTATTGCTACATAATGTGAATAAGCCTATCCACAAAGTTTCGACAAAAGGAGGCCAAAATTCATATTCTTATGGATTTATGCAATATTTCAATGCATTTAAACGACCCATCAAATTGGGATACTTTCTCCATTGCTTTTGAATGTTGTAAATGTTTGAAAATGCGTTATAATGGGGAACAAACAAACTAAAGTATCCGGGGAACCTTCATTATCTGACGCCATTCTACCTTCAAGTATAAAGGAGAGATTTCGAATTTTCAATTCCGCTGTATTTATACGTATATTTGAGTATGAAGAAGCAATGAGAGCTAATGGCAAGCTCAATGTAAGCTTACAATAATTTCAGCTTGCCATATATATAAATCTAGTTCCTAAAGAGAACACGGTATCTTGTATTATCGTCATTTTGAAGATATTAATTCAAATGCGAATTTTTTGAAGTTATTACGAAGTGGGCAACTAACATACAGCTGCGTTTATGCAACCTTTAATAAAAGGGAATCAAAATTCAAAACCTTCAAACAATTAATGGTGGATGAATTTTTGAAAGAAAATGGGTTATTTTGAACTAATAAAGAATTTGACATGTTTCGTTACTTTTTCGTTAATGGACAATTAGACAATGAGCCACAACTTTCATAAAAACTGAAATTTAAATGATCAACTACAAAGGTTAAAGAATGACCATTCGCGTCTTATGTTTTGAATCGATCCTGAGTGTTAGTGAAACTGTGTGTATATATTTTTTTTCCAATTAGATTATGATTTAAACTATATTCTTCTTCATTCTGATATGCCCGTATATCAATTATATATATAACGAATTGTTCTATTAATTCGATGCTATATTTAATTTTAGGAATCCTTACATTCGAATATTGAAATTCGGGATGCAGGAAAAACTTAAAAAAATTTGTGAACAATGTAAAAATAAATTGTTAAACGGATAACATCTAAATCTCCCTGTAATGATTGTTATAAAATGTTTCTAAACTAAGATTACGAGCCATAAAATTATAGACTGAAGTATTTACCTATGCCACGTGGAAAATTTTCGACCGTGTTAGCATCTTATTTGTGTAACCGAATGCTATCACCACATAAGTGACATACCAAGGCGAAGTAGCTCCTAAAATGCCAGGCCGTCACTATTAGTCACTTACTTCAAAATTGAGCGAATAGTCGTAGATCGGTCGTCTGTTACCGCTGTAGGAATGAAACGCAAAAAATAATTATCTTAATTTCTAGAGAAGAAGTTATCTAACGTGTAATAAAATATATACTCATATATTTTATTACATATGGTGCACTAATTTTCGCAGCTTTCTGAAGTTGAGCCTGTATTGTTTTTATAATTTATTTTCTTTCAAACTGGCAATTTAAAGCACTTTTGACGTTTTGTTTTAAATTACGTCATAGAAAGATAACATGAATAGCACCAAAACCGATGGCTCTATCCGTAGAAGAGTGTGCCGGTTTGCAGATCCTTAACTCGTGTAGGCAAAAAAGAAATTGTCAGCGTGAAATGACGGATGGACCGGCCTGACACTTTGAGGGCCTTTAGTGAAATCCTAGAAACTAGTTTCCTATGAAAAAAATACTACTGTTCTAGCTTGCAGATTGCAAAGTGTTCTTTTTTCTTTTTTTTGTGAAACCTAAAACGAACTAAAAGTCTTGTCAATCGCATAAAGTTTAGTAAATAGCAAGGCCTTCTGGAAAAATGCGTGACCGACAGCCACTGGATAATTTTCAGTACCGTCTTAGAACACCAGATCGTCGGGTCCAGTCCTTTGGAAATGATATTGTTGACCCCGTGTTGTAAACAGGTTTTGCAATGGATAAAGGCGGCACTGGTGGTCCTCTCTATTTGGTAAAGGCTATTTATTGATAGTTCGTTTGTTATTTTCAAAATGCGCAAGCATCCAAAAGAGGCAATCGCTAGACTACATTCCTCGCATGAAGAATATTCTTTGTTTTTGTTGATGAGGTGATCTTTAATCAAAACGAAACATGTGAAATGCCGCAATAGAAAACAAACACACACTCACACACAGAAAAAGGTTTGGTGCGAAAATGATCCAACAGGGTTGTTCTTGTAAGGAAGTTCTAACCGAGTTAGAGTTTCCGTCGGAGATGCTGTGGATGCAGTGTCCACGAAAAGTCTCTGGTCACTTGCTGCCCAATGGAACCAGTCCTTCATCCGTAACGTTACTGATATGTAAATAAATGATCCAATACATGAGGTTGAAACATACGAAACACACGGGGAAAACAACGCGGGAGTACTTGTCAATATCGCTGGGGCTTACGCCAAAAAGCTTGTTGGTGTTTCTCGAAAAGGCTGGGGCGACTTCATATTCGTGGCTGCCGTTGATAGGGTGGTGCTCTGGAGTAGAAGTTTTAGAGTAGCACTTGGGCTCAATCATCTTCAGACGGACCTCCTAGCGAGAAAGGTAAGAAAAAGAAAGAGAAAATCTCCTTAGATAGGTTTTAAAAGCAGGTACATGTAAAAGCAAATATGGCGTAAAATTAGAAAGTGACATATTATACAATATTATAATAGCAAATAATCCCAGTATGTTATTAATACAGTTCAATATTTTTCTTTTCTTGTGGTTAAGAAGGCTTTAAACAAACAATTAAATATTTTCAATATTCGAGCGAAAAATGATTCTTTTTATATTATATCAGAAGCAGAACAGAAAAGTTATCATTATATTTGAAGGGTGTTATTTTCTGACAATCTGACATCACCAAGATATAGTATGTAGATGCCGTTATAAATCCCCCATCAACACGCTCTACCAACGCCTTAAGATGGTTACCAAATGGTGTAGCTATCCGACCACAAATATTACGCCGTCAATTTTCGATTTATTGTTTCAGTATGTATTGCCCGTTTAGAAATAAAGGCCAGGTTTAAGTGCCTTAAATTCAACGTTCTACTAGTAGCTGAAATTAGTTGTCATAAAATCATTACACCACCTATGTCGTAAGAATGAAAGAAGTTCAACATTTGTAAAGGTCCTGTTAATCTTAATCGCGTAGTCATGGTGATCAAAATACAATGTTCGCAATCGACTGATGATGTGCCTGCGATCTAAGGTCTTGCTTTTCTTGTTCTTTAAAATTCCAGGCAAAAGAGGTTGAATTCCACAGAAAAGTTTACGCTCTTGCACTGTAAAACAAAACATACAACAAACGCCCGACCCTATTATAATTAGCAGACATGAGATAAAAATGTAATTACTCAGCTATTGAAGTTAGCTATTAATTATTGGTACTAAAACATGCCACTTTTTAAATAATTGCTTACACTTTTCACTTTCAATGTGCATTTGAGAAGAAATTTAAAGATTCTTGCAACCATATTTCCGTCCTAACTACACTTGCGAGTTTTCTATAAAAACTCATAGTCCGCGAAACTTTAATAAAAGGTTCTGAGAACTTTTGTTACCAGGATTTAGGATCTAACTAGAATTTCAATGCCTTCTACTAAGCTTAAAATAAATATTTTAGAACGTTCCTGCCAGTAAAATGCAGATATCATTTATTCATCATTGGTTTCATCTATTGAATATTGTAAGTCATTTATCTCCGCTTTGCTATATTACCTGGGAAGGCACTGTGTTAATATTAGGTGACTGGATATGCTGTTGAAACCGGCTGATGGTAACGGGTTCCTGTAAATTTAGCGACCAGTTCATCGTAAATCATATTGATGAAGTCCCCTTCACTAAAATATCCGCTGGCGAGATGTCTATGATGGTAACGTCCAAGAAGTACCTTTTACTTAACATAACTTTAGCTCCTAGCCATACAACCATGGTTAAATATCTATAGCACAACATTGAAAGAGAACATATATCTTTTAGTTGTTTCCTATAAAATATATTTAGATTCTGGTACTTTATTTCTCCATAATATAGGGCTTCTCAATAACAATCTAAATTCCATCATGTGCGAATACTTGGAACTCTACCGCCTAGAGGACGAATAATCCCATGGTTTTCAAATAAAAACTCGGTTTCTCTAACTTTTAGACCTATCCAGGAAACAAAGTAAGGTAACATGTTTTACAGATTTAGTGTTTTCTTTTGCTGCATAAGCTATGGTAAATATTTTATTGAGTTTGTAGCCTTTATGAACATGTTTTTTTTATGTGTAAACACTTAAAATGATCACAAAGTGAAAGTATATATATATTTGGAATATTTTAAACTTGCTAAAGCCATGCTCTAAGAGTTATATCAAATAAACTAAATTATAGACTGATATTTTTTAACATAAACTCCGTTTTTCAATATTCTCTCATTCAGATTATTCATGACACGCGAGATAATATTGTGGATACAAATTTTTTTGTAGAAATTTGATTGTTGAAGAAATATGACCTAACAATAGATTTCTCAGAAACTTCTACATTGTTTATATTTACTCAAAAACTTTCTACAATGTTTATATCTATACAGAAACTTTCCGCAATGTTTATATTCATTTAGAAATTTTCTGCAATGTTTATATTTACTCCGAAACTTTTTGTAATGTTTTCTTGTGGTCTTTTTCAGAGCCAGACGTTGGCAATTATTTTCGTATGAAAATTTACTTATAATTTTAAGCGTAAAGGGATGTAATCAAGCCTTAAAAACAAGAGAATGGTACTCTTTCGTTAATAATAGGACATAGTTGAGAATGAAAGCTACATCAAAAAGTATTGAGGAAACTCACAAAGACTTAGAGAGACAACTCTTAACGACTCACACCTTAGAGAGACAGAAAGAAAAAACCAGGAGCCCTTTATGATAGAAAGTGTAGTTGAGATATTAACAATCAACGTTTTGAATGCACCTTAGAGTCCAGTGAAGATCGTTGATATTGAAAATTTTAACTATTTTTGTCAGTTCCCCTTGCGTAAGGT
The DNA here is from genome assembly GCA_006491805.2 of Dysdera silvatica. Taxonomy (NCBI): domain Eukaryota; kingdom Metazoa; phylum Arthropoda; class Arachnida; order Araneae; family Dysderidae; genus Dysdera; species Dysdera silvatica. The sequence continues at coordinate 102,274,507 of QLNU02015360.1, forward strand.
TTCATTCACAGATCTCAGAAAGAACTTCCTTTATAGAGAATGCTTCTTGGCCGCAGTGGTGAATCCGAAATTATTATCCACACAGCAAAATTAGCTCTAATTTGTTGGGCAGAAGAAGGCTAAGGTGTAAGACTAGCTTTTCGCTTTTTATACCACCGGAAATAAATATGTCAGGCCTACCATCGAATAGAAGTTAGTAATTCCTCAAAAATGAACCTGTAGAAAAAGGCTAAGCAAGTGAGCGGTTTTCCCTTCCCCCACTTCTGATTCGAAAATAAGTTTCTTTGATTCAATTTTTGACAAAAATTAATTAATAATTAAACAATTAATTTAATAATTAAATTTTGACAAAATAATTATAATTAATTTAATTAAAATTTAAAATAATTATAATTAATTTAATTAAAATTTAAATGATTATAATTAATTTAATTAAAATTTAAAATAATTATAATTAATTTAATTAAAAATTTAAAATAATTATAATTAATTTAATTAAAAAATTAAATTAAATATTCAATTTGTAACAAACATGAAAATTGGAGGAGTTTAGGAAGATGGCGCTAACATGGGAAACAAGAAGTGTAGAACGGGAAAAAGGGACCAATAAAAAAAATAAAGCAGCAGAGTTGAAAAATGAAGAAAATGAGAGTAAATGTTGAGGAGAGTAAGGAAGGCGCCTTAAGTCCCAGGCTGAATCACACACTGATGATAGCAAATATAACGTGGAGGAGAGCTCAAGTTTCTGTTTTGGTGAATAGTCTGTTTTCCAGTATTAAGGACTCCTTATTCTGAATATAGATTACTAAGTGCCCCTATTAATTAAAATTAAGGTATGCTATTTTATTAAGGGTTTATTATTTAGTTTTTAAATTTTCTGGATAATCTCACACGGATTTAATATGGCGTTCCCCAACGTTATTAGACCGACTAGGTTTATTAAGCTTATTTTATTCATTATTGTAAGTAATATCTCTATAATTCTGTTCTCTTGATTGTTTTGTGTATGTCAAGTAAGTACAGTTACATTTTTAAATTTACTCTCTGACCTCAATTTCATGTAGCTTACTTGTTATTTTACGTATCTTATACTCCCGGCCTATAATATACTTTCACGGCCCACTTTAAATATTAGAGTATAAATTGATGCTTTCCAATTTTAAATTTTAATCTACCAGAGCGTGAGAATTTATATTTACTTAGAGACTTTATGCAATGTTTATATTCATTCAGAACCTGAATGCATTAACAATCATTAATATTATCAACACATAATTGTTAATCAAATAAGTAAACTTTTGCATTGAGTAACAGACGTTATGTGGACTGTAATTTTCTTAATAACTTTTAATGATGATTTAAATGTGTAAAACAATTTCGAGTATGATAATAATATTATATAATTTAGATGGGACTAACCCATAGTTAGATGATAAATTACTCGCAAAGAAAATAATGATTTCTAGGCTCCTAGTGGGGAGCTAACCAGTAACTTCTTGATAACCAGTTCCGTGCTGTTTCTCACTGAGCTACAGGTGTCGATCAAACTCCTCTCTGCCACCAAATACAGGTATAAAGCTTCACTATGGACAAGTTAGTAAATTAATAAGGCAGTGCTTGAACTGCTTTTTAAACCAAAGCGACAAGTCGGAGAAGCAAACGTACTATAGGCTAGAATAGCATTCATATTTTGAACCAGTCTTGGTAACCAGTTACTTTTGATATCAATTTCTCTTGATAACCAGTTATGTGCTCTTTTTCACTGAGCTTCAGGCGTCGATCAAACACCTCTCTGCGACCAAATGCAAGTATAAAGCTTCACTACAGACAAGTTAGCAAATAAATGGAGCAATACTTGAACTGCTTTTTAAACCAAAGCGACGAGTCGAAAAAGCAAAACTATTAGACTAGCATTGATATTTTAAAAGAGCACTTGACCTGTTATCAAGAGGCTGGTTCCCACCAGGAGCCGAGAAATTATTCTGTTCTCTGCAAGTAATTTATTACCACGAAAAGTCCACCATTTAAAAAGTGTAGTGTTTCTTGAAAATCGTATTAACGTGCATATTCTTACCAAAAGCTCATAAAAATCATCAAATCACGTTAATAACAAGAGTTAGATCACGCGATATACATATAAGAAGAATTCATCTTCTAAAAAATTTCATGGCAACTGTACTCTCGTCATATCTCTTAACAGAGAATATCCGGAAAGGGATTCGAAAGCTTGACATATAAACTTACATCTCAGATTTCGGCAGCATTTCAGCCGAAATTAAAAATGTTTAGCTATAATTTTACAATATAGTGAATTCCGTCTACAATGACATTCTGATAACCAGAAAAAATAGCCTTATGGACAAATACGCTTTATAATGGAAGTTATTTAATTTGGATGTAACGTTATTTTTAATAATTTCACATTCAACAAATTATTTACTACTATTATAGATTAGGAATGTAAATGGCCAACAGAAAATTAAAGTTTCGCCGCTATTATTTTAGTTCAGGTAAAAAAAAAAAAAGGAAGAATTTTTAAAAGTAATTTCAGTGGAACGAAAAACTAGTTACTTTTGTTCTCAAACTATAGAAACTACCCTCTCTATTCTAGAACCATTTGTATTTGTGTATTCATTATTCCTCAGCATTGACGGATTTTCAAAGGCTTTATTGCTTCAAAAATTCTTTGTTACAACCGGGGATTAATCTGTCGTTAGTCATTTCACTGAAAGGAGGCGCTAATCAAAATTCGGCTAGAAAACCTGCTGAGCAATTCGCCGAAAACTTCAAATAAAATTGGAAAGGTGGCTATGCCGGGATCACCCGACTGTATTGAACGGTACGGTCAGGGGGAAAGGACATCATGCCTCCCTCCCTCCACGTCGGTGGTGAAACGTACCTTACTGGGAACACCGAGCTGCTTACTTGCGGCCAAAACTCCCAGAAATATTGTACACTCAAGAAAAGGAGACTTGACTTGAGTGCACGTTGGACGCTGACACGTTGTAAGGGTACCTTTTGTTCGATTTCAGTTGCCTGTAGCTCCAAGCAACACACTGAAAAAATGTACTTTGCTGCTGAAGAAAATTTACAACGCGAGCACACTGCTATGATTATAAAATGTCAATTTGAATTGTAAATTCCGGTTTATACTGTAGATTATGAGAGGCAACTTAGTGAAACGAATATTAAAAAATAGATATTCGTAATGGACTCCATGTCAGCAATGTGAGACATTTGATGAACATATCAATCAATAGGTCAGAGAGGAAGGAATCTGATTTGAAGGCTGTATATCTTGCCTGGTATATACACCGGCATCGAAGAATCAAGTTAAAGTATGAAAATAATTAGATGTCATTGCGTAGAGGTAATTGTTTCTGATAAAAATGTTTTGCAAATTTGAAAACAACTTCTCTGATTTGGCTACAACTTTTCCAATTCGTCTAGAAATTTTAGGTACAAGTTAGCCGAAAAGCTACAAAACTAGTTTTGTCAGATTACTCCTTGGTCACAACGCATGCAAACAATTGAAAGGCGCAAAATGATCGGTATACACAAATTCACTCTAAGCAAGTTATTTTCATAGGCAAATTCGATAAACATTTGTAGTGCTATGGAAAATCTGCCGTGAAAATATCGCCATAATCAGTTTTATCGTTAAAGACAATATTTCGCTGTATCTAAAAAAAGTGTTAGAATATCCGTATGCAGTAAAAATGCTTATGGAAGTTAACAATTTATTTCACAAATTGGTTAAATTATAAACTAGCTATTTTTTTCTTTTGTTAAGTTTCAGGTCTAATAATGGCTGTTGTCTGTCTTGATGGAAGGATTTATGGGCCCAATGTAACCAAAATATTTTTTTTCCATTATATGGAGAATTTCTGTTAGGTTTGCTCGTATTAGATGATCATAATTAGAAAAAAATAGGTGGATTCCTGAAAAAGTACACATGGAATAGGTTTTTCTTCAGTTAATGGGGTCACAAAAGGGAAAACGTTGAGAACAAAGCATCGTAAATCCATAGAATTGTGAGCAAACTAAAGAAAAAATAGGGTGTCTTTGATGTAACAATGGGGGGCTTCCATACCGAAATCAGAATACAGGTTGCTAAGAATATTGGTCGCCATGGTTACTGCATCACCACACCCAAATCCGTGACCTCCCATCACTTTCTTAACAATTGATATATTTGACGTTCCACAAAATCAGCTAAAACACTTCCTTTTACCAGTTTATTGTTTTGATCTGTGGTATTTAAAATACTTCCTTTTACCAGGTTATTGTTTACACCCGTACTACATGTTGAGTTAATTAGTTCTTTGTCGTTTTGTTCCCCTTCGAACTTTATTGTCCATATTGCATCAAGCGTTATTATTCTCACATTATTTGCACATTGAGACAAACGATAAATTGAGACGTTTAGTAAATACGATCTTTAACGGCGTTTTGCTTTTACTAAAGCTATAGATCAGGGCTGTCCAACCTTTTTCGGCAGCGGGCCACTTAAAAAATTTGCACGGATTTCGTGAGCCAGCGGCTCCACCGAATTTAGTAAAAAAGGAAAAAGGAAACTTTTCAGAGTTTCTTCCTGTTTTTTATTTATTTGTTCACTTGCGTTATAGAAAGGGGTCACTTTCAGTTTTCCTGTTTTCTGAAAAAAAAAATTGTTTTTGTTTTCTTTCCAAACGGTTAGCAGCGGGCCGGATTGTGGCCCGTGGGCCGTATGTTGGACAGCCCTACTATAGGTCATATACATAAACGTGAATAAACTATCAAAGTACAGTGTTTCACGTTTAAGTTTAACTAAGGAAATATCGTACATATATTAAGATGCGAGTTAGTGTATATATACTATACATATATCACTATTAATACATCTGTAAGCTCACGTGTATATATATATATCCATGAACTGCTAGAGAAAGATTTCAATTCGTCATTAGATTAATGCTTTCAATTGAAAATATGGAGATGGAAAAATTATTTTTTCACCGAAATTGGTTTATCTTTCGTCGCAAAGACTGCTGTGAACTTCATTATACTTTGCATAATATATTAATAGATCGGTACTGGAACATTCCTCTATTTTTCTGAAAAACCTTCGGTCAGACGTAACTTACGGTGAAGCTTTGCCGGCCAGTATAGAATGCTTTGTTTCAATTCGCCCTAAAGGTATTCTTTTTCTTTCTACCTATTCAAAAGAACATCTGTCTAAGGAGCTGTCTTTCTTGTTATTTTGAGTATTTATTTCTATATATGACGTATAGTTATTTCAAATATTGTTTCACTTACTGTGTCTAATATCCAGGATATGAAAACTGTTTTGCCTTATTTACACCTTTTGATGCCCAAATTAAAAATACATAATAGTAGGCACATATATAGAAAGTTGAAATACCGCGTACGCATTTTTGAAACACCCACTGCCTAAAAGAGTAAATTTATAAGTATGTTGAGTAACTAGTACACGCATATATGGGAAGAAATGTGAAAACTTAATGTTAAAGGTTACGTTCTGTCTCGTAGTGTCTGATTCCCTTTGATCTTCATTTGTAGAACTGGAAGTGGTTTAATAATGAAGCTTTTAAATGGTCACGTGTGTTTGATTAAAAGTAAAGAACAGACAGTTGTTGACATAAATGTATAGAAGATAACATAACTTCTGGCTTACTTAGGCCGAGGCCAAAGGATATTCTCTCCTTGCTGGAGATCTGAAAGGTCTTCTTCGGGCACTGGCTGGTCGAGTAGGTCTTTGAGTGGATGACTTATGAAGAATTTCTATACTGAATTCGAAATTTATATTTTCTTAGACATTATAATGTATGTATTATAAGGTATACGTTCCGTAAATTAAAAAAATCTTAATAAGAATGTCAATTTTTCAATCCTTAATGCAATCGAAATATTTTTTGTTAAATCGTAAAGTTGTGGGCAAATTCCAATAGTGGATTGGGTCTGCATATGTCCACTCTCTTCATCTAATAATGGAGCTCTTCCTTTGATTCAGTTTGAAATTGAGAAAAGGACCATAGTTCAGGCTAACGTCGATGTAATGATTTTCAGGTTTCTTCCCTACTATTCTACTAACTTAGATACGGATGTTAGCCATTCATGGTTCCCCAATTTCACACCCATGGTATCAAATCGTTGTCTTTCGCAATTGCAAATACAGTAGTACTTCTGTTACGTGAATCGACTTAGGTCGGTGAAGCAATATTTCAGGATAATAGAAAACGAATCCACTCAGATTCCCAATACAAGTTAGAATACTAATCAGAATTGCATATTTGTTTGTAATAGTAAATAAATGTCAATGTGTTAAAAATAAACACAGTTTCCTGGTTATAGCGTGAAAAATTATTCATTTAGAACATCTCATAAATGTCTGAAATGAAGTTTTTCGCTTGATGAGCTGTTTGGAGTGTCTTTGCTTTATAATTCTATCAAAAAGCGTCTCTAACAGCATTTGCTCTCTGGAATCACTTTTTTGCTGTTGCAAACAAGTTACGCCATAAGAAAAAGCAATCAGCATGAAAAGGAACATGGGTTAATAATAGTTTACGGACGAAAAGGAGTCTGATGAGGGAAGTCCTTCCGTACGCTTTATCCGAACTTTTGATACTTTAAATCGTCTTTTCCGCAAAGACTTGTATAGATTGATGCATATTACATAAGTTCTGAAAGAAACGAATTATATATTTAAAAATTTTTTTCAATATCTCTCTGTCGATATAGTCGTAGATTATGTTCTTTACCCGAATTAGATTTTTTCCATAATTCAAATTATTTTGATAAAAAATTGGGAAACAAATTTAATTACTAAATATTAGCATTGTGAAATATCGACGAGCTGGCCAAATCGACTGCCCAATTACCGAGTTGTGAATTAGTGTTAGGGATTGCCGTCGCGGATTTAATGATACACGAATTTAAAAACTAATATCTCAAATGTCCTTATTCGCAAGCCAAGTTGCCAGTTAAAATCACGACATTACCGATAATGAGTTTTAAAGGTAATTAAGATTGAGAAATGAAAATAGCCTAGACATTTGCTGATGGGCCCGTTCCCGTCACAGCATATTTTAAATGTATGCAGACGGAAACGGTGCACACCAGTTCAATAACGGAGCCCGCTTTTTCAAATAATAGTCTACGTAATTCAGGGTGTCATTCCGCGAAGAAGGGTGATTTCTACCCAGCCTTCATTTTTCCGTCGTCACATAGGGAAATCCCTCAATTTTCCCTGGCTGCCTTTTCCTAGGGGTTCGACTAATATTTTGAAATAACAAAACAAACCCACGAACAAATTCCCCTGATGCCAGATGGAAACCCCAGCCACTATCACTAAATCAGTCCCCATGCATCACCTATTTTAAAGGGGCGTGGGCACGGGTCTCCGTGTCAACATGAATTCTAGCGGCCGCAAAAAGGTGTCTACGATGCCGACTTCGAAAATACGAGGTTCACGTTACGAGTTTCCTCGTAACTCTTCTTCAGAATGTTAAAAGCTCGTAACTCCTTGAGGAAAGAAGTAGTGAGGGCGGCTCCCTGGGGGAGTGACGTCGGGGCGCTACTGCCATCGATTGGCGCAGTCAGATGCGGGAGAGCCGACCTGTTGCTTAGCAACCTTTGCCGCGAAGATAGCAACCAACTGTTGTGTGAGAAGAAACGCTAGCTATATGGCGAGTTCGTTCACCTTTTTCAATTTGCTCCCCCTTTAGGGTAGCCAAGAAGACTTTATGTTCATCTTCGACGGGGATTTTGGCGCCAATAACTATATTGGAGAACGCGATGGAGAATTCTGATGATTATGAATGCCCGTACCAATAAATGAGTAGCACGCAACGTGGGAGGAAAAGGGAACTCGGTAAGGAGTACGATAGTAAAAGTGTGTTTCTAAACCGACGCTCGCCACAATTATATGCTTGAATCTTTATTACGAGCTGAAGGTTTTTCTTTTTTTTCTTTCCTTTAATTACCGGAAAGGGGAAAAGGAATGATAACCAAACATAGTCGCATGAAGGAGAAAAGTAGAAAAGGGAGAAAGAGGGATTTTTCTATTCGGGTAGTTGGTGGAGGGGCTTAGTTCTCCCTATAGAAATTAAGTCGCCCCCTCTAAAAAAGCGAGAACTATAAATGGATGTTTTATATTTGGAGTATTATGGTTTGGGATCATTAACCCTTCTAAGACCTCCAGGCTACTTCAATCAGTATTTCAAAATAAAATCTCAATTGTTGAAATCGGGAGAGAGAGAGGAAGAACTACAAGTTAAATCTCGACAATACTAAAAACGCACATTAACACTACCCCGTACAATTGCCTTTAATGGGTTGAGGAACAATTTTCATGAGTTGAATTGCTCAGCATAAAAGTAAATAGAAAGCCATTGTAAAGTTTTTGCAAGAATGCTGTGCGGTGATACGTTAGTTAGATTAGTTGTTTTGATGGCCTCATAGTATACAGATTTTATCCCAATACCTCAAATAATCTCGTCGCATGAAGCTGCTATCACACTCCAGAGGAAAGGCATGAACAGTCGTCAGAAATCTAACGTAAGACAAAGTGAAAAAATAACCACCGTATTCACCAAAGAATATACCGAACAAATCTCCTTATTTATGAAAAAAGTATCACAATTAGTGGTGGTATAATCAGTAATGGCACAACCGGTATTAAACAAATTGGTATAAAATTTCGTAACACATCCTAAAGATTGTGGGACAAAATCTGTCATCATATGTATAAAGAAGTAGTATTCTTTTTTTTTTGTATCTATTATATTATAAATGTACCTATGTATTATGATATACGTGTTCTTATATATAGTTGTATTTCCATACGTATATCACTATTTGTGAATATACTTTAGATTTAGTCGCGTTCAAGTGTAATCGTGGTCCCAATAGCGTGAAATTACATCTGCTCATATACTTTGCGTATTTCTTTTTCCCCGAATCTATTCTCGATCGCAAAAGATCCTTTTAAAGCTTATCCCCTATCATTTACAAATTCTTCGCTTGCAAAAGATCTGAGATTCTAAAGAAATTCCTGAATATGCTGGTTGGCCGCTCGCATATAAATTCATACGTCACTAAGTGTATTGAATACATCTAAAATACGTTTAAAACCAGAAACTAAAAAAGAAGCGAAAAAAGTAGTATGTTTTATAACTTATTATTCGTACGTACATAGCTTCAAAACTGGTTTTTCTCCTTTCTTTGTGTGGATTATTTAATTCATTCAAATGCGTGTCATTTATATTTTCTTGTCAAACTGAAAAGGTGACTTACTTCTGCAATACTATTATAATTTAAGGTATTTTTGTGTCTTATACAACAGCCTTCTCGGATATGTTACGTCCCAAGCTCGCACTATGGGATATCGGGGATGGGATAGATGATTTAACGCCAAACTTCCATATATTTATTCACAACTAAATTTATTAAGAGTCGAATCTAATCCAATAGGATCAGAAAGCGGTGTGTATGCCAAGTGAACCACTGAAACGGATAGTTCAGTTTAGGTAGCATATAACAAAACATCCTTTTTGTACCATTAGCCATTATTAGTAAATCACCATTGCTAAATGAAACGAAGGTATTTTGTTTTATTCTGTCTTGAATACTCATCAATTATTCGCTACCCGCTTCGTACAGTGTTACCACACTTTTAAACGTATATATACAGTGAAAACTCCAATTTAACCGATTAGTAAAGTCTAAAGAGTGTCAGTAAAATCATGAATATTGAAAAATGATAATAAAATAAAACCTCCCGTAAGGAACACCTCTATTTAAGGGACACTGGGGGAAGTATCCAGTTCAGGTGCAAATTTCAAGGTTGTAAAATATGGAAAAACTGAAGCATATTAAATCGATACGGTAGTATTTAATTGGTTTTGTGTTGTAAGGGCGGAAAACTTTTCTGTAAGTGTAATATTATTGCAAGAAAAGGCAAAAGAATTTGCCTAAACTTTGGGCTTATAGAACGTCAAAGCTTCAAATAATTGGTTGGAAAAGTTTAAGCTTAGACACACCGTTACTTTTAAAACCATTTGTGGTGAATAATAACAAATAAGAAAATTTATAACCCAAAAGCTTTAGAAGTCTTTAAGTAAAAAAGTTAACGACGACGCCAGTAAGAAGGTATTAATAAACAACCACACACACAAACACACAAGTTACCATTGGATATCACTGGATATATCCCGTTCCTATTGCTTCAGGTGAAAAAATTAATTAGACGTAAAATGGTGGTTAAATGGTAAAATTTGAATGGCCGGTTTATTGAGCTGCAAAACCCTTTAACAACTAATTCGAAAAGAGTCAGAGGGCTCCCTTTAACACATAGTGAAAAATTAACGACCAGTAATTATTTCCAAAACTATTTTAACTACCAGTTCTCTCAAACCGGTAGGAATCAGGCCCAACTCATCACTGGGTAGAAGTGAAAACCACGCATTGCTCCACTAGGCACAACATCGAATGAAATTGTTTTTCTGTGAGGAGCTGGCGTTAAATAATCAACGTTTTGACACCAAAAATAACGACTTCGATTTTGCCAAAACGAACGCCAGCAACAGCAAAGTAATCTCGCGTCAGCGAAAGACAATTATAATGGCTTTCCCGCTTTCAAACGCTCCATTGTTCCTTCTGGTAACAATAAGTGACAAAATTTCCTAGCTCAATAAAATTTATCGAAGCGTTTGCCGAAGCTACACGACTGGAAGATTCATCGAGCTTCAAAATTTCATTTCGTTGTGTTTGGAACAAAAAATCCGAGAAACTGCTAGCTTGGCGATGAAATTTCTGAATTCGCGACATTGTGGCTCCGTCTGTAAGATTCTTATGGGTCGAAAATTCCTTTTTCATCAAACGGGGAGTATTCAAGGCAAGCAACAAGGCCGCTTTCATGAATAAATCATACCTTGAAGGAAATCGCCGATCGTAATTTTGGGAAAAGTTGCCGATTAATCATATCAGCAGAATGACACAACGGGCGATAGATATACTGTGTTAGTTAACGTATAACCGTTAAGGAAACAGAATATAAAGAATAGCTTTTCCTTTCGACTTGTTTATATGTGAAGCATTCCGTTTATTTTGTTTCTTAGAAACGGAAACTGCTGCCTATCACATACATAAATCGCTAAAACCGGAAGACATATTAGACCAATAGCGACGAATTTGTTCTTCACTTGTGACCCTTTCAAATCATCATCATTAAAAAAAGCTATTCCACTTTATCCCCAACTATAAGGAAATCTATTTCTTCTGAAAAGTTTAAATGTCGAAAATGAGCTTTTTCCATTAGGTTTGCATAATATTTTATAACAGTTTAGTTTAATTTTATATGCATACTGGGAAACAAAGACAGATTTTGTTGTACCCATAAATAGTAGCTTTAAATATGTCATAATATCTCGTTCTTTCTCTTTCTTATATATATAAAAATAATACTAATAATACAATTGTATATCAATTTATAAACCAATATACGCTAATGGTGTCTTGACATAAAGTGCAAAATTGTGTATATGGCGCTTAAATAGCCTATATAATTTTTTTTACTTATATATCATAATAATACAATAAATCAAACTTTCTTTAGGTTATCTTATGTTGTATGTCCATCTTACACAAATACATATCAAACAGGTGTAATAAGAATCATCCAACAATCAAGAGTGGGTCAACAACGGCAGATGTCAGCGTCGGGATGGCAGCGGTCGACCTAGGGCCACAACAGAACGGGAAGACAGAGCGATTGTCAGAGCAGCTGTCACAGCACCGGATTCGTCGTTATCAACTATCCAACGTGTGGCCCGCACACATGTGTCCAACATGACCCTCTGCAGATGACTGAGAGAGCGGAATTTACGCTCGCGCCGACCGTTACGCCGCTTACCTCTCACGCCTTTACACCGTCAAGTCCGATTACAGTGGTGCCGGGCTCGATCAACTTGGAACTGCGCTGACTGGGGACGTATAGTCTTTAGTGACGAGTCCCGTTTCCAACTGTGTCCTGACGACAACCGCAGACGTGTCTGGAGACGTCCAGGGCAGCGTGGGGATCCTGCCCTTACTATCGCACGCCACACATGCCCACAACAGGGCGTTATGGTCTGGGGTGCCATCTCCTTTGATAGCCGGACCCCTTTGGTGGTCATTTCTGGCACACTTACAGCACAGCGGTACGTAGACGACATTCTACGACCGGTTGTGTTACCGTTCCTTTTGCGACACCCTGGACTTACGTTTCAACAAGACAATGCCCGGCCGCACACGGCACGTGTTGCTATGAATTGTCTTCAAGCTTGCCCAACACTTCCTTGGCAAGCTAGGTCTCCTGATCTCTCTCCCATAGAGCACATTTGGGACGCTATGGGAAGGCGATTGCAACCATCCCGGAATGTTGACGATTTAGCCCGACAGTTGGAGACAATTTGGCAAGAAATTCCGCAGGACACCATCCGGGATCTTTATCAGTCTATGCCACGCCGGGTGACAGCTTGCATCCGGGCCAGAGGTGTATCAACGCCTTATTGACTTCCTCCCTTTGTAACGGTCAAACTCTGCAATAAATCATTCAATTGTTCTGAAATTTTAATCGTTTCTTTTTCTATGTATGTTCTTCATATCCACCAATTTTTATCGCAATCGGACAACTCCTTCTTGGTGCGTCGATTTTTTTTTGTTATAGAGTGTATATATATATATATATCATCATCATCATATTCAACCATTATCTATCCACTGCTGGATGAAGGTCTCTCCAAATGCTTTCCACACAAGTCTATCCTGGGCCATTCGTTTCCACGTCACCCCAACCTGTTTTCTTATTTCATCCACCCATCTAGTTTGAGGACGTTTTCTAGGTCTTCGGTGGTCTCTTGGAATCCAGTTCAGAATTTCTGTTGTCCATCGTTGATCAGTTCTTCTTGCAATATGCCCAGCCCATCGCCATTTCAGTCCTTTTACTTTAACAATGATGTCCTCTACTCTAGTTTGCTCTCTCACCCAAGTGTTTCTTTTTCGATCTCTCCTAGTTATTCCAAGCATGCACCTCTCCATGCTCCTTTGCGTTGTCTGTAACTTTCGTATTGCTCCAACTGTTAGACTCCATGTCTCTGATCCATAAGAGAGGACTGGCAATACACACTGGTTGAAGACCTTTCTTTTTAGACACAAAGGCAATTTCCCCTTCAGGATAAAACTGTTTCTTCCAAATGCACTCCAGCCAAGTTTAATACGTCTGTTGAGTTCTTTCATAATGTTGCCATCCATTGAAATCAGCTGGCCAAGGTAAATATATGAATCAGCAATTTCTAGCTCAATGTTGTCAACTTGTATTTTTGTTTCCTCTACGAAATTATTGAACATGATCTTAGTTTTTTGTAGGTTCATCTTGAGTCCAACTTCTTTACTTCTAGTTGAGAGCTCCTGTACCATGTCTTGGAGTTCTGATGGGTTCGTTGAAAAAATAACAATGTCATCAGCAAACCGCAGATGATTTAAATATTCACCATTTATTTTTATTCCCTTGTTATTCCAATTTATCTGCTGAAAAATCATCTGTAAAGCTGAAGTAAAAAGTTTTGGAGAAATGGTATCTCCCTGCCTCACACCTTTGCCAAATTTAATAGTTTCGGTATCTTTATGTATCTGTATATATATATATATGTGTGTGTGTGTGTTTGTGTATTAAAGTGCGTTTCAAGTCAATATTTGTCATATCGAAGAGTCATCCTCTTTTAAAGGAAGAAGAAGATAGCGCCCGAGGAGTATTTCTTAGCAAAAATACATAATTAGTAACTTAAATAAAGTCTATGCTTTAAATAACTTGGGCTGCATGGAGTACAAATTTTGAATTCAGAAGGAGTTCTACTTTCAAACGCTGTTTCAATATTTGCTTGCCGAGGGCATGTTGTGAGATGGAGCATAGTGGATCTTTTAAGAATTTCCGTTATTTCATTAGCGCAGTATTATAAATTGCAAAAGTATTTACGTCGACAGCAGCAATTGGGAAGTTCTCGATGCAAGATTTCACTTTATGTTATTGTGTATACAACTTTATACATATTTTAAATGTTGGACTCTCTGATATCCACCATTCAATAAATGGAGAACTTTGAATCCTAGAGCTTTACAATTTGAACATTAAACAAGCTTGGAGTGAATTAATATTTTTGGTTTGTTTTTGCTTTTTATCACATGGGATGTCAAGATCATGTTGCACCAAAGCACACAGTTTCCTAGTGATCCTCTAACCGCTGCCACCTACGAAAACAAACCCTAGAAATCGAATTAATAAAAGGAAGGCAAGTACTACTTACCAATAGGATTCAAACCCTGGTTTACCGCGTTGCCTATAAGCTACCATGTGCCCAGAAATCAAGATTTATCTGACTGAATGTGCTGCATTCGTATGTATGCAATTTAACTACGTAAGGACTATCTTTTGTCTTGTTTATTTCCCAATGATATGTAGGATGTCGTTCAGTAATGTGTGCATTTCGAAAGACGCTTAGAAACTATTCAGCGGAAAAATTAATATTTAACATGAGAACGATTATGGCAATGTGATTTCATTTGGTATAAGAAATGTATGTTTGTACCGAAATTTGTTGCTGGGACGAAATATATTGCTCGAACAGCGTAGTGGATAAATTAAAGCTAGAAATGTGGGTGGAACGACTTCCTTGGACATTTTTCACCCCCAAAATTTTCAGGTCTTCAAATTTTAAAAATGCATTTCTCTTTTTAAAACTGTCAATACTTTTCCCTTTCTCTCTCTCTCTCTTTCTCTCTATGTGTATTGAATTTTGAAAAATTGAAACATAAGAAACCATATTAGATACATATTAAAAATAGTACCATCGGCCATTCATAATATAATCATAATTCCTCTTGCTCCTAACTATATAAAACGAAATCTATTGCCAACATCAGTTTTTCTTTCCCCATCTTATTAAAATATACCTCACATTTTCATTAAATCATTTTAAATTTCATCAAATATTTAAAGTTACCAAACATTTTGTACCGAAACCCCCCCCCCCCACTTTCTTTTTTGCGATACCTCAGGGGAAAATACCCTCTTATTATTTTGAAGTAACGCTGGTAGATAGGTATATGGATCTAAAAAAAAAAGCTGATTTGTACACGCAAAAATATTATGTACAAAACATTACTAAATAGCCCAATTATAAATAAAGCTTAAAATATGAAAAAATGAAAATAATGTAATCCCGATTGATCATGTCACGTTGTGATTTATTTTTCATTCATAATTTTAGGAATTCACATTTTTTAGTTTTGAGCTTTATATATTTAGTACTATGTGATATTTTCGCATTCGTTAAACTAACATTTTTAAAAGTGTCAAATAAAGTTTTCGGTATCATTATCACATGAATTATCAACCTCTGGCTCTCTGACTGAACAATTATGTAGTAACAGGTTAAAGTATCAGTTACTAAGAAGTAATAATAACCAATTTAACCCATATTATTATTCTAAAATTTTCTGTGGATCTGTGGAGATCATTAAAAAGGCCTGCGAGGAGCAGTGGCATCTAAGAATAGTTGTCTATTGTGGATACAGAGCCATATAGTAGTCCTTAAGACCAGCATTATGTGCTATATCTACAAAATTTTGAGGGAAACTCTATATTCTGTGGTTAAAGATGCAGTGTTAGCAAATTACCGATAACAAAGGGCTGAATATTGATAATGTTATAATACACAAATCGCTATCAAAGTTTGATTTTACTTTTTGAGGAAATAATGCTTTTAGTTAGATATTATAGTACACTGGAGGCTAAGTATTATTGTTGGTTTTTGTTATACGGCGCAACAAAAACAAATGGCACATTGCACCGGAGTTTACATTTACCCGAGGAATCCGAACTCTTGATACCCAGGGAATCCAACCCGAGATTATGACGGGCAGAAATGTGGTACACATTCTGCTGTACTATTGGATTCGAACCCAAGTTAAAGGCAGGATAGGCGAACACATTACCACTACTCCAGTGTATGGTTGAACATTAATCATTTCAATCAAAGTTTGCAACAAGTGAGGTTTCTATAGCCTAACTATTTTATTTTTTACTGTTTGAGCTTTGTTTTCTTTGCTGTTAATTATTCAAAATTACTTTTTGCCATTCCCAATTTTTGAGAAATATTTGTTGTACGAAATGATTGTGCCCCACTGTCCGAGCTCGTGTATTTTCTAGTATTTAATCAAAGCAGTGTATTTCTAAATACTTTGCCCTTAACAGTAAAATTTAAAGGAAGAAAGAGCATAGAACATTGCCTTTTGTTAAACACCAAGCTAGAAAACCTGGTGACTGTGAATATATTCTTGTGTGTGTTATAGCAGGGGTTGATCTTTCGCCTCATATTTATTTTTCATAGGAAGCTAACATTTCCTTTCAGAAAAACACCTTTACCTCTGCGGCTTTGCTAAAGATACCTAAAGTCTCAACTCTCCAAACGATTTTTCACTCTTCATGTTTCTGAACGTCTGCCGAGAACTTCGCTTCCTCGGAGGAATTTTCTTCAGTGTTTTTAGAAAATGTTTCTGCGGTGTAGGTCGTTTGCATTTTTTGAAAATTCAGAGTCAGTATGGGATTTTCTTTCTGGAAAAGAGAGGGACCCTTCCATGGGCGACTCTCAATCATCTTTGAAGAAGCGTGAGCGTAAGCAGGCGCAAATGACACACAACGAGTTACAAGCACTTGGAGCTCTGTCAGCAGAAGAACTCACTCCACGGAATGTGAAGGGCAATTGTAAGTCTGGAAGCACAAATTAATTAGCCTTTGGAAGCGAGCGGCATTTCTTGATTAGGGTCGAGTAAATTTCTTGAAGATGTGGGCGATCGTTTATTGTGACGAGCAAAAAATCCACCGCTTGATGGCTGTATAGGAATTCCTTTCGCAAGTCGAGGAGGAGGAGGAACGATTTTTAAGGAAGGAGTTAACGCTAGTTTCTGGCAGGAGGTAATAGGATTTACATTTCGCCTCTTTTTAAACAAGCACCCCCCCAATGGACGACAAAGTTCAGACGTTTCCATTAATTCTCCGAAATTACACGGTAGAAAAACTCGAAATATTTCAGACGATGGAGAGATAAGATCGAGAGTAGGAACTGATATGAGAGAGAAAAAAAAGGGCTGATCTTAAAATCACGTACAACGGAAAGAAACGAAAAGTCGAGAGAAATGAAATAATCGACAGCTACGATTAATTAGTGTAGATGTTTATGCGGAAAAATATGCAGCTGCTTATAAGAGCACGTATTTATAATTTGAAAGCTTGATTTCGTATTTCTGACGTACACTCGAATTTGCGAGCCAAGGAAATAGCTAAGATTCACCATTTCTACTTTACAATTTATTGCTTATATATACATATAACAAGATTTTATTTGTTTACTACTGGCATTCGAAAATATGGCAAAATCACTTTAAATGACAAAATAATAAATTAGTTTTCATACGTAACTATAGCGGGCATTCTTTTTACGAGCATGGGAACAATATCTGTGCTCGAAATAATAACACAAGAGAAAAACTTCAGAAAAGTACTACTCCATTTCTATTTCTAAAAAATGAATTCCGGTTTGTAAGATTGATTTTTTAGGATGCATAAACTACCTAATTCAGAGCGAAGCATACGTGTTTAAGGAGAAAAATATATTCCTCAGAATGTTCTTTTTACGGCAAGTAGCTTCTCAATCTGAATTTTTAATCCCAAAAATTATAATTTTATTCTTTTTTGAGATAAGTTGAATCTTTCTCTTTGCATGGATGGTATCGATCCTTAATAAATATAACATACCAATTATCGAATACAACATTTGTCAAATGGAACATTTACAGATGCAGATAATACAGTTATTAAAAGTGCTTTCGGGATGCACACTAAATAAATTATTTTTCAACATGGATAAAAGCTATTATAAAATTTAATTTTTTAAAATATTTAGGATGATTATTTTAAATGGTATACAGTGAAAGGTTCAACATAATCTCCTCATAAAATTATTCAAGATGCTTAATAAATGCAAATCATAAGCATAGGGCCATGCAAAAGTGTTTCAAAAATATCTAAATTGCGATATCATAATTCAATCAATGTGTTGAGTCTAGAAATGCATTGAATTAAATACAGATATTTACTAAGTGCGTCAAGACAGCCATCAAGTCGTGCTTTTAAATCCAATATTGGACTTTCGGGAAACATCCATAAGGTATTTCAGAGGACGAGTTGTTAATTAAACCTAGCAAAAGATGACACAGCTTTGTTTAATATCAATAAAAAGTACCATTTTGAAACTATAGGGTAGAAACAAACAACATATTATGATTTCCTCTTTATTGTTTGAAATATGTGAAATTACTGATGGGAGTACACTTATGAACTTTTTTCAATTTATCTTTCGACTACCAAAGGAGGGTAAATGTTTAGGCCTTAGAAGATACTTGTTTTCAGCGTTGAGGTTAATGTAAATATCAGGTACTTCCCTTAATTAGAAACAAGCAAAAGCATGAAGGAAATTAAGAAATGAGAGAGAAAGTTAGATAAAAAGAAACGAAAGTCTTAAGTTTCTAAGAATAAATCAAGTTTCGTTAAAATTCAAAAATGTAAACAAATTTCAAACATTAATTGCGGCTACAGTTTCATTCCGATTGTAAGGATGGTTCTGGTCATTTTAAAGCATAAAGTTTTGGGCTTTTTTAATAATATAACATTCGAGTTCAAGACATTGACAAATATATTCGGGAAAATAGAGCTGACGATATGAAAATAGCCATAGGCCTTAAACATCCATAGTGTTCAAACACTTAATTTCTATTTACATACTTTAAATTAAAAAAAATTGAAAAAAAATTGATTTTTACTAAAATAAGTAAAAATCAGTTACGGGGCAACATTCGAAAGGAGAGAATCTCATTTAGAGAAGAAGAAAAGGAGCGAGATCTTATTCAGAAGGAGAGAAATTGCGTAACTTATTAACTTATTTAGGGTTAAAACTAATTAAAATATATCAACATACTAACACAAATATAAAAAATATTTAAAGTTTTCTAACTAATAGGATTATTCCATAATAAATATGAAAAAAGAAAACGCTAGGTAAGCCAATAGCGGCCACTAATTTAGCAGTTACTAATAAATATACTAATAAGAATCGAAAGTTATGAAAATTAAACTATAATAAAAAACATAAAAATGTTTAAACTGAGAATCAAAATATTAAAACAAAATTAATTTAATCTAGATAATAAAATTTAAATTGGTGACACAGTGTGTCATAATGTATTGTTGTTCATAATGAGAAAACATTTTAAGGGGGTCTCAGTACTTTTAAAGCTCCAAAACAGTGAAAAAATTAGCTAATTTGAAGGTACCATATCTTTGTAAATAAACAAAATATTTACAAATTTTATTTTTTATAAATGTTGCTGTTCCAGTTTTATTTAATGCAATAATTAAATTATTTAATTCTGGCAGAAATAATTTTTTAATTACATGAAACTCATGCCCACTTTGCAAAAAAAAAGCATATCGTAGGTTTGCGCGCATGATTGGATGAAAAGTTTTCGTTATATTATGTTAAATTTAGTTGAATAATGGTAAGAAAGGTTCTGTGCATTCAACCCACCTCAAAATCAAATAACATAAAAGATTTTATCACCTAAATTTTTTTTTTTTGAATTTTAACATGCTAAAACAATGCACACATTTATAAACACAATGTCCCCATATTTATGCAAAATAGACAAATGTCATAAAATAGCAGGTGGAATTTACCAATGTATATAAGACACATGTTTTCTGAAAATTTTATTAATATATTTTGAACGGTATTCAGGTAATCGTACGCGCAAACATATGATATATTTTTAATTTTTTGTAAAGTGAGCATGAGTTTCATGTAATTTAAAAATTATTTTTAACTCAATTAAATAATTTAGGTAGTGTATTAAATAAAACTGGAATAGGAGCATTTTATAAAAAACAAAATTTGTTAATATATTGTTCATTTACAAAGGTATGGTATCTTGAAATTAGCCAAATTTTATCACTATTTTTTGGGCTTTAAAATTACTAAGACCGCTTAAGTAGAAAAAAATGTATGTTTATATATAAAAATGCACATAAAATTAAGGAATATCTAGAGGGAAAAATTGTATGACTAAAAAAATTCAAAAATGTTTAAAAAATAAAATTTTCAGTTAATTTTGTTTCTCTTGTTGGATGAGTCTTACTTTTTCTAAGCATCGTTTTATATAAAGGAAACATAATTTCTTCGCCATTTTTAAAAACGATATAATTTTGATGTATTTAGCTTCTTCAATCCGAAGTCTAATGCTAGTCATCAGGGATAGGGTAGAATTCTCGTTATGAACATTGCTTTTTCCAAATGCACTTACTAAGTGCCATTTTCTTATGTCAATTCCCTTGACCAGAGTTGTAAAACAAATTCTAGGCAAGACTGGCAACCCATTTGACATTTTAGAACCGATCAGTCACATAACTAAGTCATTAATAATCATTGGGACTAGCTAAATCAGAAGAAATATCGCCTCCGTGATGTAAATAGCGCAAAAAATAAACATACACATTGCATGTAGTAACAATGACCAGTTCTCCTGATATATCGAAATATCGAAAAATTGTCATAATAATATTGGCTAAAGAATACCGTATATCATTTACTAATAACACATAAGTCAACTCTTTGCTAACGGGAACTTTCTTGAGTAAATTATGGAGACTGCGAAGGAATTTATATTTAGAATTAAAACTTGACACTTCACAGAGAGTGGTTGAACAAAAAGAGCCTTTTTATCCCTTTTGGCAAATATATATATTAAAAAGAAATCAAGCTTGGCTGTACTCAGTGACTTAGCGGTCAAAGGATTGCAATAGTAATCCGATGGTCATTGATTCGAGTCCAGCGTGAAGGTGGGTCAATTATTTTTCTTCTGCGACTATTATGAAACAAAAAATAAGCTCTAGTTTGAACTCTACTCATGAGGTATCAGATTTTATTTCAATCGTGACTTCGTTTGCTTCCTTCTATTCCTTGGAAATTTTCCAAATATGCGAAGAGTTAAAATTTTCACTTAGATATTAAACGTATTATATACAGGGTGTCCGGATATCTTGTAAACGTATTTTAGGGGTAGGTCCGCCAGACACATAGGAAGTGAGGGCCGCAAGCCACCAACAAACGGTGTGACAGGGATATGAAAAAGGACATTGGAGGCTGTTGTATTTTCGCTGTCTTATTTTATGATTGGTAGTTATAATTATCTCATTTCCATTTATGAGTGGCAACAGTGTATAACTTTGCTTTATTATGAATAATTTTAACTTAATACTGTTAAAATGGTAACCATACAGGAATTTTTAACATCTGCTTCAATTCATTCTCTATGATTCTTAATAAAACCAAAAATGCATTGTTGCCACTCATAAACAGAAATAAGATCATTAAAACTACCAACCATAAAATAAGACACTGCAAATACAACAGCCTAGAACGTCGCTGTCAGGCCGTACGGTCGCGTTTTCGACCCTCACTTCCCAAGTAAAATTTGTTCGTGTTTGTCTGGCGGACCGACCCTTAAAATTTGTCTACAACTTTTAGGACACCCTGTATACAGATACTGTTTTTTTCACCATATTAGTTCCTCGCCAGTAAGCTCTCTGCAAACTATTTAACGCACGGAGTTAAAACAAGACCATTAAACATAGTAAAGAGGATGCGAGTGGCAGGGAAAAGAAAAGATGGGCACCAAGAAAGGGAGAAAGTAAGTGGACTGAAAACTCAAGTTTAAAAGGAATACTCAAATTTCGTTTACGGATCAGCATTGCACGGAGGAGAGCGTGGGCGAATAAATAGTAAATTTTTTCGGCTGAAGGACTTTTTTCTAAGTAAATCCTCGCATAGAAATATTTAAAAGCTATAGTTATTAATGATAGGAGTTCGAACTTTTAATTTAGGGGCTCTAAAAATATTAGAAGCAACACAAAAATCAACGTAAAAAGTTGATTTTATTAAATGTGTAGAATGCAGATAGAGAAAGAAAATGAAGTTTAATATTTGTTAGGCTACGATTATTAAACCAAAAATTAATGATCAGAATTCAAATATGAATATAGTTTAAAATTAGGTTTGTCTGTGTGACAGAACGAAAAGAGTAATTAGCAATTTCCTATTCATCATAGAGCTTTGCGGGATATTCCTCCGCGTTTGTTTATTAGAAACACTTAACGTTTCACTCCGTGCTATTCGGAGCATCCTCAGAAGTAATTGCCGACCAAGTTTCCCTCTGCAAAATGCAAGACTTTCGCTTGGTTGCTCGGAAGAAAAGGAGTGCTATGATGTATATTAATAGAAGTCATGACAGTCTTCTCGAATTTAGCAATTTCCTGGTTATAAAATTAAAATAAATAGAAAAAGTCCTATATCAATTATTTTTTCGCTTGAAGTGATTTGTGTAGGGCATTTTCTTCTGTACTTTATGAGTACGAGTATGATGATCGGTGTGCTTAGGTGAAAGACATAAACAAAACTGATCATAACATAATAATGTGTCTGGCTTGTAACGCCATTGGTCGTAATTAGTACGTATTAGATACTTGGGGTCCAATAATGAAATCATAAGCGCGTCAAAGAAATGCTATCCAAATATCAGCTATTACCATGTAAGATCTTACATGATCTTACATCAACATTCTGAAACTACTGGGTTGTAAGAAACACTGAAGTTTGAGAATCCCTTATGCCTCTACTGTGGTAAAGGGAAGGGACGTTTCAAGCGACGCAAGAATGGTGTAGAATTCCGTTTTTCTTCCTTCTCTGTGATCAAGTTCATCCCTGCCCCCCCCACTTAGCATCTCCTGGAAAGCTAAATACAGCACTGGTTTTAATCTTTCAAACCGATGGTATTGTAACAGCTCATTAACTCAAATATCAACTAGACACTATGGGAAGTATACTCCGGTGTTCTCAAAAAAGCGGCATAAAGTGATAACATGATGAGTTCAACTGTCATTCATATTTAAGAAAATAATCATACACAGCAATTGTCAGACAACTGGAGGTTAAAGGTTTCTCGAAGCCCCACTACGAATAAAGTGACTAAAGAATCAACATTCATTTCCCACTATAGTTGTAAATTTTTTCCTTGAATAAATTATTTGATTTTTCATTTTTTCCCTTTCCCTGAAAAAAGTAAGGAAGTGGAATCCATCCTCGCAGTACTGACGATCTTGATGGAAGGATATCGTTTTGGAGAATATTTTCCAGAAACAGTAAGAATATCCTTCAATTAATAGTTAATAAATGTTAAGATACCATTAACAACTAACCGTCGTGCTTTTACCACGGTGATACCAGTTACCACAGACACCAACCCACGACGCTGCAACGGTATTGCAAGCCAGAAATTGCGTTGCAGAGGGTTAGTATAATGAGTATATCTGTTTTATCTGGAATTGCTTTTGATGAGTGCAAGTACCAAAAGATTCTCTTACAGTAATGAAAACACGGTCCGTGCAATTTATTCTACCACTTTCATGAACATAAATACACCAGCTTAACTTTTCAATATTACTTGCGCTTTGAGGTAATCTATGGATTTTTTCTTTGTCATAGTTACGAAACACCTTTGCGTACGCACATATTATCAGCAGGCAATTACGAAACGGGTATAAATTGTGTAATTATAAAAAAAGTAATCAGACACATCTAAGTTATTTCTAAAGCGCTGTTAAGAAAACAGATGTCCTTATTAATGTTTAGAAAGGTAGTAAAGAGAAAATTTTAAAGCCATTTTTAATGACTTTTGCACCTACCTTTTTAATTACAGTTTCGTGCAATAAATATTTTTAATGCTTAATCTGTTTTAATATCCAATGCTTACGTTTTCTAAAAATACATATGAAAACAAAAAGGTAATATAAAATAATTTTGCATTAGCGTGCACATTGTGAAGACAAAAATATTCGGACACTAAAATTGAAAGGAAAATACTGGCATTTAAATGAGTATATCAGAAGACTTTCGGCCGGCTTCCTAAGATATGTTTAAACAGGAACGGCGTAGTTAAACAACCAAACAATGCCCCAGGCTTCTTGTAAAGACACCACCAAAATTACCATAGAGGAACATCTTCCCGAACAAGATCGAATGCGGCGTTCCGAAGGTATTCTACTGACTGTAATGAACGTATAGGCAATATAAAAACTGTGGGATGAGTTGAAATCATTCGAAATCGTTCAGCAAGACATTCTACAGTAGTTCCCATAGACGCTTAACAGGTAATGGGGTATGTTACCGTTAGAGATGTGCAATGTCAGTCACAGACCTTGGACTCAAAACGACCTTTTCTGTCCCGGAGAACTTAAAACTAAATTAATCAATCAAACACTGGCAAAATCCACGAAAGATCCTGTTTCCATTTGTAAAAATCTTAAACTATTTCAAAGATTATTCACCAAGAATTTGCAAAAACATCGTCAAATGTTCACAATTTCTCCCTCTGTAATGTCACGCATTAGTGAGTCTACGGGCGTATCTTCCTCCCAGTAATTAGCTAATTAGTGAACTGAAACAAAATCTTGATTTCAATTTATGAATGTAGCTATTGGCGGTGCCGCGTTAATTTTGGGCATTCACGATGAACTTTCACGCTCACAACTGACAATGTGATTCAATTAAATAGCGAATTTAACTACAAAACCAAATTAGCTATAGCATTAGATTTGGATATACTGTTTTCTACGATTGTGTTTCTCCAAACGTTACTTAACTTTGTCCAATTCAATTGGACTAAACGTTGAATTTTGTGTTCTTCTCGTCTCATTACTTTCTGAAAGTAATTGAAACTGTAGGACGGAAAATTAAAAATCCTCACTTTTACGTCATGCAGGTTTTCTTTACGACGGCCGAAAGAAGAACTGTCATCTTAGTAAACTCTTTCTAAACCGTAAAACGCACCAAGATGGGTTGTAATATGTATGTGTAAGCGGTTTTATACTTAAGACGAGGGGAAACAAACATGCGGTTATATAGCTTTAACTTAGAATTTCCACTCAATTTTCATTTTGCCTTCATTTGACAATGGAAGCAGATGGCCCCTGAAACGTTGTGTGTTTACACCTTACGCCAGTGTCAAAATGACAGTTGTTAATGAATCTCCTGGTGGAATTTTATACTGCCTTGTTTTAAAGTTTAAAACTTCAGTTAAAATATATTTTTTCAAAATGCAGTTTAAAAAATACAATTTTTCAAAATGGCATATACAAAATGCAGACTTTTCAAGATTAAGTTAAAAATATGCAGGTTTTTCAAAACAACGTTTATAAAAAATATAAGTTTTCAAAATGAATTTAAGGACTGCAAGCTTTATAAAATGCAGCTTAAAAAATAAAAGTTTTTAAAATGAAGATAAAAAAGGCGGCCTTTTAAGAAGGAAGTGTAATAAAATTCATTTTTTAACTGAAATTTGAAACGCACCTGTTTTTATTTAAAAAAACTTACTAAATAAAACTACTAATAGAAAAATAAATAAACAAACTAAATAACTAAAAAATAAATAAGTACATTATTTTTTCATCGAAATGTTTTCCTTAAAATTTTCGCTCTCAAATTTTTCATTTGTTTTATTGTTTTGTGCTTTCCTCGCTAAGAATTTGGTCTTGAACACGTCGATGATCTAATCAATATTGATATTCTAAAATAAATGTTCGTGCTGCGAAGTATGGAGTTTAGCGATCAAGAGATATTTAATATTAAAGATGCACGTTAACACGCAATAGCTGAAGTCACCATTAGCGTATGAAATGATATCTGTATAAACCTCGGTGCGTCTCATAGGAAGAAAGTTAAACGCAAAAACTTATTTCAGTAAATGAAAAGGAAAATATGGAGAGCGTTACTAGTCAAGGAAAATATTAACTTAACCTTCCACGCTGTTCGTCATATCGATTAGAGATTAGAAGGAAAAAAAAATCTATCTACTCTAATTATATTCGAATTCGTTACGATTCGAGTATAGATGTCATGTGCTAATCTATGATTATGGCACTGATTAAAATATGGCATTTGGCAATAGATGTCTCGTGGGTCATAAATCATCTGCGATTTGTATGAAAGAGCCGAGTTTGAAACGAAAATGACCATCATTTTTAAGAAAGTGACAGCTATGTCGGGTGTAAAACGAAAGGAAACACGAAATCACTTAAAAGAGATCCGATAGTTTCAAATTGGGATTTGAAACTAGAAATTTATCCAATTCCCGTATTTCCATAACTCTTTATAAATATATGTCATTATTTTTAGTCGTTTTTAAAAAGAAGCCGCACTTCTAAAGTAATTTATTCAACAGCTGTAAACATAATGCACGCGTATTTTGACGAAATAGAGAACATGGGTAAGGGAACCTATTATGTCTTGTTTTGATAGTAATAAACTCATTGAAATGATTTTTGATGGTAAATAATTAAGCAATATCAATTTATGCATTCATTTTGAAATTAAATTATTTTCTTCTAAATTATTTCCATATATATTTATAGTGAAACTTGCTATAACGTTCCAAACATTATTGTTGTGTAATAGATCAGTGGTCCGTAAACTTTTATTCTACGGAATCCTTTTATCATTATGTGCCTAGCCCCGGAACCGCTTTATAAACGGTATTTAAGGAAAACCTGAAGATACACAATTTGCCACTGTTCATTACAAACTTGAAAATAAGTAATACATTAGTATAAAAAAGTAGGTAGCACTTTTCGATTTTCTAGAGGTATGGTTTACAGTGAGTTAACTCTGTTTAAAAGGTTATCGTGGGGGGGGGGTAAATTGTAGATTTTCCTGAAAATCGTGGCGTTGGTTTGCAAATTGCTTACGTAACCACTGGAAGATTGTAGCAGAACACAATTTCTGTGGCACTCTTGAAGATCGTAATAGGTTATTGTATTGCAAATTATATATTATTATATTACTACTGTAAATATTATTATAGACATTATTTTACTATTAGAGAAAGTATAGAATCATTATAACTTACAGCCACATACCCTATTGATCAAAAATTAAAATGAATGAAACACTGAGAAGCCAAAAGTGCTTTTGCTATGTTCAAAATAGTATATAATATTTTTCCATCTAAATAGTGCTTTTTTAACACCGGCTGCAGTTATAAAAGTATATTATCTTCTGATAAATATATGAAGTATTGTGTACGTCACACAACAGCGATAAATATAATTTTATACGGTTGAGCAGACGCCACTGACTGAGGCGATTAAAAATATTACACTCATTGAACTTACTACGGATATTTTACTATGACTTACATTTATTAAAAATATTTTAAATATTACTTGGCCAGGGAGATTTAATGTTTGAATTCATATGAACGTTATTTTATACTTTAAATGAGTCAATTATTCAACACCGTGTGAGGCCTGATGGGTCAATAAATATGATTTCACCTTCGCTTTTTTAAAGTGTGCATTCCCAATCAAACTTTCATAAGGATATTTTTTTCGATTGTCTATTCCTGTGAATAGTGATTACAACTATACAGTAGCTCCGAAATTACAATAGGTTTTTAATTCACGACAAATTGAAATCTAAATATTTATATTTTGGGCCAATTACCCTATAAACAATTCAGAGTGTTCCTACGAACACTAAAAGATACCTCTCGGCGTCTGTCACCTTCCGATAGTAACGAATGAATTCGCAGAATGGACGAAAAGCGTCCGATACTTAGCAAAGATAACCAGCCCACTAAAATTTCATATCAGTACGAGTATTATTGGGCCAGGAATTCGCGTAAACCATCAGCTCATTTAAACATATCGTTGTCGGTATAGGTTTAATAATCGTATTCAAGTCAAATAATTTAATAGATCTACTAAGTAGAACTACTCCCTGTCTGCAAATTTAATTGGACAGTAATTCTCGATATAAATATAAACTCTTTATTTTCCCCTATCTTATGGACGTTAACTAGAAAAAATTATTTAATAAATCTTCAGACAGAGGTACTTCTGTTAAATGCTATAAGTTTACGAAGCAAAATGGACCAAATTCAGATTCTAATCTGAAATAATAACAATAAGTGAAACATGGAACAAGA
>QLNU02015360.1:102302791-102324340 GCA_006491805.2 Dysdera silvatica
TCTCTTGTTGGATGAGTCTTACTTTTTCTAAGCATCGTTTTATATAAAGGAAACATAATTTCTTCGCCATTTTTAAAAACGATATAATTTTGATGTATTTAGCTTCTTCAATTCCCTTGACCAGAGTTGTAAAACAAATTCTAGGCAAGACTGGCAACCCATTTGACATTTTAGAACCGATCAGTCACATAACTAAGTCATTAATAATCATTGGGACTAGCTAAATCAGAAGAAATATCGCCTCCGTGATGTAAATAGCGCAAAAAATAAACATACACATTGCATGTAGTAACAATGACCAGTTCTCCTGATATATCGAAATATCGAAAAATTGTCATAATAATATTGGCTAAAGAATACCGTATATCATTTACTAATAACACATAAGTCAACTCTTTGCTAACGGGAACTTTCTTGAGTAAATTATGGAGACTGCGAAGGAATTTATATTTAGAATTAAAACTTGACACTTCACAGAGAGTGGTTGAACAAAAAGAGCCTTTTTATCCCTTTTGGCAAATATATATATTAAAAAGAAATCAAGCTTGGCTGTACTCAGTGACTTAGCGGTCAAAGGATTGCAATAGTAATCCGATGGTCATTGATTCGAGTCCAGCGTGAAGGTGGGTCAATTATTTTTCTTCTGCGACTATTATGAAACAAAAAATAAGCTCTAGTTTGAACTCTACTCATGAGGTATCAGATTTTATTTCAATCGTGACTTCGTTTGCTTCCTTCTATTCCTTGGAAATTTTCCAAATATGCGAAGAGTTAAAATTTTCACTTAGATATTAAACGTATTATATACAGGGTGTCCGGATATCTTGTAAACGTATTTTAGGGGTAGGTCCGCCAGACACATAGGAAGTGAGGGCCGCAAGCCACCAACAAACGGTGTGACAGGGATATGGAAAACGACATTGGAGGCTGTTTTATTTCCAGTGTCTTATTTTATGATTGGCAGTATTAATGATCTTATTTCTATTTATGAGTGGCAACAGTGTATAACTTTGCTTTATTATGAATAATTTTAACTTAATACTGTTAAAATGGTAACCATACAGGAATTTTTAACATCTGCTTCAATTCATTCTCTATGATTCTTAATAAAACCAAAAATGCATTGTTGCCACTCATAAACAGAAATAAGATCATTAAAACTACCAACCATAAAATAAGACACTGCAAATACAACAGCCTAGAACGTCGCTGTCAGGCCGTACGGTCGCGTTTTCGACCCTCACTTCCCAAGTAAAATTTGTTCGTGTTTGTCTGGCGGACCGACCCTTAAAATTTGTCTACAACTTTTAGGACACCCTGTATACAGATACTGTTTTTTTCACCATATTAGTTCCTCGCCAGTAAGCTCTCTGCAAACTATTTAACGCACGGAGTTAAAACAAGACCATTAAACATAGTAAAGAGGATGCGAGTGGCAGGGAAAAGAAAAGATGGGCACCAAGAAAGGGAGAAAGTAAGTGGACTGAAAACTCAAGTTTAAAAGGAATACTCAAATTTCGTTTACGGATCAGCATTGCACGGAGGAGAGCGTGGGCGAATAAATAGTAAATTTTTTCGGCTGAAGGACTTTTTTCTAAGTAAATCCTCGCATAGAAATATTTAAAAGCTATAGTTATTAATGATAGGAGTTCGAACTTTTAATTTAGGGGCTCTAAAAATATTAGAAGCAACACAAAAATCAACGTAAAAAGTTGATTTTATTAAATGTGTAGAATGCAGATAGAGAAAGAAAATGAAGTTTAATATTTGTTAGGCTACGATTATTAAACCAAAAATTAATGATCAGAATTCAAATATGAATATAGTTTAAAATTAGGTTTGTCTGTGTGACAGAACGAAAAGAGTAATTAGCAATTTCCTATTCATCATAGAGCTTTGCGGGTTATTCCGCAACGTCTGTTTATTAAAAACACTTAACGTTTCACTCAGTGCTATGCGGAACATCCTCAGAAATAATACCGACCAAGTTTCCCTCTGCAAAATGCAAGACTTTCACTTGGTTGCTCGGCAGAAAATGAGTGCTATGATGTATATTAATAGAAGTCATGACAGTCTTCTCGAATTTAGCAATTTCCTGGTTATAAAATTAAAATAAATAGAAAAAGTCCTATATCAATTATTTTTTCGCTTGAAGTGATTTGTGTAGGGCATTTTCTTCTGTACTTTATGAGTACGAGTATGATGATCGGTGTGCTTAGGTGAAAGACATAAACAAAACTGATCATAACATAATAATGTGTCTGGCTTGTAACGCCATTGGTCGTAATTAGTACGTATTAGATACTTGGGGTCCAATAATGAAATCATAAGCGCGTCAAAGAAATGCTATCCAAATATCAGCTATTACCATGTAAGATCTTACATGATCTTACATCAACATTCTGAAACTACTGGGTTGTAAGAAACACTGAAGTTTGAGAATCCCTTATGCCTCTACTGTGGTAAAGGGAAGGGACGTTTCAAGCGACGCAAGAATGGTGTAGAATTCCGTTTTTCTTCCTTCTCTGTGATCAAGTTCATCCCTGCCCCCACTTAGCATCTCCTGGAAAGCTAAATACAGCACTGGTTTTAATCTTTCAAACCGATGGTATTGTAACAGCTCATTAACTCAAATATCAACTAGACACTATGGGAAGTATACTCCGGTGTTCTCAAAAAAGCGGCATAAAGTGATAACATGATGAGTTCAACTGTCATTCATATTTAAGAAAATAATCATACACAGCAATTGTCAGACAACTGGAGGTTAAAGGTTTCTCGAAGCCCCACTACGAATAAAGTGACTAAAGAATCAACCATTCATTTCCCACTATAGTTGTAAATTTTTTCCTTGAATAAATTATTTGATTTTTCATTTTTTCCCTTTCCCTGAAAAAAGTAAGGAAGTGGAATCCATCCTCGCAGTACTGACGATCTTGATGGAAGGATATCGTTTTGGAGAATATTTTCCAGAAACAGTAAGAATATCCTTCAATTAATAGTTAATAAATGTTAAGATACCATTAACAACTAACCGTCGTGCTTTTACCACGGTGATACCAGTTACCACAGACACCAACCCACGACGCTGCAACGGTATTGCAAGCCAGAAATTGCGTTGCAGAGGGTTAGTATAATGAGTATATCTGTTTTATCTGGAATTGCTTTTGATGAGTGCAAGTACCAAAAGATTCTCTTACAGTAATGAAAACACGGTCCGTGCAATTTATTCTACCACTTTCATGAACATAAATACACCAGCTTAACTTTTCAATATTACTTGCGCTTTGAGGTAATCTATGGATTTTTTCTTTGTCATAGTTACGAAACACCTTTGCGTACGCACATATTATCAGCAGGCAATTACGAAACGGGTATAAATTGTGTAATTATAAAAAAAGTAATCAGACACATCTAAGTTATTTCTAAAGCGCTGTTAAGAAAACAGATGTCCTTATTAATGTTTAGAAAGGTAGTAAAGAGAAAATTTTAAAGCCATTTTTAATGACTTTTGCACCTACCTTTTTAATTACAGTTTCGTGCAATAAATATTTTTAATGCTTAATCTGTTTTAATATCCAATGCTTACGTTTTCTAAAAATACATATGAAAACAAAAAGGTAATATAAAATAATTTTGCATTAGCGTGCACATTGTGAAGACAAAAATATTCGGACACTAAAATTGAAAGGAAAATACTGGCATTTAAATGAGTATATCAGAAGACTTTCGGCCGGCTTCCTAAGATATGTTTAAACAGGAACGGCGTAGTTAAACAACCAAACAATGCCCCAGGCTTCTTGTAAAGACACCACCAAAATTACCATAGAGGAACATCTTCCCGAACAAGATCGAATGCGGCGTTCCGAAGGTATTCTACTGACTGTAATGAACGTATAGGCAATATAAAAACTGTGGGATGAGTTGAAATCATTCGAAATCGTTCAGCAAGACATTCTACAGTAGTTCCCATAGACGCTTAACAGGTAATGGGGTATGTTACCGTTAGAGATGTGCAATGTCAGTCACAGACCTTGGACTCAAAACGACCTTTTCTGTCCCGGAGAACTTAAAACTAAATTAATCAATCAAACACTGGCAAAATCCACGAAAGATCCTGTTTCCATTTGTAAAAATCTTAAACTATTTCAAAGATTATTCACCAAGAATTTGCAAAAACATCGTCAAATGTTCACAATTTCTCCCTCTGTAATGTCACGCATTAGTGAGTCTACGGGCGTATCTTCCTCCCAGTAATTAGCTAATTAGTGAACTGAAACAAAATCTTGATTTCAATTTATGAATGTAGCTATTGGCGGTGCCGCGTTAATTTTGGGCATTCACGATGAACTTTCACGCTCACAACTGACAATGTGATTCAATTAAATAGCGAATTTAACTACAAAACCAAATTAGCTATAGCATTAGATTTGGATATACTGTTTTCTACGATTGTGTTTCTCCAAACGTTACTTAACTTTGTCCAATTCAATTGGACTAAACGTTGAATTTTGTGTTCTTCTCGTCTCATTACTTTCTGAAAGTAATTGAAACTGTAGGACGGAAAATTAAAAATCCTCACTTTTACGTCATGCAGGTTTTCTTTACGACGGCCGAAAGAAGAACTGTCATCTTAGTAAACTCTTTCTAAACCGTAAAACGCACCAAGATGGGTTGTAATATGTATGTGTAAGCGGTTTTATACTTAAGACGAGGGGAAACAAACATGCGGTTATATAGCTTTAACTTAGAATTTCCACTCAATTTTCATTTTGCCTTCATTTGACAATGGAAGCAGATGGCCCCTGAAACGTTGTGTGTTTACACCTTACGCCAGTGTCAAAATGACAGTTGTTAATGAATCTCCTGGTGGAATTTTATACTGCCTTGTTTTAAAGTTTAAAACTTCAGTTAAAATATATTTTTTCAAAATGCAGTTTAAAAAATACAATTTTTCAAAATGGCATATACAAAATGCAGACTTTTCAAGATTAAGTTAAAAATATGCAGGTTTTTCAAAACAACGTTTATAAAAAATATAAGTTTTCAAAATGAATTTAAGGACTGCAAGCTTTATAAA
The DNA here is from genome assembly GCA_006491805.2 of Dysdera silvatica. Taxonomy (NCBI): domain Eukaryota; kingdom Metazoa; phylum Arthropoda; class Arachnida; order Araneae; family Dysderidae; genus Dysdera; species Dysdera silvatica. Next base: position 102,307,872 of record QLNU02015360.1, read on the forward strand.
ATGCAGCTTAAAAAATAAAAGTTTTTAAAATGAAGATAAAAAAGGCGGCCTTTTAAGAAGGAAGTGTAATAAAATTCATTTTTTAACTGAAATTTGAAACGCACCTGTTTTTATTTAAAAAAACTTACTAAATAAAACTACTAATAGAAAAATAAATAAACAAACTAAATAACTAAAAAATAAATAAGTACATTATTTTTTCATCGAAATGTTTTCCTTAAAATTTTCGCTCTCAAATTTTTCATTTGTTTTATTGTTTTGTGCTTTCCTCGCTAAGAATTTGGTCTTGAACACGTCGATGATCTAATCAATATTGATATTCTAAAATAAATGTTCGTGCTGCGAAGTATGGAGTTTAGCGATCAAGAGATATTTAATATTAAAGATGCACGTTAACACGCAATAGCTGAAGTCACCATTAGCGTATGAAATGATATCTGTATAAACCTCGGTGCGTCTCATAGGAAGAAAGTTAAACGCAAAAACTTATTTCAGTAAATGAAAAGGAAAATATGGAGAGCGTTACTAGTCAAGGAAAATATTAACTTAACCTTCCACGCTGTTCGTCATATCGATTAGAGATTAGAAGGAAAAAAAAATCTATCTACTCTAATTATATTCGAATTCGTTACGATTCGAGTATAGATGTCATGTGCTAATCTATGATTATGGCACTGATTAAAATATGGCATTTGGCAATAGATGTCTCGTGGGTCATAAATCATCTGCGATTTGTATGAAAGAGCCGAGTTTGAAACGAAAATGACCATCATTTTTAAGAAAGTGACAGCTATGTCGGGTGTAAAACGAAAGGAAACACGAAATCACTTAAAAGAGATCCGATAGTTTCAAATTGGGATTTGAAACTAGAAATTTATCCAATTCCCGTATTTCCATAACTCTTTATAAATATATGTCATTATTTTTAGTCGTTTTTAAAAAGAAGCCGCACTTCTAAAGTAATTTATTCAACAGCTGTAAACATAATGCACGCGTATTTTGACGAAATAGAGAACATGGGTAAGGGAACCTATTATGTCTTGTTTTGATAGTAATAAACTCATTGAAATGATTTTTGATGGTAAATAATTAAGCAATATCAATTTATGCATTCATTTTGAAATTAAATTATTTTCTTCTAAATTATTTCCATATATATTTATAGTGAAACTTGCTATAACGTTCCAAACATTATTGTTGTGTAATAGATCAGTGGTCCGTAAACTTTTATTCTACGGAATCCTTTTATCATTATGTGCCTAGCCCCGGAACCGCTTTATAAACGGTATTTAAGGAAAACCTGAAGATACACAATTTGCCACTGTTCATTACAAACTTGAAAATAAGTAATACATTAGTATAAAAAAGTAGGTAGCACTTTTCGATTTTCTAGAGGTATGGTTTACAGTGAGTTAACTCTGTTTAAAAGGTTATCGTGGGGGGGGGGTAAATTGTAGATTTTCCTGAAAATCGTGGCGTTGGTTTGCAAATTGCTTACGTAACCACTGGAAGATTGTAGCAGAACACAATTTCTGTGGCACTCTTGAAGATCGTAATAGGTTATTGTATTGCAAATTATATATTATTATATTACTACTGTAAATATTATTATAGACATTATTTTACTATTATATGTATGAACTCATTTGGCGGCAACTCACAGTCACATAATCACATCAAAAATTAAAACGACGAAACACTGAGAAGCCAAAGTGTTTTGCTATGTTCAAAAGCCAGTATATATAACAGCCCGAATTAAAATAGTGCTTTTTTAACACCGGCTGCAGTTATAAAAGTATATTATCTTCTGATAAATATATGAAGTATTGTGTACGTCACACAACAGCGATAAATATAATTTTATACGGTTGAGCAGACGCCACTGACTGAGGCGATTAAAAATATTACACTCATTGAACTTACTACGGATATTTTACTATGACTTACATTTATTAAAAATATTTTAAATATTACTTGGCCAGGGAGATTTAATGTTTGAATTCATATGAATTATTTTATACTTTAAATGAGTCAATTATTCAACACCGTGTGAGGCCTGATGGGTCAATAAATATGATTTCACCTTCGCTTTTTTAAAGTGTGCATTCCCAATCAAACTTTCATAAGGATATTTTTTTCGATTGTCTATTCCTGTGAATAGTGATTACAACTATACAGTAGCTCCGAAATTACAATAGGTTTTTAATTCACGACAAATTGAAATCTAAATATTTATATTTTGGGCCAATTACCCTATAAACAATTCAGAGTGTTCCTACGAACACTAAAAGATACCTCTCGGCGTCTGTCACCTTCCGATAGTAACGAATGAATTCGCAGAATGGACGAAAAGCGTCCGATACTTAGCAAAGATAACCAGCCCACTAAAATTTCATATCAGTACGAGTATTATTGGGCCAGGAATTCGCGTAAACCATCAGCTCATTTAAACATATCGTTGTCGGTATAGGTTTAATAATCGTATTCAAGTCAAATAATTTAATAGATCTACTAAGTAGAACTACTCCCTGTCTGCAAATTTAATTGGACAGTAATTCTCGATATAAATATAAACTCTTTATTTTCCCCTATCTTATGGACGTTAACTAGAAAAAATTATTTAATAAATCTTCAGACAGAGGTACTTCTGTTAAATTCTAGAAGTTTACGAAACAAATTGTACCAAATTCAGATTCTAATACAAGAAAACAATTATCCGGAAATAATAACAATAATTAAAACATGGAAAAAAGAAGATAATTTGTACATAAACTATATTGATAATTTTCACAATAAGAAAAACAAAACTGGAGGAAACATCTTATATATGGCGCAGAAGAGGGTCCCGAGATAAATAACATAACAACCTATTTATATAACAGATGATATTGAAACATTATGTGTAAAAACCAAGGAAAATATATATCCGGCAATATATAGACCGCCTAATAATAATATAAATAACTTCTTTATACACCTGGAAAATATTATAGAAAATATACAAAATACAAAATTAAAAATAAATATACTAGGCGACATGAATATAGATATAAACAAAAAAGTATAAATAGTAACAGAATGCTAAACCTAATGGAGAGTAAAGGATTAATGAATATAATAAATGACCCAACAAGAATAGAAAAAAATACAGAATCCACAATAGATCTCTTCTTTACAAACTCAAATAATACAAGGGCAGAAGTACTAACATCATATTTTACCATTCATAGACCTATAATAATATCAATTAAAGAAAACTATATAAATATATATATATAAAAAAGTAAGAATACAAAGTGATAAGCAGATCACTAACTTAAAAGAAAATCTACAGTTATTAAATTGGAACCAGATATTTGAAACAATACCAGCAAATATGGAAAATAAATATGAATATTTTATTAATATTTTAAAAGATAAATTTAATGAATTTTTTCCAGAAAAGACAATAAAAATAATACATAAGATGGAAAACAACTGGTTTAATAATAAAATAAGAAAAAAATAAAGGAAAGAAATAAGACATATAAAAATATTTAATAACAAAAATCAACAACAGTGGATTAAATTTTTAAAAATCAGAAATGAGACAAAGAAACTGATAATTAATGAAAACAATCATATTATAATGAAAAATTTAAAGAAAAAGATCCAAAGAAGAAACAGAAAATAATAAATGAAATACTGGGTAAAAAATAAAAAGTTTAATAACAAAATAAACCAAATTTATTAATCAATAATAAAAATATAACAGAAGATAAAAAAGTGGCAGATGAAATGAAAGGATTTTTCATTAACATTGTAAACCAATTCACAAGCGATCGAAATAATAATCACTCAAACCTACAAATAGAAAGAAATACTAAAACCTTATTTTTAAGCGACATCACATATGAAGAATTGGGAAAAAAACTAAATAAAAGAAAAGAAAAAAGAGACCTGAATCAGATAATATGACTCCTAAGATAACAAAAATGTGTAAAGATCAACTAATAAACCATTATTGATAATTTATAACAAAATATTTGAAACAGAAAAAATACAAAAAAGTAAGTACAAAATAGTTGCAATACATAAAAAAAGGATAAAAATGATTGTAATAATTATCGACCAATAATTATACTATCAATATTTGAAAAAACCTTTGAAAAAATTATAATCAATAGATTATTAAACTTTTTAGATAAGTTTTATATAATAGATGATAACCAGCATGGATATTGGAAAAAAATACAAAAGAAGATGTGTTAATAAAAATGATTACAAAAATACATGATAAATTGGAAAAAAATTAATACACAATAGCCATATATTTTGATCTCAGTAAGGCCTTCGACTTAATTAATAGAGAGAAATTACTAGTAAAAACTGAAAAATATGGCCTAAGAGGAAAAATAGGCAACATACTAAAAAGCTATCTAGAGGATAGAAAACAAATTACAATAATTAATAATATGAAATCTGAGGAACTAGAAAATACTAATGGAATGCCTCAAGGATAAATATTAGGCCCACTACTCTTTATATTAGCATTAAACGACATTCGCATAATAAATAATAATTTATTGATTTACGCTGATGATATTTGCTGGATAGAAAGTGACAAAAACCTAGACAATCTATATAAAAAAATAAATGATAGATTAAAAATAACGGAGGTTTGGTTTAAAAACAATAATTTTAGTGTAAACATAAACAAAACCAAATATTTATTATTCAAGCGTAAAAACAAAAAAAATGAAATAAAAAAAATAGTCACAAATTATGGTTAGAAAATCAAGAAATAGAACAAAATGGAAATATAAAATTTCTAGTAATAAATATTAAGGATAACCTCAGCTAGAACGAACATATATAGAGGAAGTAATGAAAAAAATAAGAAGAGGCTCGGGAGTAATACATAGACTAGCAACAATATTAACACCACAGATAACGCTAAACTTATATTTTACATTAATAGAATGCCGTATTAACTGTGGTAATGTTGTTTGGGGAAAACTTAATAAAACAAATGAAAATAAAATAAATAAAATTATATAAAAAGTAATAAAGAAAATAACATTAAAAACAGGTGAATCAATTTTAGCATACTGAAAAAATAAAACAATGTTATATGGGCAGGAAATATATGACATAAAACTACTTAAAATAATATATGAAAGAGTAAAAAACCAAAAATATGAAAATATAATAGAACTCAACAAAAAAATTAACTATAGTTATCGAAATATCAATAAATACATACCAAAAAGAAGTAAAACTAACAAAAGTCAGGAGAATATTAACTACATAGGAATAAAAAAAGTGGAATGAAATTCCAGAAGATATAAAAAACAGCAAAACGATGCATAAATTTACTAAGAAATTAAAAGAATACTATTTACTACAAAATCAATAGCGGTAGGGATTCATATGGAGAAATCTAAATAAAATTCGTGCATAATTGTTCTTATGCAAAAAAATATCAATTTATGAAATGATAAATGCGAATAAAATGTATTGTCTATTGTCTAGTCAATTATGAGATCAGCTAGAAAACGCTCATACCAAAGTTGGATCACAGAATTAACAAAAATCACACCAGGAATTTCGACTTTCTGTCCCAAGAGATATCATACATCGACTGATATATATTTTCGATTTCCTAGAAGGTAGGATGTCGATCAGATATCTGAATCTGTCCACATTGTAGCCAATAGCAACTGCTATCAAAATAGCAAAACCAAATCGCAAGGTCAGTGAGTTATTCGTTTGAAGAGCAGCTACACTGTCCCATTTCCTGTCCACGGGGTGTGACAAAAATTGTTCTGCTTAACGTTGATAAATGCTTAAAAATTTTCTTTGGAAACATTAAAAAATTAGCAAAAACCATCGGAAAACAAGTGAAGCTTGATCTCGATTTAAAATTTTAAAGGTTTCATATTTACATTTAAATAAACTTAAACATATTAATATGAACGGGATTAAGTGGCAAAATTAAGATACGTATACGGTTTAAAGGGTGCTTTTTATATAGCATGATCACAAGATTCTTCTCTATCAGCAACGTCTTTTTAAAAAATATAATATTATAAATCATTCCATCCGTATTATAAATCAGTAAACTTTATCTTTTGAAATTTAAGCTGTCCTGAGAAATCGGATATAAGAAATTAATTTTGTTTCAAATATTTGGTTGTAACCAATCGATTACTTCAAGACGATGTATATATAAATTAATTTCGATTAGTTATTGCACGTGTACGAAACAAGTACATGTGTACATATGATAGTACAAGTGCATGCATATTTATTTGTAATTATTTGATAAGAACCATACGCAGAATATATATAAGAATTTTAGTCATTTGAAGATCATAGACAAACCTCCGATTGTTTCATTTTTTACATTTGGAATAAAAAGCATTTACTCGGTAAACCCATTAAAGAAGAAATGGGAATAATTTTTTTAACCGAAGCACAAAAGTCGCAGAAATGAAACACGGGTTACAAAATTTATTTCAAAGAATTCAGCATAGCTGATGACACTGTAAAAAAATCCCATAAGGGCTTTGGCCGGACCAAAGGTAATTTTCAGCCGACGAACCAATATTTTGTGCGTATGGTCAGTCAGTATGAATTTGAAACTCAATCAATCACAGTGAATGGTTGAGTCGAAACAAAATCGCGAAATCAAGACTATGTGAGCCAACGCCACCTTCAATAAACAGCACACCTAAAAATCTAATTTTGTTCGTCAGTTCCTTTATTTGCCCTTTACTTGAAAATTGACGTTATTTTATTTGGAAAAAGAAAGCAAAAAGGGTTTTGGACTGCATGTTGAAATGGCAGAAGTCATCAAATAATGGGTAAAGTTTTAAGTTTTCTGAATTATTATTTGTTATGCCTCGCATTTCATTTATTGTTAATTCAAACATCTATGCTGACGAAACTCGCTAGTCTCTTGTTCCATTGCTCCGTGTTATGTTTAGCTTCAATGGAAAAAGAGGAGTGTGGTTTGGGCGTAACGTTAAGCTTTCGTTCCCGACTCTGATAGCGCTAGCAGTATTTAAACGAACAACTACGTTTTTCCTTATTTTCCATAATTTTTAAATAAGCATTTCATGGATCAAATAATGAGATTTTGATTGAACATGATCATCTGGGGTATTTGATGAAAATAAAAGATACTGTACTTTAAATGCTGCATGTGGATTGGGAATTGAAAAATGAAGTTTCCGTCGTCCAAAATGGCTTTAAATTAGCGAGTTTCATGTAAATGTGGTAAGAAACTTACGTTTTTAAAAGCGCGATTACGATACATCACCATTGATTTTAAGCGTGTTAAAAAATAATGGAATTAATACGGAAATCGTTGTCTATCATTCAATATCTTTTTTAAAGCAAATCGTTTGTTTAGCGATATATTAGTTTCGAAATTCTTACGTCCTATGACGTCGGACAAAAATAGTTTTCATATCATTACTATTTTAATCATTGCGCAAACATAAACATTCATCGTCGAACCGCGGCGTGGTGGTGATGTGTTGACCTAGCTTACGGTTAAGCTCGAATTCAACTTTCAAAAAAAAAAAACCTAGGCCTCATACCCCTAGGCCCCTATCCCTAGATCTCGTATCCCTAGGCCTCAAGATGTTCGGGTTCCTCGAAAAAATACAGAGTGCCTCAAAATTTCGTAAGAACTTTAAAAAGTCATAAAAAAAGGAACAAATAGCTATAAAGAAGTGCGGTTTAAAATGTTAGTTTAAAAGTCACCTGCAGATGACGCTGATACGCAAGCTATTCAGCAGAAGTATGCAAGGTAGGCTTGCAATAAAAAATCGGGGTGAATGCGAACTGTTCATTCGAATCCAACAGTACTGCATAATTTGCGAATGTCATCGTTGCCAGATCAAGCGTTGCTTATGAAGTTCTTCTACCTGAATGTTGAATTAGAAGCCACTGCGTTGCGAAAATTTCGTACAGTGAAACAACTGAAGACGAGAAATGTCCACATGTCTTGTTCGCCTTAGTTCTGTCATACAATGCTTTATGCTCAATGCTTGAGTCATATTGAACAACTGTTGCAATAATAAATCGATGGAATGCACAGTTGTCCTGTCCATTGTCTTTTGGAGTTTTCAGCACCATTTGTAGGTGATTTTTTGAACTAAACATTTTTTGCTACTAAAAGAATCCAACTTTCCTAGAAAAATTTTTGTACAAACCGCACTTCTTTATCATTATTTGTTCCTTTTTTATGATTTTTTAAAGTTTTTACGAACTTTTCGCGCACCCTGTATATTTACACTGTGCTACGGTGGCGTAGTTATAACACATTCATCTGTCGTGACACTAACCCGGGTTAACCCACCTAAAGGTATCGTGGGACTCGTGCCGTTCTTCTGCCCACCTGGGTTTGGGTTTCATAGCAGCGTTAAGCTGGCTTCCTCGAAAAACTGCAAGTTCCGGTCCAGTATGCCTTCAACTAGCCTTGCGCTGTGGGAAAACAAGAAGGGCGGTGCAACAGAGGAGAGCTTGTAATTTATATTTTAAATTGAATAAATGAATACATTAACTTAAGTCTCATCTCTTGAAATATACAAGGGCACCGTCCATTGAAATGGTAAGGCATATTTCCTTCAACCCATGCACTTTTCAACTCTCTCACAGTTTAGTACACTGACTTTGCAATCTTGTACGAAACTTACATATTTTCACTTTTCTGGCATGACTTGTCTCTTTCTATTCATTCTGAGAGGTGATGTGAAACGTTTTCTCCTGAAAAGCGTAATCGTATGACTGGTTAACTTACATCCGAGAATAACATGACAAGGTTGCAGATCAAGAATCTACCCGGCCTGCACATTTGAGGGAACTTATAATTTTCTAAATTATACATTAATTAAATGCGAAATTTGATTCCGTAATTACTGCCTTCCTACATCAGTTTTGAAAATAACGCCCTAGCTTTTAAACGCAGCTATGTTTGGGGAATGCCTTTGAACAGAATTATGAATATCGCTACTTCACAAACGAGAAGTTATTTACAGAGAAAAAATTATAAAAGAGCAAAAAAAAATTGACATCCGCAAAAAGTCTTAGTGGGGCACGAGTACAAATAAAATTGACATCATTCTCATACTGAAGTAAAGTATGTACATCGCCGTAAATTATCGAATTACAAGAAGAGGGACATGATGTTTTACTGAATAAAGGTGGAATTTGTGCAAAGTACAATATGAACTTACGAATATTTCGTTCGACATGCTAATATTAATGATCTATTTATTAAATTCGGTAACATAAAATAACGCGTTATTTGATAAGTTCACCTACTTTATTGTTGGATACTGACATGAGGCAGGAATTAGTTATTCGACAATGTAAGTTTATAAGTAATGCTAAGAAAAAGTTATACTTTATGTACATTTACAAAGGAGAGCGGTGCAAATTTCATGTCAGGAATTTCGTCTCGTTTTAGAGATTTATAGCTGTCATCACACAGACATATTATCTCTCCAGAATAAATCTTAAGAATGACATACAAGCTCTGTCGATGCAAGAATGATGACAAATGTATAAAGACGAATTCTATATTTAGTCATTTATAGCAGTTATACATGTTCGTTATTTGAGAAGCCATTGCATTGGAAGGTTGTCTGAACAGAAATGAATTACTCATGCTTTTCACACATATTTTTACCGTGATTTCGTTTCATTGAAAAAAAGGGAATTTGCTTATAAGGTATGATACAGCTTGCTAAATTTTGCTCATAAAGAAATCAAAAACGGAGACTTAACGACCAATTATTTAGTATTGCTAAATTATCAGTTATTTAGTTTATTAATTATGGATTATTTAGTTTATTAATTATGGATTATGTAGTTTATTAATTGGCGGATTGGTGTAGTTTGTTAATTATGGATTATGTAGTTTGTTAATTATGGATTATTTAGTTTATTAATTAAGTGGACGATCTAGTTTATTAATTATGGATTATTTAGTTTATTAATTATGGATTATTTAGTTTATTAATTATGGATTATTCAGTTTCTATTAATTATGGATTATTTAGTTTATTAATTACATGGATTATTTAGTCTCATTAATTTTGATCATTTATTAATCATCATAGAAGTTTAAAACACATTTAAACGAATATTACGTTAACGCAATTTATGTCATTTAAAATAGTTTTAAATATAATTTTACGCAGTGTATCGCTCATATTTTCATAGTTATAAGTTATTTAGTTTGGTAATTATCGATTATTTGGTATTGCTAAATAATGAAGTTTACAATATAAGACTGTGAATTTTAATGAACATATGTATTAGGTGTTCACTAGCGACTGAAGAAAAATTATATAATACTAGTCCATGACGTATATTTACATAACTAAAGAAATAAAAAATTCCTCGTAATCCCTGTTTTGAGCATGAATTTCAATAATATCTAAACTATCATTGTAGAATTTCTGTCCACTTCATAAAATACAAATTTAACAAGAAAGGTGTAATGATGTTGTCTGGAAAGTTACGTTTCTTAATTTCAAATATCAGGAGCAAATATATAAGTTTGGATATTTTTCCTGTAATAACACAATTCTGACAAAATGTAAAGGTCTATGAAATATTTCCATAAATTTGCATTCACTCAGCTATGTGCACATTGGTTTTAATATTTGAAGGCGATTTAGTTTTAGTTGAGTTGCAAAATTCCACCAAATATATTATTCATTTTGAAATTTTCTACCACATTTTATAAATTCAATATTTCTGCATAAGGTGATATTCAATAGTATTTGTACAAGATTTTTCCATGTACCTTAGTTACTGGTATAAAATATAAATAGTTATTGATGAAACATCCCTATATTTAAAAAATGAAATAAAATTATGCACGATTAAAAAAATTGGTGCCGTAACTTAAAAATTATAAGGAACATTTGCGATTTCTTGATTTGAATTATTTAATATTTTTATTTATTTGATTTGCTTTTTTAGAAAATTTTGAATTTTTTCATACTATAACTTAGCTCGGAATATAATTGGTACCGTAGCAAAATTTAATGCAATTATTCAACTAATAAATAAGGAACTTGATGCAATTTTACGAAGGCACTGCGCACTAGTAAAATAATTGAGAAAGCAACAAATTAGCGCAGTTGAATAATAAATTTATTTAATAATACATTTATTGTTGAGTTATAAATTTATTATTCAACTGTGTTAATTTGTTAACTTTCTCAATTATTTTAACAAGCAAGGTTTTAAAAATTATAAAATAATAATAATAACTAAATAATAAATAATAATTATTAAAGGTTTTAAAGTTTTAAAATCCACAATGTACGGCTATCAATTTAAAATTTTCAAGAGAAATCAGAGCTTTAATATATCGTGGTTACTGAAATTAATTCCAAAATAAAATTATTTGCAGAGAGAAAAGTTTACTTATTTTAACAGAAGAACGTCCACTAATTTTTTACACTTTTCTATCCTTGAAGACATAACTATAGGCTTGGTAAATATTTACCATCCTCAGTATAATGATCTACAGGTGCATGTTTTTAAGTTGCGAAACCAGTGCACAAATTGGGAATATACGAAAGTTTATTTAATGCAAATAGAAACTGAAATGCAATAAGAAGTTTTTCACAAGTTGTGTGGGAGTGAATTTCCTCTCTACAGACAGATCGTTCTCTACGCCCAACAATAGATAGCTTTATATGCTTCTGAAAGTTTTTCTGTATATACCAATAACGTTGGCAAAGCTGGAATCCAATTTAGAAGATCAAGCTCGACAGAGCTTGCAAAAAAGATTTCCTTCAAAAGCAAATTACCAGCGAATTTTCATTCCTCCCACTTTCCTCCAAAACAAAATTGTGAACCATCAAGACTTCTGCTTCATGGGATCCGATTGGAAACGACGTTTCCATTTTCAATATCAGGTGATAATCATTACAGGCATTACATATCATTACGGTACATTACTTTGTGCGTGATAACTTTGGATTCGAAGTTTGGATGATAGGGGGGAAAAGGCAAATTTAAATTCACTAAGGGGACAATCGGCAAATTGAATAGATATTTCGAGGCCCAAGTTCGACTCATTTGTTATATAACTTTGGGCAACTGAGCAAAATTGTAGTGGTACATTATTCCAAAATTCCATACCGGAAGGTATAAAAGAACTTATACTTTATAATTAACTAAATCTAAATCGCAAGAAAATTTTGATTAATTCAGATACGAGTACTGCAAGAAATCAAGTACCGCAGATCTATTTTCGGCCATACGAGTACAATATCTGAAGTAAAGTGGAGAAAAGGATGTTAATAATGAATCATATCGGTATAAAGAATCACGAATACTTCACGGTTTTCTTGTATTTAGTTGAAGAGATTTTACTACTGAGAAATTTAATTGGCATTAACTACATTAGCGTTAAAATGAACACTAAAAAGTAAATAATCTGTTCGGATTAACAGTAATTCGCATGATCCGGAGAAGATTGGATCATATTAATAAATTATTTGTTCCATCTCCGGTTAGCACATAACAGAAATAAAAGTAGTATTAACATACCTTTGTAGGGTTACCAATTGCGGTTTCTACATTTATAGATTTGGTTATCGTTCTATGACGGATTGCAGAACGATGGAGCGGTGATAGACTCCATAATATCACCGATAGCTTATAAGTTATATCAGAAGGGTTTTAGCTCCTGCGACAACTCACGTGGATTGTTACCCTGGAACCTTATCGAAATTGAGTCAGAAATACCAAGATACAGATGAACCATGTAGACAGCATGTCTCTGGGTTAAACAATTTATTTACAATCACATAGCAAAATAACTTAAATTGTTACGATTAAGAATTGACATTATTATTGTAAGACATTATGAATGTACATCATGGGCAGCGTGACCATCTCGCTAAGAGTCCTACCGAAAGAATGTCTTTTATTGGTGTTCGCCTCATCGTCTCTACACTCGCAATCACTCTTATTGGCTGTTCACCCTTTTCATACGCAAATGTTCATTGGTTACCCCTTTAACACTAATTGATGATTTGCTGTTCCACTCAAGGGTTCGTGGTGTCACACTCGGAGGGTCGTAATCATCATGTCCAGTAGGGGTACTTATAAGCAGGAAATGTCTGTCAAGGAGTTTGAAGAAATACAATTAAGTTATCCTTGCACCGTACCGTGTTGTACACTAAACTCAATCGTCGCCTGCAGCCAATGTCTTTTCCATCGTCGGGAACAGAGCGAACCGCTGATGAGTCGGTCCATCTGGATTCTGGATGGGAAAAGCGTATGTACGGGGAAACAAAATGGTGAACATTAAATCATGATTAAACCTTTTGGAAATGTGGGTTCATGTATCAATGATCGTTGATTCGTGAGTTCCTATAAATTTATAAAAATTAAATATTATTTTGTTAAATAATTCTGTATTAAATAATCTTGTATTAAAATTTGAAATAATGTGAACCGCAAGATATCCTCTTTAAAGGAAATTGTCCTAATTAGAAAGATATTATTGAGGGTGATTATTGTATTATAAAACATACTTGTATGTTATACAGTGACCATAACATGTTCACAAGTTTATGTCAATGGCATCCGTTATCCTTGGGGAGACGAGCTAATCAAAAGATGGCCAAGAAGGGGAAAATTGCGTGTTGGCAATAATTGGTTTTCTCAGAGGCTGCGTTTGTTTTGTAGCATTAGTTTTTGTTCGGTGCATTTGATAGTTCCGGCATACATATGCCTCGCCTTCTGTCTTTGGGTCTTAGTTTTAAATTTTCCATCATTTTGTAGCCACAAACTGAAATTATCAGAGAAGAGAAAATAGAAATTCAACGTCGGTCTTCAAAATGAATTCCATTTCACGAGATGAAAATGCTTTTCTCAAAATAAGTTCGTCTGAAAAATGCACATGGCATGAACATGAACGCCTGCAATCTTTCTCTATATCAACAGAAAAACTTTTACCTAGGTTCTGCGAAAAATTGCTTTAGGTTCATTTTTTTTTATCTACTAAAACATTTTTATATATCATGCACGCTATGGAATAACGCGTTTCTACATAATAGAATTATACTCAACCCTACTTTTAAGATGGTATAAGTTAAAATCATTGAATGAAGGTCTTTCCCCAATGAAGTTACAAATGTCGCAGGAGAGCGATATTCCGGGGACGGGAACAGGATTAATGAGCCCTTAGGTATATTATGGTCTTATAATTATGTATTATTATATATTATGGTCATCTAATTATATATTATTATATATTATGGTCATCTAATTATATATTATTATATATTATGGTCATCTAATTATATATTATTATATATTATGGTCATCTAATTATATATTATTATATATTATGGTCATAGTTGTATATTATCATATGTTATGGTCATAATTATACATTATATGTTATGGTCATAATTATATATTATATGTTATGGTCATAATTATATATTATTACATGTTATGGTCACAATTATATATTATTATATGTTATGGTCATAATTATATATTATTTTATATTATGGTCATAATTATATATTATTTTATATTATGGTCATAATTATATATTATTTTATATTATGGTCATAATTATATATTATTTTATATTATGGTCATAATTATATATTATGGGCTTTGGAGTTCGGCATCGGGCCTCTCGACCTCTGTCTAAATTGTTTGGGCATTTGTCCCTTTTGTTTTTACACAGCCCCCTGTTCCTGGCCCTGATGATGGCGTAAGGAAGTTAAGCAGATAGCGGTTTAACAGGCAAGGAATTAAAGCAGATGGCAGTTTAATAGACAAGGAATTAAAGCAGATAGCAGTTTAACAGATAATGAATTAAAGCAGATGGCAGTTTAACAAACAAGGAATTAAACAGATAGCAATTTAACAGACAAGGAATTAATGCAGATGGCAGTTTAACAGACAATGAATTAAAGCAGATGGCAGTTTAACAGACAAGGAAGTAAAGCAGATGGCAGTTTAACAAAGATGTAAAGCAGCTGGTAATTTAACAAACAAGGAAGTAAGGCAGATGCTAGTTCAAAGGTGGGCATATGCGACTCTCGCGTTAAGTGCGGCTCCCGTTGAAAATTTAAATCCTCTTTTTTATTATTTCAGAACTTTTTTTTTTTCACGAATCTTGTTAGACTGACTGAGATATGAATGAAGAGTATTTTTATGTATAATCTTAAGAACCAAATATTTAATAATTTTCCACGGGTAAAAGCAAACATAAGTAATATTGAAAAAGAAAAGTTGGACAAATACAAAGAAAAATTGGAAGACTTGCGAGCAGATTTTAAATATAGGTTTGAAGATTTTAAAAGTTTGAAATCTACATTTACATATTTTGTGAACCCATTTATTTGTGATATTATTGAAGATGGGTTTTAAATTTCTGAAATAATACTTGTTGAAAAAGCGGCTGAGGAGTTGGAATTATTAGAGATGAAAGAGGATCACGCATTGCAAATACAGCACAAATCTACTTGTATAACTAAATTTTAAAAATTAGCGCCAGAATTAAAATATCCATACTTAAAGAATGCTGATTGCCGTCTAATTTCGATTTTTGGTGCAACATATTACCGTGAATCTTTGTACTCCACAATGCAGTTCGTGAATTCGAAATATCTTTCACATTCACCTTGTACAATTGCTGCGGACGGCTTTGACAAATTTTTCACCAAATTTCAAAGGTTTGACCAAAGGCCTTCGTTAAATGTTATACTTTTTAGTAATACATTTTTATTATATAATGTAGTTTTATTATCAAATAATTATTTTGCATTTTCTTCCTCTTAATTATATATATATATATATTACATAGACTTGTGAAGAATATGTGACCATATTAATTAATAGAAATAAAATACAGGGTACCAGGGAGGAAATTACATAAAAAGGTTAAACACTGGTAAAATAGCAATGAAAAAGATCACTCAAGCTTTCGGACGCATCAGCAGCAGTCCTTCATCAGGAGTAATGACGATGTTATGTTTCTGTCTCTTTTTTATACTTGAAATTTCTGGAAAACCCTTCATCAGAGTAGTCCCGCAGAATGGGAAAACCCAATGAGAACCAATGGGAGGCCTCCAATAGAATCATGGAAGAACCCCAATAGGGACCAATGAGAAACCCACACTGCGGGTTACCTAATTTGGGGATGTCTCATACATTTCAGAGTAAGAGTTGTTTATAAGTTTCTGGAAGTGGTTGTGATGTATTAATGGCTTTCCCGTGTAGTTTGTAAGTTTCCCAAGATTCTAAGAAGAGTCTACTATTCTTGTTTGTGATGTGACGGTGTAGTATTTTTGTTGAGTCCCAGTCGGGTTCGTGTCCGTGTTGTAAAGCGTGTTCTGCCAGACGTGAGGCTATGTCTCCTTTCGCGAGTGCTTGTTTGTGTTCTTTTTTTCTTGTTTTGATCATTTTTTTTG
>QLNU02015360.1:102324440-102348010 GCA_006491805.2 Dysdera silvatica
TATTATGTACTCAAAGTAATTAACTACACAAGTAGATTCGTTTTTGTTTGTTTTTAAATCGCTAATAAAATACTCATTGCAATCCTGAATTTTATGGCAACTTCTGTTTCACATTCAACTTTTCATAATCCACATCACTTAGAATTTCTAGTTTTCTCTCCCAAACTCACCGAACTATGCGCTTTGCGATTCATTTTTACACGTAAACATTGAAGAAATCTAGCATAAAATATACGTCAAAATGAACCAATTTTCGACTCTCTCATAATGTGAATTTAGGGATAATAGAATGAAACAATGAATTGTTGTTGTTCGCATGTGTTTTTCGACATCAGGACAGCAAGGTGGTACTGCGCCGGGACCTACAATTTCCATGGAAACCCTAATCCCTTAAAGCCTAGGGAACCAACTTCTGCCCGAGCTACAGTAAACAGATTGTCAGTAGACATTTTTGTTTCTACACCATTGGAGTTTAGCACGGAATAACGCACGTTAGGCGAACGTATTGACACTGTACTACCTTAGGACCTGAAACAATGTTCTGTAACGTCCTCAAACTGTGTGTTCTCAAATGTCCTATCATATTCAAAAGGACTTGGTCACCCCAATCTTCTAGGGCTATCAAAACAAAAGATACGGTCTTAAAATATAACATTATTTTAGCTTTTAGTTGGAGCACTATATTTTGAAGAAGTTGCAAAATTTTAAAAACATTGCATCGAGATAGAAAAGTTAGTTTTGTTTGTGTTAAGCAGATGAAATTTTCAAAGAGTCGTTGGTTATGTGTTAAATGGTGTTTCTTGTTAACCGTGTTCGTGTTAAAACGAAATTAAAAGCATGGGAATTAATATGCAATTTGACGAGATTCAGAAAATCGTTTATATTGAGTGTACTTCGCGTTAAGCGTGTTTTAATGTAATTTTAAAATTCTGCCCATAAACCCCGTAAAGGTTAGGAATCTAATTATATTTCAGATTACTACAAAACAGGAGAGTCAAAACTTAAATGTTATAGAAGGGGAAAAACATTACGGTGTTCATATACGTTTACTTACATACATATACTGTTTTTTAGTATTTTATCTTTATTTATAATAATGCATTTTCCAGGACAATACACATACACACACACACACATATATATATATACACTAGTATGCAAAACTTAAGCAACTTTTCTGATTTTGGCCTTGATTCTGCAAAAATCAACTGGAAGACATGAAATTTATACTACAGAGGTACAATATAGTACTGAAAGGATGAGGAAAGTATAGTAGCAAAAAAATGAATAGGACGCATGCAGTATGGAACGAAGTGGAAAAAGTTTTATCAACAGAACGGCGTTGGTACTAAACACTGTCTGGCCAAGAGGGAGAACAACAAACCAAAGAACCCTAGTAAGAGACATGACCTCCCCTAACTGAAGTGGTTGCGTGGCACCGTTTGTCCATACTCAACAAGAGATTATCTAACAGTTCTTGGGGTAAGCGTTTCCATTCCTCGAGAAGCAGCTGTTTCAGTTGTCTGGTGTTCGCCGGAGGGTAAGATCGTGCCATCAGGCGTCTCCTTAAAGTACCCCTATACATGTTCAATGGGATTTAAATCAGGAGAGCACCTTTGCCAATCCATTCTGTGGATATCTTCATTTTCCAGGAGATCCCTAACAGCAAGAGTTCTGTGTGATCGTGCATTGTCATCCATAAAAATAAAGTTGGGACCAATGGCATCCCGGAAAAGACGCACGTGGGGAAGCATAACTTCATCACAGTAACGATCTCCGGAAACTGAATCTCTGTCGAAAATGTGCTCTGTCCTTCCGTTCATCATAATACCTCCCCATACCAGCATGCCAGGACCACCCCAACGATGTCTTTCTCTGATGTTAATGGGATTAAAGCGTGTCCTTACCCCTCTCCATATCAACGGGCGCCGAGAATCGTTTGTTAGACTGAAACGACTCTCATTGGTAAAGAGGGTGTGATTCCATTGATGAGGTGTCCAGTCTTTGTGTTCTCTACGCCACTGTAAACGGTGCCGCCGATGGGCTGCTGTCAATGGTATGCAGCGTTCAGGACGGCGGGTGAATAGGCCACCTTCATTAAGTCGTCCAGTTACCGTATGCAATTGCTGAACAATGTTTCCCGCTGTCTGCTTTGGATTTCTTTTCGCCTGCAGGGCGATATATCGGTTATCACTCACCGTTGTTTTCCTTCGTCGACCACCACCAACCTTTCTTACAGCTGTACCTGTCCTTTGGAAGGCTTTTCAAGCTCGTGAAACAACACTTTTATCAATTGTAAACTTTTAGGCAACAGATGTCAAAGTACGCCCCTCCTCAAGCTTGACAATCATTCTACCCCGTGTAAAGTAGTCCTGGCATTTTCCTGTAGCCATACTGCACATACAGTCTCACTTTCACTCGTAGAAGAATGTCTGGAAATGCGCCTTCCATTCTTCTTTTCAAGTTGCTTTGTACTGCTCACGCTGACTCCACGCCTTTTGCGTGCCCTGACGTCCCTTCTGACGTCATGATGCTGATATTTGCATATGCATCACCTTTCTACTGAGCTGATTTTTCATTGTACTGATAGCAAAAAGCCCTTTTCAACAATTTCATGGTTGTAAGTTGAAAGATGAATTTGTTGCTTAAGTTTTGTGCACTAGTGTATATATATATAATATAACATAGTTCCAAGATTTTAATATTTTGCGACAAGTAATGCAGGTTTAGGCATGATCCTTTTACTTTATTTACTTCACAGTAGCATACATATTCTAGACAGGGCCGTTTCTACATTTAGGCCAGATTAGGTGACTGCCTAGGACCACAAAATTTTAGGGGCGGCAAAATGGCGTAAAAATTTTAATTTTAAATCAAACAAAGAAAAAACTGAGCAAATGAGGAGAAAAAATGAAAAAGAAGAAAAATTAAAACATATAATTGTTTTCAAAAGCATACGGGACAATTACTTAAAAAGTCTTTACTTTGACGAATGTAAAATTTCTTGATGTGTTTCATTGTTTAATTTTGCACACAAGTTCTTTTATATCTAATACATTTAAGCCTTCTAGCTCTGATAATACAACGTTGTGTTTTGAAATATTACTCCTTTAATATTTCAGTTTTCAAAAATATAAAATGTTGAAATTAAACAATTATAACATGTAGCAATTGTTTTACTATTCACAATATTCTAATATTACAAAATAACTAATATAAGTTTAAAATATAAATATAATTAACGGGTTTAATGATTAAAAGTATAACAGAAAATTTACATTGTTGTACCGCTGGATGTTGGTTGTGGTAGAGAGGGAGATCTAGTCGAAAGAGTAATGGTAGTAAAAGGGTGGGGCGGCAAAACACTAAGAAACGGTTCTGACTCTAGAATAATGTTTCTCAAACTTTGGACTTTCACGGATCCCTTTAAGTATTCCTTTACTTATCACGGACCATCAGTATGTAGGAGTTTTAGGATCTCTCTTTAAGAAAATTGAAAAATATACAGTTTAAGAGATTCTGTAGCCCATAGGAACCTACGGACCACATGTTAAGAAACCCTGCTTTAGAAATATAAAAATATGATAATAAGAATAAAACATCCAGTCAATACATAGCGTAATTTTCAATTAATTTTCGGGGTTTCCATTGAGTATAATTTCCAAACCGGAAAAAATAAAATAAATTTACATACAGAATATGAAAATTTAATTGAAAATATTTTATTTAGTAAACGCTATACGTGCCATCTTCAGGTCTGTGAGATAATATCCGGTAGTAATATCTGGCGCTCACCCGATATTACAGCGCTTCAAGACGGACTGTGCTGCCCCTACCGAACCCCGGACTGGTGCGCCCTCATAGGCGATAGCATTCGCACCTCCCAATGGGCAAGTACCCGTGCTCTCCGCTAATACAAGGTATGCGCCCTTTGAGAGGACCCAGTCCGCCCTTGCAACGCTAGATTTCTCCTGCAGGGGTGCGGGAAAGACATTGTTTAACAACATTTTTTTGACCTCCCTCGATAAAATGGAGACCAGAGTTGTTGCTACAATAAATCAGTTACACCGCAAATGCTGGAAAACTCTAGGAGGAAATTTGATCATCATTCTGAAATCTTACCTGCTACGGAAGGCACGCATGTTGAAGTTGTTAAACATTATGAGGCGTTTATATTTTATATATGGAATCAAACTTCTTAAATTACGCTTTCATATTCTGCAAGTAGTTTTATTTTGTTACTTTCAGTTTAAAAATTTTAAGCTATGAAACACAGTAATAATTTATAATCGCCCTGTATTCACCAACATGGAGTTTTCAAAATTATTGGCGGAGGAAGCACATTTTATGTACGTTTATACATTACAGAATATGCAGGGGCGGCTTAAGGGCTAGGCGACCCTGGCGGCCTCCCGGGGCCCCGTTTGGATGGGGGAGCCAAACTGAAGTCAAGTTAAAATTTTTTTAATGGACCCAATAGTAAAAAATCTCTCTAAAAAGAGACAAGTTTAAAGAAATTTTTAGAGACATCTTTAGAGAAATTCTTTCAGAGACTTTTGGCCACTGTTATAGGGCATATGGCTCACTGTGCATCTGTGAAAATCTCCTGTTTTCGCCGGAGGGGGAGGGGCATCAAAAAGCAATCCATGACAGGCTGGCCGGGTTCAAAATCAACCGCGAGCCGCCCCTGAGCATATGTACACTCGCAATTTATTTCGGGTTAGGGGGGGGGGCTCGGGCCCCACGGGCCCTTATAATTCTACGCCTATCAAGGGCGGATACGAGGGGGTAGTCACAGGGGTCATGACCCCCAAAATATATTTTTTCACTGTAAAAAATTCCAACTTTCATGATAAATGAAGGGTGTTATTCCAAGACCATGGCAAATTCTGTCCTTAACCCCACCTCCCTCCCACTAAAAATAAAAGTCTCTGTCCGCCATTGAGACCTATGCCTGTATTTCTGCAAACTTCAAGAAGCAAGTGTTTTGCTTAGAACTGTCGTTCATGATAACATGATTGAGACGAAACGAGCAAAAAGAAGGAAGCTAAACTTTATAATTTTACCACCAAAACGGAACGATTGCTACAGGTTCGATACACGCTAACTTATTTTAATATAATATGAATTGGTATTAGTATGTTAAATCTAAATGACTAGAGCAGATTATTAAAGAAAAGCGCCTGGGAATTTGTCTACGTCAGTTAAATTAGCTATCGGAAAAGCAACATTAAGCTACAATTAACGGAAAACTAATTTTTATAACGATATGGTCGCAAGACCAACTGAATGATATTTTTTCTACCCTTGTGGCGCCATCTATTGACAGGTGTAAGAAATAGCATTTGTGATAAAATAAGATGGCCAATGTATTCTTGCTCACTCTGTGGCGGATTGGAAAAATTGAAGGCCAAACCAACTTCTTAGAATATTACATAGCTCTTAAAAAATAATAAAAATGATTAAAAAATATGTGTATATTTTCTTGTTTAATAATAAAATACGCATACTGAATTAAAAAAAAAGTACGTAAAACAAAAATAATAAATTGTAAATTTGAGGCAACAAGTGGTTAATTAATTGAGATATTTATTTTCAGTTCATTGTTATTGGGGTGTAAAATGTAATAAATGATTTAAAGAATAAAAATAATTAATAAAATATCGACTTTGCCATTATGAAAATGACCACGATCATTTTCTCTCAGATAATAACTAAAGATTCCAGTATCTGCGCCTGGATACTTCATATTCCTTCATATTCCCAGAACATATTAAGTGTATAATTTTCTAAACAATAAGAAAAAAATAACAACTAATGTGTATATAGTTCTTTTCTTCTTATTGTCATTTACATTTTTTATAGTTGTTTGCGCTTTTTTATAATTATTATTTAGATTTTTCCTATATTTACATTTTTCTTATAGTATTTACATTTTTTATATGGTAGTTATTTGCATTTTATTTTATAGTTGTTATTGTAAAATTATATCCTACACTTTTTTAAAACCAGAGTTCGTGGAGGAATTGATTAATGAAGTTAAATTACAGCATCTGCGTTTCCTGTCTCGAACTAGAGAGAGCACATTGATTCATATATTACAAATTAGGATATTATTACCCTTCTCAGAGAAAGTTCAATTATCACGAAATGACTGGAAATTGACAACTAATAGTGAGCACACAGAACCTCAACGGATGGTTTTTACAGGGAAGATCGAAAAAGCGGGGAAAAATGCCTTAGGCTGAGCTTAATACAATGACTTCTTAGTGCGAATCCAAGTATTTAGCCAACTCAACCATTGACACACAGATAACGAGGTCTTATCTTTTTGTACTCCTATTTATAAATTTATTAGGCCGCGCACTTTTTAAAACAGAGATTCGCGGGGGAGTTGATTAATGAAATTAATTAACCTTCTCCAGCTTCAAAAGCTGCCTGTTGAGGTTACGTATGATAATCTGTTCGTGGTTAATTGCTAACTGCTTTCGTGGTAATTGTACTTACACTGAGAATGGCTATAATATCCAGATTTGTAATATATAGGTCAATGAACTGTAGTTTGAACCAGAACAAGTGCAGGTGATCTTCAATTTCATTGGGTATTTCCCCGGTGACATTTCCCAACGTCTGGCAAATTCTTCTAAAATCAGAGTGAAATAAAAATTTACAATTACATGTACAAAGACTAGAGAAGGCTTCGTCAGCTGTATCTCAATAGTATAATTTTCATGATGCTTTTCTTCGATTTCAACTAAGAGGTTACAGGTTCGACTCCAATTTGGTACAAGGCTTTGATTTTTCTTTCAACTCTCACGATAAAAACTTCCAATTGATCCTCTGGGTATTGACACATTTGTTGTCAATTGTCAATCATTTTAATATAAATTGCGCTGACTCTGAAACGGGGGCATAAACACACAATAATATCTCAATTTAAGCCTAATTAAGTAAGATTTCGGGACAGAAAGGTTTGTTTGTTTGGATTTTTTATGGCGCAAGAGCATCTGGGCTATACTGTTCTAAATATGATGACAGAAAGGTGAATGATGAATTGCAATTTCATAACTGACGTTTACATTTTTAATACATAGCTGTCATTTATATTTTTATATTTTATTTCTTAGACCTATACAACTGCAATTTAAAATATTCGAATAACCAAAAAAGATATTGCATTTTATTATAAAATGCATGGCATGCGTAAAACTAAACAACGGTGACAAACAACAGAATTATTAAGCGTTCATGATAAGTTTACTTATGAAATATTTTTCACATGTGTCTAAAGAATTGATAGAGATTTTATGAAAAATTATTGAAATTTTTCAAAGAATTAAAATATTCCCAGCGCCGATTCAAAATATTAGAATATCTGTAAAATGATGTGATTAGTCAGCATTGATGATGAAATTTGCATAAATTACGCCACTGTAGAGCTAGTACGGGTATAAAGGCTTGTTTGAAAGTCAGCTTTAGTTAGTTGGGAATTAAAAATGGGCCGCAAAAAAGACATACCGGACGCTATTAAGACTGCGATTATGACTCCATTCAATGAGGGTCTTAGCCAACAGATGATTGCCGAAAAAATGAAATGCTTTCAAGAAACTGTGAGTAAAATTTTAAAAGATTATTCTAGAAATCAAAATTTTAAAAATAATCGTGCAAATAGTGGTCGTAAGCGAATAACCACACTAAGACAAGACAGAATGCTGAAACGAATCGTGACTAAAAGCCGCTTCAGGAGCTTGAGATTCGTAAGTAAAAAGTGATGAGAATAAGAAGTGGATGCTTAAACATCTACCACACTGCGACGACTCCATGAACTTGATTTTCAATTACGTATGCCCAAGACAAAGCCGCTACTTACTTGCAAGCAAAAATAGGCCAGAGTGCGGTGATGCAAAGACAGATTGCAATAGGGCATTCAAGATTGGAATGATGTACTTTTTAACGATGAATCGATGTTTTGCGTTTCCCACTGTCATCAGGGTATCCGTGTTTGGCTTTGCAAGCAATAAGCTTTTACTACAGGTTGCTTGAAACGCTCATCAGTGAAGTTTAGCACCTCTGTCATGATTTGGGGTGTATAAGTGCTGAGGGCTTAGGAAAACTATGTATTTTGACACGAAGAGTAAATTCCAAAGTATACAAGAAGATACTTGAGAATTTTATGATTCCATCATTGGAAGGTCTATTTGAGGATAATTTTACCTTCCAACAAGACTCAGCATCTTGCCACACGTCCAAGACCACGGCTGTTTGGCTTAATAACAATAGGATCAAAGTACTTCCTTGGACGACCAATTCGCCCGATTCAAACCCCATCGAGAATATGTGGGGTTTAGTGAAGAAACGCCTTCAAGAATTAGCGCAAAAGGTCAAAAATGAACTTATGGAAAGTGTGAACTTCGATTGGACAAATGTCAGCAAAAATGACTGCAAAAAATTAGTGCAAAGTATGCCAGATCGTCTACTTGATGTTATTAAAGCCAAGGGAGATACCACTAAATATTAACTATTCACAATGCTTTTCGTTTAAATGAATTACTTTTTTTCCATGTTATTCTAATTTTTTGAACCGCTGCGAAAATTATTCTAATTTTTTGAATTTTTAGAAAAATTCGTTATAAAAAAACTTTGCAATATCATATTATTTTTTTTATGTTATGCTCGTCTACAAAATATGTAGAATGTGGTAGTACACTTTAAAATTCTGAAGTAGTCATTTCTACCGAAATAAATGCAAATCTCAAACCACTGTGTGCTTTATTTTTCATTATTCTAGTATATGCATTTTTCCTCGCCCATTCTTGGCGGAAACAGGCTTTGGGACGGGCAGAGCGCCATGTTCCCAAGCCTCTTTTTACATCACTTCTTAATGTGCCATGTCTAGAAACTTCCTGACAATGTGACACGTGTTTAGGATTGTGGCTTTTTGTATTTCAATGTAGGTGTTTGGGTCAATGTTGAGTATCTCCAAATTCGTCGCAAGCGTTTTTGGTACTATCCCTGTTGCTGAGATGACTAACGGGATGATGAGGATCTTTTCCATACCCCATATATCTCGTACTTCATGTCTGAGATCTTGGTACTTGGTGATTTTCGTTGTGTAGGTTGTCTGTATGTTATTGGTGTTGGGTACTGCTATGTCGATTAAGTACGTGGTCTTATTCGATTTATCGACGAGGGTTATGTCAGGACGGTTATGTGGGACTGTCTTGTCTGTTATGATTGCTCTATCCCAGTAAAGCTTGTGTGTTTCGTTCTCATGCACGGTCTCTGGCTCATATTTGTAGTACGGGCATTTTTCTGTCAGAAAGCCAGCATTCGCTGCCAATTTCTGGTGGACTATTTTCGCTACTTGATCGTGTCTATGTTTGTAGTCTGACTGCGCAAGGATCTTGCATCCTGCCATCACGTGTTGGATTGTCTCCGATGCCGCATGACAGTGTCTGCATTTGTCGCTTTCTATGTCTTTTCTCTGGATGAATTTCTGATTGTTCCTTGTTGCGATCACTTGGTCTTGGATGGCTAGCATGAATCCTTCTGTCTCTGGCTGGAGAGTGCCTTTGGCCAGCCAAGAATTTGATGCCTTATATATATATATATTCTGTATTAATCTTTTCCTGTTGATATTTTGATTTTACTTTATAAACGAGTAGAGCGTACATGCTAAAAAATTTCAATAGATAATGTCCATAAATTTTACAAGAAATTTCATACAACCTTAATTGTATATAGGTAGAAATGGTATCAAGAAATTTATGAACCTTTATGGGATACTACATAGAATAACGGACAATAACTATAATAAGATTTAAACTATTATTTTTAAAGGCATGATCAAGTATCAGATGCAGAAGGGCTAACCTTGGAGTAAGTAGCGACAACGTGACCGAGATTTCTCCCATATGACGACAGTTGCAAATTTTACGCAAAATTTATCGTTTTATGGACAAAAGCTTTTTTAAATATTATATAATGATACATTTTACATCAGAAGTTTACATTACATGTCGTATTTAATTTCCTTCAGATTCTACATTATCCCACAAACATATTTTGAGCGTCACAGGATTAAATGGATGGCCCCCTATGATCTTCGAAAATGTTTTAACGAAAGTCAATTGTTCGTAGCTAGCAACGTCAATTTTTCTTCTTCAGCAATGATTTTTCGGCTTGGAGAGTTTTTAAAACTTCGTTAAGATTGGATTCGATGTTTTTATTTTATGTTTTTTCGTAATTTTTTTTAGATTGATGAAAGAAAATTCAATACGTGTACGACGCTGACTGCTGGTGATAAAGGTATGGTATAAAAAAAAAGCAAGTGTTATGCCTTAAACAATATATTTATGGCATAATACGATGGAATAGCGAATTGGGAGCGATTGATTTTATCTTTTTGCGTTTATAAAAATGAAATAGTATCTTCGTCGTAAGACTATCAGTTTTTAGGAGGGTAAAAAATTCTAGCCCAACCCGTAGGCCTCTGGAGGAAGTTAAACACGATATATATATTCTCTCAAAACTTATGATTCTATGTAGATTAGATTTTGCTCCCTGAAATCTTTTTTCGAAAATCCATACTAGCTGTTAAACACCCGTTGTGTGATAAACGATGGAGATTTTAACTCGGTATTGCATTAAGGGTTTTATCAGTTACAAAGTTTGAGGTGTTCGTTCTTCTTCTTCTTGGTATATGTAAGTCTATTTCCCTGGTCTTTAAGTTAAGGTTGGCTCAAAAAGTCCTCAATTTTACTTGAATAGCACCTTTAATGCTCAGTTACAAAATCTAACGCCTGATTCTAAAAGTACTTTTATTACAGAAATGAAAAGAGAGCATATTTTGGACTTATTTTCAATAAAACATAAATATTATCTGTGTACAAAGCAGTAATTTTATTTTATAGTATATTTACATATTAAATATGAATTACATTCTTTTGGAACTATGACTCTGATTCACACCTTTCATGCATGAGATGCAAAAATTCTAATAAAAAATTTATTCATGAGGTGAAAAATGACCACGTATTATATAATGAGATAATTTTATTGAGTTATATACTTTATAAGTATTTCGTCTATTTTATTTGGTACACGTTGCTAAATCGTTTTGCACATATTCGTCAACAATCAGACATAGTTGAAAATCTTTTTTTTTGGAAAGAGAGAAAGATATAGCTTTGAATAGATTTTGAATGTGTCGTATGGTAATATTGCCTATTGAGGAAATGATTGCATCTCATAACCGTTGAGAATAGAATTGTAGCATTGTAAAGCTGACATCTGCTCCCTACATACTGTTCGTCGGGTGCAACCATTGAAAGATATTCGGCAACCCTGTAGGCTATTCTAGATACCAATACTTGCTGTAGTGTTTCTCAATCCAGTCAATGATGATGATGAATTGTGATTAACACATAATTGTCCTAAAAATGTCCATCTGAGTAACAATAAGCTACAACCATGAAGATACTAGCGACATTTTAAAAGACCATGGCTTTTAAATTACGATTAATGGGTATCAACTGATCTGCTCTTTGTAAGTATACATTAAACATATCATCACATTGTTACCACTCGTCTATACAGTAAGTATTGGAAACCGTAGCTTCGGAAATTCCGGTTGTCTGCTCAAATTCATATATTTTCGTTCGCATGATGTAAAAGTTAATTTCGAGTAATTGAACCAAGCTACATTATTTGTATTACAGATCTGACTCCCCATTCCAACAAGAAATGAGCCACAGCTTTCACAAAAGGATTCAGAAAGAACAAACGCTGCCACTGTAATACCTTTGTGTTAAATGACGCTTATGGAAAAGTGCAAAATTTCTCCACCAGGTTGTATTCCATGGCGTTTTTTGTTCTACTTGTGCTTCCTCAGGTTCTTACCTGGTACTTTTTTCTCACCAACTCCGTATTTTGGTTTAAATTTCCTGATTATGACCCATCTGCACGTTTGGATAACTTTAGCCATCCGCATTTTCCCCCCCTATTCACAGGCTTTTATCATGCGCGGAATTTTCGAGTATATTGCTGACAGTTTTTTCCTTCAACCATTTCCAGCTTCTTCGTTGGTTCTTTAACACTATGAGAGTCAAAACTGAAGCGACAGAATCTTTCTGGCGACAGATGGTCGCCAGATGGTGATGTGATTCACCATCAGATTCAGAATCTTTTATGGCTTTTTCTGGTTACGTACTTTTGGAATAATAACGCTCAGTGGCACGTTAACTGACGTCCAAAACGATAGACTCAATTAACTTCTCCAACACTGCGGTGACCTGATGTCTTAGTACCGGGAGCATTGGCGTACGCAGGGGGTGTTGATGGGGGTTGTAACCCCCCATTGCAATGAAATTTTGTATATTTAACATAGGAATATGTGAGTTGTAGCTCTGTAACCTCTCATGGTATATAAACCCCCTTACGAAATTTTCTGCGTACGCCTATGATTAGGAGGTACGTGTTTCGAAATGTAAGTAGTCGAATATGTTGAGATTTTTAACCTGAAATAGCATTATTTTCTCAGAATTTGTACAGTTATTTAATAATAATTGATGATTATTTTATATTATCATAAAAACAGTTTATTACCCTAAAGTGAAAATAATATTTGTGGGGAAAGCCGTAAAAATTTTATTTCTAATTTATTTAGCAACAGAAATTGTTGATCTCAAAACTAATATAGACATCTGCAGTCTGAAATTTATTCTTGTTTAAAACCTTTTCTTTTATCCGGTGATAAAAATAACCACAATTTCTTTTATTATAAATCTCCATCTTTCCAATTGTTCTTGTTTTCTCTTTCTTTGACGCTTATAACCCAAAACAACTATAAAACATTAAATTATAAGTATATAACAGGATCTGAATTTGTGCTGTTCTGATAAATTATCAAACTAATATGGTACTGTTTAATAATCGACAAAACTTGAATTTTAATAACGTGGCCTGACATCCTATTTAATATACTCACTATTCAAGAAGGGATTTTTATAACAAGCTGTAGCTTTCTACTGTCCTTCATCTACAACTTAATTATTATAATCAAATCATTTAGATTTCAATCGCAACAGTTTATTAAATACTGTTGCTAGTATATTATAGCTATAATGCTATTAACTATATATATATTGCTATAACGCTTTATATATTTGCTATTAACTATAATATACTATAAATACTGTTGCTAGCTCAATAGCTACTCTCATTACGTGTGCCATACTTTATATATATCATGTTCAATAAATTCATTATTGTTATTATGGTTATTATATATTTGTGTGCATATTTATAAAATACAGTGGTTCACACACAAAAACAAACTTTGATCGTTCAGTATTAACATCATAATATTATTAGATGATAATATTCCTAAAATCTTTTATATTAAATCAAAAATTGTACTTTCTCTGACATTTATTCTGCTAGCGTGCAACGTAGCAACGTCAATGAAGGATATACCGTCTATAAGTATAACTCTATATAAAGAGTCGGGTTTTTACTAGAAATTTTGCAGCATTATTACATAAATGAGCTCAAATGGACTAATAACTATCATAATTCATTATTTCTTACAGATATTTGATACATTAAGACTGGAAAAGTGACGAACACTACGCAAATATAATAATGATGAAAAAATAACAACGTTTTTTGGCGTAGTTACAAATTTAAAAGTTCGTTTGACGCACGTTTGTAACTACGCCAAAAAACGTTGTTTATTTTTCATCATTATTATTTGATACAATATTTGAGGATGTTGGGAGAGGACGTTGTAAACAGCCGTTATTTAAACGGCGGTAATTTACTAAGAGAAATTTGCAGTCATAGCAGATTGGCTACGCGACGCGATGTCACGGACCAGTCAATTCCAAGCTAATTTCATGCGTCTGGTGAAGATGGATTGGTTAGCGTAAGATGCTGGTAGAACTCAGATATAGGCTCTCACCACGAGCTTTTCTCCCCACACGTCGAACACACGTCCAAATGACAGACGCTGATATAGAAGGGGCTGATGCCCTTCTCAATCGCACCATTCCACCGGTGTCACTTCCTGCTAATGATTTCCGCCCACCGCTAAAAACTGACGTGGAAGGTTTATAAAGTTTACTATAATTACCCTGTGTTCCAGAAGTCAGAAAATGAAATTAAAATTTTCCAATAATTGGGCTTTTAATACTGGCATACGCAGGAGGATATTGATGGGGTTGTAACCCCCTCATTGCCACAAAATTTTGTATATCTAACGTAGGAATATGTAAGATGTAGCTATGTAACCTCCCATTGAGCCTATAACTCCTTATGAACTTTCTGCCCACGACTATGACTTTTAAAATGAAAATTGTAATATTATGCATTATTTCCGTTTCTTAATATGGTCAAATTATTGAAAACGCCTGAGATTAGGCGCTCATTTCTATGACGAATTTCTTTAAATAAAAAATGCAAAAATCTACAAAAACTGATGTCGAAAATTTATAATACACTTTGCGACTCTCAGACAAAGCATAATTTTGGATTTGATTCATAAGGATGAAAAGTTATTTGTGGTTTGGAAATCCCTTTACTTTTACTGTGGTATCTCAAACAATTTGACAATCTTTAACGGGATCTCCCAACTGCATTTTTGCGAGTTCTCGAGATTTAAAAAAGGATAAAGATAGGGGTGAAACGGTTTAAATGAAGTGGAGTTGAAATTGTGCCATTGAAGTACTTAAAACGCCAAATAGAAGTTTCTGTTTAGTTTGTTTGTGTGGGTTTTATGTTGCAACAGGACAGTAAGGGTCATGCTAAGCAGGGGACTACAGTTTTCCGAGGAATCCGAACTCCATAAGGCATAAGGAGCCAACCCACTGGCTATGGTAAGGATTCTTTGTTTTGGCACAGTTGGGGGTCGAACCTAGGATAACTGCACGTTTGACCCCTGCACTACCTCAGGGCCTAAAAGATTTATTACTATATTAAACCGTTTGATGATACGCGTATAAACGCTAGACACATTTCGATGTTCAATATTTGAAAAAAAAATCATAAACTATGGTTCGTAACTTATGAGAAAAGAAGTATAATTATTCAGAGATTTTAGAACCGTTTAAATTTTCAGAATCTTTCTAGATTGGTTTGTTACGTTTTGAATCCCCCTTTAAGTGTTCAGGTTTAAAACAATTGCCTATAGGTTAAGAAATGAAGCTATCGAGGTATGTTTTTATAATTTTTAACCTATTGCACCCAAAGTATTATATATCAGTAAGAGCATTTAACGCTGTTTATATATATATAAGTATAGATAATAGTCTTCGATGATTGTCAGTATTTGAGGCCGTAGAGTTGTAATTCAAAACTGATGGTGGGGGGGCTCAAGTAGCTATAAAGGAGGTTATGTGATGCGGCCTAATAGAAATCAATAGGCCTAAGGAAAACAATGTGTTTTGATATCCAATGGGATTTGAACCCCCTTTTATTACGTCACTGTTAGAGGCATGGCTCGACAAATAGCGGAAAACCGTACACACTAGGCAAAAACGGTTTTTGCCCGTCTCAGTAAGTAAACCTAAATACCTAGTAGAAAAAGAAGTGTTCCTTCCTACTCATCAACCGCAAAACACCCGTAGGTAATCGTGACAGGATTTGTGCCGAGTTATGATTATAGATATATTTTAAATTTAAACTTCTTTATAGTATTTTTCTGGATTGAAAAAACCGTGGGCTTAAACCGCGCTCAAGAAAAGTTGGATTAGCTTTTGTCAATAGATCCACATACCTTCGTTTTAAGTTCAAGTTTCAAAGTATTTAATTGCCGTAAAAATATTTTCCTGGTGATGTGTTCGCCAACGTTTTGCTTCAATGCAGCCTGAATCAGACCTAAGCAGGCTAGTGAATGAAAATTACCCAAACCTCAAGAAAGGAAGGAAGAGATGGATGTAAAACTGAACTCTCAGTTAGGTAAATTAAAAGAAGTGGGTAGAAATGCTTTCTAATGTTCCTACAGAGGGGATTAATTGGATAAATATTTTAAAGCAAAAATGTCTTGCAATACGAAAAAAAAAAACCAAAACTGCCCCCTGGCTACGCCTATGTTCTGTTTTTTCGTGACATTTTTTAGAGAGAAATTCAAGAAAGTACAATTATTAACATATGACTTC
Organism: Dysdera silvatica; assembly: GCA_006491805.2. Taxonomy (NCBI): domain Eukaryota; kingdom Metazoa; phylum Arthropoda; class Arachnida; order Araneae; family Dysderidae; genus Dysdera; species Dysdera silvatica. The sequence continues at coordinate 102,340,598 of QLNU02015360.1, forward strand.
CAGAAAAGAAATAGATGTTCTTTAACCAATGAAATATATATGATTTCGATTATGTAGTACACTGAACCGCATTTTGAGAACTGAGAAACAATTATAAAACTAACATAAACGAATATTGCATATGTTTTGTATTTATGGACTATGAGCAAGACTATTATTTTACTGAAATATTGGTATTTCTTCAATCTACGATATATATATTTCATATAATATATGTATGTACGATGGATTTCTTCCTTCGAGTTTGAAGAAATCTTCAGTCCATTGAATTTGAGTAATAATGGAATGAAGATAAATGAAGTGTATTTAAACTAAATACATTTACGGACGATATTGTTATTCTTGAAGCTGATAATATAGGCTCAAGGATATGAAGAAATGATTCATTTATTAGAGAAGTTGAACTCGAAATTGATATTCAAGCTTCAAATATTTCATAAGCAAAGATGTAAATTGATAACATGTAGTTGGATAATAAAAATGTATTTAATTATTATGGCAAGCAGATATCAATAGGGAGGTGTTTAACGCAAGAAGTAGTAAAAGAGATACTTTAAACTTGGCTTTGGCACACTGAGACATAAAATAGCTTTCTGTGAATAAATGTACAGCAGCTAATTTCCACGAAGTGAAAATTTTTTCAATTGCTCCGTTTTTCAAAAAATAAAAGCAATTAATAAAACTGAAAAACAATAAGCAGAAGGAGATACTTAATACATAGAATAACTGGAATAGTGGGAATAGAAAAGCGTAAACGAAAAAGAGAAAGAAAATAAATTATGCGATATTTCGGGTTAAATGCCAAATTGATAATTAATATATATATATATGTGTGTGTGTATCTCATAAGATGACAGCTTAGGGGGAGAGAAACGCCTGGCAGAATACAAAAGCAATATTTAGATAAAATAGCTATGTTACAAAAATATAAAGATAGGTGCGCGGAACGAAATCGGAGAAAGTTTCATCCCATACAGGATTAATAACAATGGAATATGGAATTAAATTTAGCAGACTTGCAGTCTGAAAAACTTACTATATATATAAATATATAAAACATAATTATATTGAACGATAACATGAACAGGGAGAAAGTAGGTTTCAGACATTTCACTAATCGAAAAAGAGCTTGGTAACGACAACCTATCTGTCATTAGATTTTCCTTCTGCTCTTGGAACAGTAATCATTTCGACTTATATATTTCAAAGGGAGGTGGAGCTAGAAGTCAATGATTTATAAGACAAGGCGAAGAAGTTTGCTGCATTTCGCCGGAAATTCGTTAATTATGAGATTACTTACATGGGAATGCAGTTTTTTAATTATCCGTTAATGAATGCGTTTTATGAAGCAATAACGCAAAGAAAGCATAGCATAAAGGGCATATTTCGGGTCGAAAATGCGAAGATTTTATGTATTTATAAAGAAAAAACTCAATGTCCAATGTACATGGTTTAAATAAATTTACTTATTGCTGTTTGTGGATTATTGAATTTAGCTTAGGAATTTATCATAAAGTCGAATCCGTATAAGTTCACATCTGTCCGGCAAAGAAATTCCGTACACGTAAGCTGACTTTTTTAAAATGCTATGAGTAATTGCATGCTGAATTTTTTATAGCATTTCCTTCGTATTTCTATTTCTTAGTTCTTAATTCTAATGTTCGGTATTTGTTTTAATAATCATATAATACCGCCCTTTATTTTTCTATAAAGATAAAGATAAAGATAAATTCTATAAAAAAAAGAAATGAAATTATAGTTATGTTTAATTTGAAAGAATTTAAAATCTTCGGCTTTTGATTGAACGTTTAAGACAGAAAAAACATTATCTTTTTCTATTTATTATAATTAAAGTAAACCCGCTATAGACGTAAATTTAAAAATGCGTAATAACAAAAGATGAATTCTGGTCAATAACTTCTTGCAAATGAATGAATTTGTGGGAAAGTATTACGCAAAGAATTACTCGCTTCGTTCTTCATAGAATATGCGGAATTCCGATATAGGCGGGAAAAAACTGCTTTCGTTATGCAGGTGCGCTGCCGCAATTTTATGCAAAAAACAAACTTAGTTCTTTGAACCTTTCTTTGTATGTTGATCAAGTCGGTATTCCATAATAAAACGCCAGGTTAGTTTAAAAAATAAGTGCGCTTATGCGGTTTGGGAAGTTGTAGATATGCAACTAAGCGGATTTAGATAACATTAAAAATATAGGAAGTTTTTCGAGGCTAAATATTTAATGCGCCTTACTGCGGTTTATGCAGCTATGCAATGTATACTTATGTAAGGTAGACTCTATTTATTTCTTAGATATGGTTTGATTTTTGTAAATATAAAGATAGACATAATTAAATGAATGCATGCATAGATACACACATACATGCCTGTTATTATTTTTATACATATTATTCTGGATAATAGATTACTATTCTGTGGGCAATATCTCTAACAGCATTTGTAAAAAAAAAAAAAAGTTTCACAAGGATAAAATAAAGCTGTAATTACAAATTAGCTTTTCTAATAAATGAAAATTTTCAAAGATTTTTAAAATACCATTAGAATCTTTAAAATCTCTATGCTCATCGTTATAGGAAAGTAAAACATTTATAATTGATCGTTTTTAAATCCGATGTGACATAATTTGTTAAAGACTGCATTACAACATTTAACATCTATAAAATTAGTATTTTTGGCTCATATGGAACTAAGTACAGTTAGTAGGTAATTTCAAATTTATCAAATCTCGTTAATATTTGAATGCTTTCTAAGATGATAACGTTGAAGCTAAAACCTATTTTTTAAATTCATAATAGATGGATGAGTAAAAAGTTCACCATATATTCAATTATACTGAGTTGAAACCACTTGTAGTTAGACTGCAGTTCTATGTAATGTTTTGACTTAAAGGTCAAATCACTGAAACGATAATCCAATAATCGGTAGTTCAAAACAACCCTTACTGCGTGATTATTTTATCTGTTTTCCTACGACTAACATGAACCAAAACAATTGGTTTTAATTTGAACACTAATAGTTCGTTGCTCCACACAACTTCCTTGATTACTTAAGAGGACCCAGTTTTTAACTTCTCATGATGTCTTCAAACAAAAGTTATGGAAAAAATTATTATAAAATATGTGAAATCAACTTAAAACTTATTACTCATTAAAGATAAAATTATTTTTTTATCACTGCATTTTTCAGACAGCGAGACATTGCTTGTATTTTAAGTTCAGGTAAGATTTGCGTTCTGGGATAGTCTGACGCTGTGTAGAACTTTATACATTTTAAGTTTTCGAGTATAGTAGTGGAGTTTGGCCTTAAGCTAATTTTACCGATTTGGCTGAGTTGGGCCCTGTGTTTTGTGGAAGAGTAACTGTTTTTATAAATTTCTATACGTGAGACTTATACAGGCATCTGCTTGGGCCCCCCACTGACCCCAGCAAGCAATCCGAGGTTAAACGCAGATTCGGTAGATGTTTTACGAGGGGAATACCAGTCTAATGAGTTTCGTGCTAATGAAGTTTTTTTGTCAATAAAAAGTATGATTTTCATTTATTCCTTACCCTTCAGCTTAAACCATTTTGAAAGGAGGAGCGTGTGCCGAATATGTACAGTAAACTGTACGTTGCACATATCTAAATAAAAGATGAAGGCGATGTACCATGGAGTGCACTGCAGTTGTTAATAATGTGTTCCATTTGACAAATTGCGTGGAATGTTTCATTCCATTCTTACTTCTATCCCACAAACCAAATCTGATACCATTTGCAACAAGTTAGTTTCAAATATCAAGGCAGTCGTGAAGTTTCTATTTTTCACAAATGCTATATAACTGTGAGATTTATATCCCTTGGAAATTCTTGCGACAAACTGAATTGGCTGCTTCTGGAAAACTTTTATTTGTTTCGCACTTTCTTCTGTGATATTACGTTTCAAAGATTGCCCAAAGCAATGAGATAGCTATTTAGAGCGATATTTAGTTAGACACCTTTAATTTTTATGTTTTTAATAGTTCAACTACAGCACAAATTCCCCAAAACAACTACTCTCAGATGCTTTGGAATATATTGGAACTTGCGACATGTCGCTGTTTACATATTTTTAAATTTGGATCTTTTAATATGCAATTAATATTTTGCCAATTTAGAAATTTGCCATTATATTCAAAATCATATATTAATTCTGTACTTAATACAGGGTTTGTCCCAGAAGTTCCCGGAATGATTTTTTGTAGTTGGCAACGCTGGCTGACGGGGCGGAGCTTCGGGCGGAGAAGTTGGTGGGGGATCTGAGCTTGGAAACGAGACCGGTATCAGTCGCCTGCGGGCAGTTGTTGAGGCAGGGTCACGCTCCGCGCAGAGGTATCTACTGCACCCTCGTCGATCAAAAAATGGACCAGTTTTTGGAGCAGCGTTATGCAATCAAATTTTGTGTGAAACTGGGTAAAAACGGGGCGGAGACACTCGAAATGCTTCGGAAAGCCTACGGTGACGGGGCGATGAAAAAAAGCCAAACTTTCATGTGGCACAAGCGGTTCCGGGAAGGTCGGGAGTCCGTCAACGACGACGACCGCTCTGGACGCCCGTCGACATCACAAACGGACGACTCGGTGCAAAAAGTGCGTCAAGTTTTGGACAATGACCGACGATTAAGTGTTCGGGTGATTGCAGAGGAGTGTGGAATACCCAAAACAATCGTTCATCGCATTTTAACGGAGGATCTTCAAATGAGGAAAGTCTGCTCGAAAATGGTGCCAAAAGTCCTGACGAGTGAGATGAAGGAGCAGCGTTTGTTGAAGTGCCAGGAATTGCATGAACGCTACGAAACGGACCCAGAATTTTTGGACAGAGTGATCACAGGGGACGAGACGTGGATTTTTCAGTACGATCCCGAATCAAAGCGCCAGAGCAGCGAGTGGCACACCAAGGAGTCTCCTCGCCCGAAAAAAGCAAGGATGAGCAAATCGCGAATCAAGGCAATGCTCATTGTGTTTTTTGACAGAAAAGGTGTAGTTCACAGTGAATTCGTGCCACAAGGACAAACAGTCAACAAGGAGTTTTACTGTGAAGTGCTCAAACGGTTGCGCAACAGGGTTCGACGCGTCCGAAACGAAATTCGCGACAATTGGATCTTGCACCATGACAACGCGTCAACCCACACCGCGCTCATTGTCTCCGAGTTGCTGGCCAAAATGGGTGTGGCAACGCTGCCCCAGCCGCCGTACAGCCCCGATCTGGCACCAGCGGATTTCTTTTTGTTCCCAAGGATCAAAAGAACCCTGAAAGGAACTCGGCATGGGACGCTGGAGGCGGTAAAAGCAGCCGCGACGACCTCACTGAAGGAGATTCCCGTTGACGACTTCCAGGGCGCCTTCAATGATTGGGTGAAGCGTTGGCAACGGTGCATCGAAGCAGGGGGAGAATACTTTGAAAAGTTCTGAAAAGATTGTAAACTGATATTGAATAAATGATTTTAAAAAAATCATTTCGGGAACTTTTGGGACAAACCCTGTATGACGAAATTCAATCGGGTTTTTTTTTTGGCACTAAATATTTGACTTATTTGTTATAGAGCTGTATACTCACATGCGGGAAATGCATTTATTTGCGGTGCAAAAAATCCGGATTTGAATTCCACTGACAGCAGAAATTAATTATTAATTCGATCGTTTCGTATTACGAGGTTTGATGGCCTAGGTCACCGAGATTTATATCCCCTAAGAAAATTTAGGTTCTGACACGCTATGATCGTGGTTATCCTTGTGTCACATGATGGAAACGAACGGTTATGGATAACGATTTTGACACTCATGTATTTGGGATGAAACTAGAGTTTTCCATAGTAGAAGAAAAAAAAAACCCATTCTGGCTGAAAGTACACATCGGTTCAGGAGGAAGGTTGGAGGTTCGGTTCGGGTTAGAGAGATGTCTGCTTTTCCTCTATAATAAAAAGCTCTAATTTGAGCTCAAACACGCGGTGTCTAAAGCGTAATCCCTTTCAACTCCCCTACCAAAATATTGCAAAAATCATGATCTTTGTCAATCGTGTTAACACTGTGAAGGGTAATAATACACTCTATAACAAAAAAATCGACGCACCAAGAAAGAGTTGTCCGATTGTAATGAAATTTCGTATGCAAAGACATTTTGACCGAACATGCAAATGATTAAAATTTGGTGTCCAATGAATGAATAGCGGGAACTCCAGTGCATCGGAACTGCGCATTCAGCAGGTGTATATAAGGAGCGATTCTCAATATGTGGTCAAAATTTCTGTTGCATTTTGACTGCGGATATCTTACGTCGACTGTAACAATGCCTCGCCGAAAGATTCGTGCTCATTACGAGCATATGTCAGAGTTTGAAAGAGGTTGTGCTATCGGATTGAAAGAGGCTGGTTGGACGAATCGAAGAATCGCTGGACATGTGGGTCGAAGCGATGCGGCGATTGGACGGTGCTGGCAAGAGTGGGTCAACAACGGCAGATGTCAGCGTCGGGACGGCAGCGGTCGACCTAGGGCCACAACAGAACGGGAAGACAGAGCGATTGTCAGAGCAGCTGTCACAGCACCGGATTCGTCGTTATCAACTATCCAACGTGTGGCCCGCACACATGTGTCCAACATGACCCTCTGCAGATGACTGAGAGAGCGGAATTTACGCTCGCGCCGACCGTTACGCCGCTTACCTCTCACGCCTTTACACCGTCAAGTCCGATTACAGTGGTGCCGGGCTCGATCAACTTGGAACTGCGCTGACTGGGGACGTATAGTCTTTAGTGACGAGTCCCGTTTCCAACTGTGTCCTGACGACAACCGCAGACGTGTCTGGAGACGTCCAGGGCAGCGTGGGGATCCTGCCCTTACTATCGCACGCCACACATGCCCACAACAGGGCGTTATGGTCTGGGGTGCCATCTCCTTTGATAGCCGGACCCCTTTGGTGGTCATTTCTGGCACACTTACAGCACAGCGGTACGTAGACGACATTCTACGACCGGTTGTGTTACCGTTCCTTTTGCGACACCCTGGACTTACGTTTCAACAAGACAATGCCCGGCCGCACACGGCACGTGTTGCTATGAATTGTCTTCAAGCTTGCCCAACACTTCCTTGGCAAGCTAGGTCTCCTGATCTCTCTCCCATAGAGCACATTTGGGACGCTATGGGAAGGCGATTGCAACCATCCAGGAATGTTGACGATTTAGCCCGACAGTTGGAGACAATTTGGCAAGAAATTCCGCAGGACACCATCCGGGATCTTTATCAGTCTATGCCACGCCGGGTGACAGCTTGCATCCAAGCCAGAGGTGAACCAACGCCTTATTGACTTCCTCTATTTGTAACGGTCAAACTCTGTAATAAATCATTCAATTGTTCTGAAATTTTAATCGTTTCTTTTCTATGCATGT
>QLNU02015360.1:102348110-102360299 GCA_006491805.2 Dysdera silvatica
CACCACTACATTCTGACACATTTAGGTTATCATTAACTTCTGATATTTCTGTATTTACCATTAAATTTATACATCTATGTTGCTACCAAACTCTTTCTCTCTAAACCTTGAGATATTCGTTTTCGGTCAAATTTAATTTATAGTCAGTTAAACCGGGTTTATTACAGATCTTATTAAAATTTATATTAGAAGTAAGATAAATAGATGTCGTACATGTTATAAGAATTTCTCAAAGGAGGATGCCCAAAATGGCCCATGAGCGTACACGGATGAAACCTGTGCCAAACTGTCGCTTAGGTGAGGGGAAGCAAAGTTGTCAATGGGCAATTCTTTCGGGAATTGTGCGGTTCTAAGACATGGAACAAAATAGGTCCTAAGCTTGTTTCAGCCATTTTGCATGTTCTAACTTGGGCTTTTTCAGTGTGAAACCTGTAGAGAGGTACCGTAGACCGTGTTTCAAAGATATATGTACTATTAGAGGCGTTATAGCTCAGTTAGAACAAAGTTCCAAATAAGAAATGCTTTTTTAGTACGTTTTCCCCCGATTTATGGCGCATTTTGGGTAGTGGTCTATGTCGAGACGTGTTTGGGTCAAATAACGTCTAGGTCAGTCCAAGTCGACCCCCATCTAGGATGGGTACCAGCCAGACGCCCCAACTTGCCAGGGAAGCCACCCAGACCCAAAGAGTCAAGTGTTTACTGGTGCACCGTTGCCCCCCAACTAGGTTGGGTACCATACCACCACCATCTCCAACCCTCCATCCCACCATCCCATCCCTAAGCTGACACCGGGTAGGTTTCTCACCCTACGGTAGCTTGACCAAACGCCAGGTTTGAGTCGGATCCCAATAGTCCTAGTGGCTTAAGACTATCCCAACTATACCTTTGGGATCCAGCCTAAAACCGGAATTCGGACCAAGTTAGACCAAGTGTCAGCTATCCATTCGCTCACGTTACAGCAGACATCCATCACACCAAACACCCATCATCCGAGACGTCCATCAACCCAGACTCGTCTCAACTAACACGTCTTGACCCAGACACATCTCGATATAGACCACTGTCCAAAATGCGCCATTAATCAAAGGGGAAACGTACCAAAAACTCACTTTTTCATTTAGAACTCCGTTTTAACTGAGCTATAACGGCTCTAGTAGCACATATATCTTTGAAATACGATCTCAGGCACCTCTCTAGAAGAATCGTACTGAAAAAGCCCAAACCAAAACATGTAAAATGACTGAAATAAGCTTAGGACCTATTTTGTTCTATATCTTAGAACCGCGTAATTTCCGAAAGAAGTGACCATTGACAACTTTGCTTCCCCTCACCTAAGCGACACTTTGGCACAGGTTTCATTCATGTACGCTCATTGGCCACTGCCCATAGGGATTTGGGCAACCGTCTTTTAAAATTCAGAAGAAAAATACTTCAGTGAAAAAAATAATATTACGTGGCTGAAGCTTTAATGTATCTTGTGAACGTTAGTTACATAAGACATGAATTCCTGAAGCTTGCACATCTAGTATTAGCATTACTAGTATTATTTCCCGTATAATTGGCGTATACTATATTATATAGTATACGCCAATTATACGGGCAATAATACTAGTATAATTGGCGTATACTATATAATATTAATAGTCTTATTGCTAGTAATGTTGTGATAGTCGATAAGGTTTCTTATATACAACTTCATTTGGGGAACAGGTTGCCAACACAAATATGAAATCTTTACTGATGATCATTTTTATCTCATCTTGGCTAATTTATCTTCATTCAGATGTACGTTTCAATCAGAGTAGTGCATCTCATAAAACACATATTAAATACATCACTGTTAAAATCAAGTTTAAAAAGGCGATGGACATTTGGCAAGAGCTAATAAGCGATGACTAATCTAATTTTGGGTCTAAATGTTAAAGTCCAGACGGGGAAGATCATTCCAAAAATGAAAAGCAGCCTACAGAGAATAAATACATCAGTACGGACAGTACTAGAACCCGTATATCGAACAGTGGATTATTGACTATTAAGTGAACGAACTTAATGCAAATTATCCAAAAATGGAAAACGTATAATGATTATTTAAGACAAAAATCCACCATTGCCCATTTCCTTATTGGTGGCTTGCAGCAAACGGAAAAGTTGGAATTCAACAAATGCATTGACACTAAGAAAAATTAAGGAAACATGGAGACTAAACTCAAATCCAACGTTTCAAAATTTCAATCATGGCTGCACAAATTATTTATGATTTACACCGACAGAGGACTTAGCCGTGCATTTTAATGTTGAAGACGATTTAACTAAGGAACCTTCAAAAATTCCACGCTTCATATTTTTGTAACATTTCTCTATGAGGTTAAGGTATTATTACCCTCCGCAGGGATAACACAATTGCCAAATATGGTCAACACAAGAAAGCCTCCGGGGCGAGAATTTTGTGAGTTTTCGTGGGGGAATTTATTATACTATAATTTTTGCCACCCACGTTTTAATTACAGCTCAAACTAGAGCTTATGTAATTTTGGAGAAAAAGAGACGCTTTCCCCATCCTGGATTCGAACCAGGGTCCCTCCGTTTAGCCCGGAGTGTCTTGGACCGCTAGACGAATGAGGACAGAAGCGTTCTGAAATAATTCATACTGGCAATTGTGTTATCCCCTAAAAGAGGTAAACATACCAACATCTTTACATATTTGCAAGAGAACATTGTTTCCTGTGCTCATTCTAGCGGCGGTCCAAGACACTCCGGGCTAAACGGAGGGACCCTGGTTCGAATCCAGGATGGGGAAAGCGTCTCTTTTTCTCCAAAACAAATAAGCTCTAGTTTGAGCTAATTAATACGAGGGTGGCAAAAAAAAAATTATTGTATAATTTCTCTATGAGGTTGAGGACATCATTATCACATTAACGATGACGTCATGAATTCCGTATAAAATTTTCAGCGTCAATTTAATTGCAATTTAATTAAATATTTATATTTTTTATTATCGATGTTAAATAAATATACGAAAAATTAAACTTTCCAAAAGCAATACGTAGCTTCAGTCGGTATATTTAGAATATCATTTATTTTCATTAATTTAGTTTATTATTTTCAATTTCAGTTTATTTACACCTTCTGTAAAGTATGGTGTAGATGAAAGGTTTAGATGTAGTTCGCAAGGCAAAGATTTTAAGAAATATGTTTCCCAAAATTTCCCTCCTCCTAAATTTATTTCAAGTCCGGTAAATCATATTAGACGTAGCTTTATGCGTAAAGGTTTTGAATTAATGAAAAATGCTGCAGATTTATTATATAGCACAGGTGCTGCCGCTGTTGCCAATGCTAATGAAATACTTTCGAATCTGGCAGTTTTAAAACATTCAAAACGATTGATTGATTGTTTGGCTTTTTTATGGCGCAAGAGCATCTGGGCTATACTGCGCCAAACACGGTACATTCAAAACGCATCCATCATTTTAAATAGATTGTACAATATTACTCATACACCAAACATAATTAGAAACGCAACGTATTTTATAAAGCGATGCAATGCTAACTTCCAAAAATATATTGCTCATTTTCATACTTCAAATCGAAGAAGGAACATCAAGAAATTCTCGAACTTCGTTAATCAGTTTTGGATTTAACAAGTAACTAGAAAATTAATTATTGTATTTACACCAGAAACATCGCCAGTTGCCATCATATATCTTAGCTTTAGTATCGCAAATATGCGATCAGCGTAAAAAGGGAAATGTAAAAACCATTTTTTGCATTCAAAATGTTACCAGCGTGAAAACTTAATATTGAAATATATTTTTAGCTATAATGCATATTATATATATAAGTTATCAAATAAAACATAATATCTCACATCAAAAGCGAGATTATGGGTGGTTTCCCATCCTTTCTGTGTAAATCTGCTTTTAAAAACTTTTGATGTTACTTTAATTCGATGTATTTTGATAAATAACGCAGGTCTGCGATGAAATTTTTTCTTCGAAGTCAAGGGCGTTTCTTATGTATTTTTGAATGCTGAATTCAGGAAAAATACTTAAAAAATTCTATCACGTACAGTTTTGACACAAATCGAGAATTTCTGTCTGGTTGCCTACCTACTAGGTGTGCTACTATAAAAATGTGTCAAAGCAATATTTTTGCTTAGAAGGAGGTATTTTACTTCACGATCGATAAATTAAAACATAGAAAGTAGAAAAATGTTATCAAAAAGTCAAACGCATAAATGACATTATAAATCAAAGAACGTTTAAAAAATTACAACGTAATGAACTCCAAGTAATTTGTAGCATTTCAATCTATAATGGATAAAAAACAACACAAAACTTAAGGTAAAAGATTGGAGACTCTTCATTGGCTCATCACAAAGAAGTTTTAAAGCTGTCCTTCTTTACAACTGCAACAGATATGCCTCCATACCGGTTGACCTCTCTGTTCATCTGAAAGAGAGGTAACAGAACTTAGCCTTGATCATCAAGCTTAACTACAGTGGATAGGAATGGAACATCTATGGCGATATGAAAGTGCTCTCTATGATCCTTGGGCAATAGAGTGGCTAGACTAAGTACCTCTGTTTCCTCTGCAAATGGGACACTGGTGCTAAAGCTAAGCACCAGAGTCAGACAGTCTGGCCAGGATGCTAAATGTTGGGGAAAAGAACGTGCACTTCGAATCTTTGGTGGGCCCAAAAAACATATCCCTGCCTCCACTTCATGTCAAACTTGGAATTCTGAATCAATTTGTAAAAGTCCTGTCAGAAGGTGGTGATAATTTCAGGTACCTGGCAAGTAAGTTTCCAGAAACGAATTGAAGGAAAAGGTTTTCGTCCATCCTGACATTCAAAAACTCATAACAGGCAAAATCTTTAAAACCAAAATGGAAAACATTGAGAGGTCAGCTTGAAAATCCTTTAAAGAAGTTGTAAAGAAGTTTCTTGGCAAGCAGAAAGACCCTGACTTCAAGAACGTCGTAGGAAACATGCTGGAGAACTTCAAAGCCTTAGGTGCTCAATAAGTTAGAAGATCTACTTTTTAACTACCATCTAAGCTATTTTCTAGTAAATTTAGGCTCTGTAAGTGAAAAGCTAGGAGAGAGTTTCCACCAGGACATAAAGGAAATGGAATGGATGCCTCAGAGCCAGTAACATAATAGCAGATTACTGCTGGATGCTAACTAGGGAGGAGGCGCAAGCAGCGCACAGGAGAAAGGGTTCTAAACAGAGCTTCGAGGGGAAGGAAAAGAGACATTATAATGATTTTTAACTTTGTGGCGTCTATGACAAATATAAGAAAGTAATAAAATGTAATATAAATCTCATTTTTAAGTTTCTTCGTAAATAAAGTTTTTTAGCACTGCTAGATCTTCTGTGCGAATTTCCTGGGCCTTCATATTTACTTTATGGAAAAACCTTACATGATAGAGGGAAAAGATCGGCATTTCTGAATCAGTGTACCAAAAAACATTAGAAAAACCTAAAACGGTGCAGAATAAAATTAAAAAGTATTATTTCGCAGGTCTGTGTAATTGGTCTTCTGGCTAGTTTAACGCTAGAATTACGAAAGCGGTCATTTTGACCGCAAAAGAGTTTAACTGGTACACATTTTATAATATTCCAATTGATCGTTTTGATATTTTTTAGATTTTATCATAATATACATAAATTCTACATACATTTTTTTAATTATTTTGCTATAATATAATTAGATTGTAAAATTAATGTCTGTGTAAATTATAAATTTATTTATAAAAACTTTATCCAGTGCGTAAGTAAACATAATAAATTTGGGATTAAATTTAGCTCACAAGTGACGTACAGAATTTACTGGCAAATAATGTTACTAGGGAATTTCTGTTTACATTTTTAAAATTATGAAAAATAGAAGTAATGGAATAAGTTGCGTTGGCACAGTAAACCATACAACAAGAAATATATCCGCATCATTGAATACGACGCAAGCTAAACCCTAGTCCAGTAAGTTTGTCAAGAATGATAATATCTCAATTACGTCATATCAGACCGAAAAAAAGAAAAAAAGATCTCCCTTATGCATTGCATCGGGCTCTGGAAATTGTATCATACGAAATTAAAAAAGGACTCGATATGAATGAAATGAATTGCTATGAATTTCTTTAAATTGCTACAATTCAATGAAGTATGGTGTAGATATTCTGGATCAGATGGCAAGAAAATTCCAAAGTTAAATCTATAGTCATTTACAAAATTAATCATTCGTTGAAATTTAAAAAATAATATAGTATATAACACATGTAATCAATTTATTGCATTTCCAATATAATTCACATTAATTTATAAACAGTTGGGAGATAAAAATTAAACATTAACTGCATTTACAACACGTTTTACAATTAAAGAAGTTACTGAAAAAGATTTACTCCATTTTAAATTCAAATATATTTACTTCATGTATGTATGATAATTTATTTTATTTTAAGCATGCTGCTGTCATTTTGTAAAATGAAAGCACATTGTACAAAAAATGTAATACTGAAGATAAATATATGTGACCTGAAAGCAAAACTAATGACCTGAATGAATAAATGCTTTATTTTCGCAAAATATTGGCAAAAAGAACATTATTTCTCCTATTAGATATAATAGGCAAGAGAATAAAATGACCGCCCACTGTTAAACTAGGAACACTGAAAATATCATAAGGCTAATGTTAGTAAGGCATTAAAAATAATAGTTAGAAGGCACTAAAAAACAAAACAAAAACAAAAACATACAAAAACAGAGACATGCACCATTATAATATTACATACGTCAGCATATGCGCACGTTCACGCGTAACTAATTTTATGTAACATATATATATATATCTCTGAAAGATATATTGGGTCTTCAGCGTGAATTTAATAAATATTCGGCAGAATAAGGTGGTTTAAGTTTCGCGTGTTAAGTAAATTATATTGTTTTGAAATTTGTTAAAGATTATTGAGTAAATCTGTTTCAAAATCGTCATCCCAAAACAATTTCAACATTATTGCTGCTGCAATTGGTATTGCGAACTTAAAAGGAAATCTCGCTTTTATATAATGACATAATATTATAAAAGACGTCTTACTCCAACCGGTGAAATTTAAGGACCATCCGGAAAGTAAGAATTCGTTAATGAATAAATTAATGAGTTTCCAACTTCATGGACTGAAGCTTAAAGGGTGTTCGTAAAATAGTGCGAATAAAACTACCATTAAACTTAACTCCTTATAAGAAGGATAATTAATCGGCCGGAAGAAAGCATAATTATATTTACAGAACTAACGTTCCACTCAGGATTACGTTGTAATGGTGTTTCAAGGGAAAACTTCAAACAAACACTCATTACCAGAGAGATTGATCTGCTACAAGAATTTTGAAAGAAAAGAAGCGAGGCCTGAATACCCGTAATAAAATAAATATTCAAATTCTAAGAAATAAGGCACGCTAGCGATAAATGGCTCATATGTTTTGGCAGATAATCAAATAAAGACTTTAATAATATTCTAAGAAATAAGCTCACGCAAAATTGATTTCTTTTATATTTAAGGTTTTAAACCATAAAAAACTCATCAGAAGAAATAAATTTGAAAATGCTGAAAGAAACGAAATTCACAATTGATTCTGTGCTACTAAGCGCAATTGAATTGTTGGAAATTTGCACTGTGATATAATTTGAGTTTTCTGTAAAAGCAATAAAATCATCCATCCAATTTTTTGACGCAAATCTCTTGTCCATCATTATTATTTATTTGACGAGTTATTAACTTGAGGCCGATATCTGAAAAATTTATCCAACTCACATGTCAAAATTTAAAAAGGAAAAATAAGTAGTAATTTGTCTTAGAAAAATTGTCGCATCATGCAATAAATCTATTTGAAAAAACATTTTTAATGCAATGCACTTTATGCGTCTTAATACGACAAATAGCATATGTGTTATTATCTTATGTGTGATATTAAGAACTTTTATTAAAATTGCGTACAGCTTAATTTTAAAGCCCTATAACACAAAAAATTATCATTACATTCTTGTTACACTAACAGTGAGCTGATGTTACTAAAAATTTCAACTATCCCAAAGCACTTAGCTTCTGATAGGTTTAGAGAATTTCTCTAAATTTATATTACGTATCTCTACTTTTTACTTCAACCAAAAATATATGGACGATATCTTAAAAAATGAGCTTAGAAGACTGAAACAATGCGAGCATTTCGTATAAATACTAGGTCAAGGAATTGTCTACCGTGATGAATGGTGGCTTATCCTTACAGACTGGCGGCATTGTTCATAAAGCCTTCTTTTGTGGAGAGTATTCAATGAGCATATTTACATTTCCCCAGTATTGCCGTCCTATTGTAGAGTTGGAGGCAAAGGTAATCTACATTCTGTTATAAAGGTGTGCGAAATGAAGAAAGAAACACGCAACAAATGGCATTACCACACAATCTTGTAATTGTAAAATATTTCACAAGGTGCGAAGTGGAATCTTTTGAGCCGTCTCTAACGAATAGAAATATACACAGAGAAAATAATACATGAAACTACATATTTCTCCATAACATTAAGGTACTTTTATCATGTGTCTAAAATAAATAAAATATATTCTCTAGGTGGTAGTGTATATATATTTATAGAGTGTTTTATACTCACCGCTGTCCTAACAAGAGGCACCTCGGCATTCCCTGCTAGCAACACGGCGGCATCACCCACACAACCCTCTGGATGATGCTCAGCGTGCGGATGGTTGAGAGGGTGGTGAAGATGGTGCAAATGGTGTTGATGGTGTTGAGCATGACACCGTTGTCGGTGCTGCTCAGCTATCTTGGCGATGAGCTGCGTCCGAGTCTTGCGCATGGCGATACGCTTTCCAAGGTAGCCCACAGTGGCGTACTCGAGAAGCGAGGCGAATACCATAACGAAGCACGTGCCCAAGTAGACGTCAATGCTCTTGATGTAGGATATCTTGGGTAAGGCGGCGTTGGTGCTGGACATGAGGGTGGTCATCGTAAGTACTGTGGTGACGCCCAGTGCCACCCGGGCCGGAGTGGCGTTGCGGTGAAGCCAGAAGGACACCCACGAGATAATGACGATAAGTCCCGCAGGAATATAAATCTGGATCAGATAGTAACCCATGCTCCGGATGAACTGGATCTTGCAGATTAATCTTGAATAATTACCTAAGCAAGTAAGAGAGGGAATAATTCATAAATTAGGATTATAATGGCGATTATAAGGTTATTTTAATCATAAATAATTCATTTATTTTTATAAAAATCTCCCCAATTAACCTCTTATGTAGTTAGGTTTTGTTAACTAAAATCCCGCTCAATAGTCTTACATCTCAAACACGCGAAATTTGATGACGTGTTCTGACATTTATCAGAATACGTTGTATGAATCAAGATACACAGCTCATTTCTTCAAAAGCATGGAATAAAAGATATTACAATAGAAAAACGTTAACTTATTTATTTTTATTATTTTTTAAGTTAACTTATTTATTTTATGCATGATTTGGCGACACCTAATTTGTCTTAACTTTTAAATATGTTTTATTTCAATATAATATAAAAATTAGTATATATATTAGGGTCGTTCTTATCATCATGGAAAAAAATTAAAATTTATATTTTTAATGCAGCACCCCTACTTTTGTTCAGTCCTATGATGTATTAAACCGCATAAAATTTCAGGATGATTGGTCAATAAAATAATACAGTAGAAATCGTTTATAACGACGCCGATTATAACGGCCAACCGCATATAACGACGGAATTTTTACAAGAAATTTGGTTTGCTATTCTACTCTATATTAAATATATCGGTTATAACGACATCGTATATAACGACGAAACCTGCTATAACGACGGCGATTTTGTAATCTACGTAGATTCTAAGTAGGGAAATTCGTATCGGATATAACGACGCGACTTGACAGTCAATCATCGAAACCACGTGTGCTCGCGACGAAGCCCAAATCGCATTGTTTCGTTCAAATAAAAGCAGAAGTCGGGCCAGGGATTTATACACACCCAACACCCCTCCAGAGTTTTTGATACACCCCCCTTCATGAAATCTAAACACATAATGTGTTTAATGAAAATAAATTAATGAAATCTAATCCACACACCCCCCAAAAATCTTGAACACCCCAGTTTATGAATCCTGGATAAACCATTGAGTCCGGCGCATAGTTCGATCAAGTGAATTGAATTTTGTTTTTTGGTGCGTATAGGCCAAGAATGTTCTGATCTAAGGCTCCGCCATTTTAGAACACCACAGGGATCTTGAAAAAGCTTTGTCTTATTAAATTTTGCGCGTTATTTTAATCTTATTTATTTACTCATTTTCGAGAAATTCTTATTACTGCTAAACCTGAATATTGAAGATAATGGGGAAAAATCATGATATATTAATTAAATATCACAAGGTCTACAGTCTTCAGGAGTCCATTCTATTTTTTCAGTCTAGGGCTCATGAAACTCTTAAACCGGCACTGTTCGGAAGTCATTGGTATAATATAATAAATATTATTTATTACATTTGTTTTCCATATTATATATTTTACATAGTGTTTTTTACAATTTTTTAATTCAGAAAACTAAGAAAGTACTATGTATTTAGTGTGGCTATAAATATAATTTAATTTATACGGTAATTGAATTCTTTGTATAAGTATTTTTTTTATTTAATTTTAAAACCAAAATGTTCAATACTCTTTACCATCAAAATAATTTATAGAACTCTGAAGTGCATTATACTACAATTTTAAAAAAATATCGTTTATAACGACCGAATTTGCACGGTCCCTTGAAGGTCGTTATAACCGATTTTCACTGTATTTTAAAACGCGTGACATTTTCACATCTACCGTAGTGTAGAGTTTGGTTCCTTGGCTGACAGTGGGTTCAAATTCCTCGGAAAACCTTGCTTCAGAACGTAGCATGACCTTTGTTGTCCTTGCGCCATAAAGAACACATTTTGAGTTGACCCTAAAATTGTTTGACCACTCACTTACCTTAGGGCCGGCGAGGGTCATCTTGTCCTTGCCGTGTATCACTGGTGCTTTTATCGATACCGTCGATATATGAACGTCACCATCGTGAACGTGCCACCATCGATATATGAATGTCGCATTTAAACCCATCTAAAAACCGGTATCGCTACTGCTATGCTGTATCTGTTTCCTTTAAATTGACCTCCTATGAGTGTGCAAATTGAACCATTAAAAATTGCGCCACTTCAGTATCCTGCAGCACCTAACGTCACTGTAGCGCTCACTATTCGAACCCCACTTACGATGAGCAACGCGGTTCCGCGGTAGCGCAGTGTAATGCGTTCTCCGCTACGCCGGCTAATCCGGGTTCGACTCCCAGCAGTGCAAAAAGAACGCTTACTCAGAGCTCAAAAAGAACGACCTGCTCACCGTAGTCCAGGTTTGGCTCCCCAGGCCTTAAGAGGTTCCGGATGGAAAATGCACACCACTGTGTCTTTGAGCGTAAGAAAACAAACAAACAAGTTGCTTATGGAAACACCCCCGATGATTGAGCATCGGGCGAGGCGTGCATGGATACCTCCACCCCGGATTAAACATGTCGCTGTGAACCTTGACCAACTGCTGCACAATGGCTGCTTCCAGGGGGCAATTAAAAGCATATCTAATTAACTCATCTTAATTTATTTTTTATGTATTTATTTATTTATTTTGTGGTGTAACTCTGTACTCAGAGGCGGCTCAAGGGCTGTTCAATCCGGGCAACCGCCCAGTGCTCCACTAGTCTCGAGGCCCGCGCCGGCCCTTTTATTATCGCGCAGTTGTAATGTAAACTGTTTGTCATTAAATTGTAGACTCCCATTCATTATAAAACGTAAACGTAATTTATTCGAATTTTAATAACGCTAAAATGATATTTATTGTTCTTACAATTCATTTGTTATACTTTTATCAAATTAAGATTATTGTTATTAACAACGGATCAGAAGAAGACAAAACTATTTACCATCTCCCATCAAATGGCTTAAAAACCTTGTTTTAAAGAGTCCATTTTTCAAATTTTTTCGGGGAAGGCCCCCGAATCTCCTTTTCTCGGGAGTCTGTTCCATACCCCCAGATTCCCCCCGTAAAGCCCCTTTCCAAAATATTAAGGGCCCCGCGAAGTTTAGGGCCGCTACTGCCTTT
>QLNU02015360.1:102360399-102386910 GCA_006491805.2 Dysdera silvatica
TTTTTACAATTTTTTAATTCAAAAACTAAAAAAGTACTGTGTATTTAGTGTGGCTATAAATATAATTTAATATATACGGTAATTGAATTTTTTATATAAGTATATTTTTTTTGAATTTTAAAACCAAAATGTTCAATACTCTTACTGTAAAAATTTAGAAGAACTCTGGAAGTGCATTTATCTACAATTTTAAAAAAATACCGTATATAACGATTATCGGTTATAACGACTGAATTAGAACGGTCCCTTGGATGTCGTTATAATCGATTTTCGCTGTATGTGCTGCAAACTTTCTCAAAATCTGAAACTTTCAACATATGACCCGAAATAATCAAGTGCTACGTATCAACTGCATGTAGACATTTCACTGTTCTCATTTGGGATTGCGAATGCGACGAATTTTATAAGTGTTATTCTCTTACCATTTTCGCTGTACTGATGTGTTCATAAAATATCACGAAACAAAATTTTTTTAATAATGATGAAAAATAAACAACGTTTTGTGGAGTAAGTACAAATTTAAAAGATGGTTCGACGCACGTTTCGAGAGAACAAGGTATCTCCTCATTTGGAACTAGCGTGCAATAAACCGGAGCCATATTTAGGGAGAGTTCTGTCATGTATTGTTGTCGAGCTCAGGCTGCTTGATTGGTTAACTGATGGGCAAGTGACATACAGCGGCCATTATGGCTCAATCATCGCGCGCTCTCAGTACTGTGTTAGCATACTCTTGGCTGGTACAGATACCTAGTATTTTAATATTCAATATAATCGGAGGCTATTCATTGTGAAAAATGGTTATTTGTTGCACTGTAAATTGTAAGAATCGAAGTGGTCAAGGAGTAAAATTATTTATACATTCCAAATGGAAAAAATGATCAAGAACGGCGCAAAATTTGGTTCGCCAAAATAAAACGAAAAGATTTTAACTTCGTGAAAAGTACCTGTTTGTGTGAAGTAAGTGTTTATTTATTTTTTTTTGGTAGAAACAATGTGCCACACGCTTTATAATTTTTTGTTCACATCCGAGAGTACTACGATATGAAATAATATCGGGTATAAGTTTGACCTGTAATTTAACCATGCAAAATAAAAGTGTCAATGCCTATCATTAATATTTTAAACAACTTTTTAGTTTTACATTTATATTTTTAAAATAATGGCAGCTTTAAATTGCGTGGATTATCCGTATTTTATCAATAATAAAAAAAAATGTTTATCTATGCATTTACAATTTTAAGTACAAATTTAAAAGCTTTTATATCAGTTATTAATTTTTAAATATTAATGTTTTTTCATAAAATAACTGCATGAAAATAACTGCATAAAAAAATTGCATTCATCGTCAATTTATTTTATCTGTAATAAAAAAAAATATTTATCCATGCATTTAATAATTTAAGTACAAATTTAAAATATTTTATATGTTATTAATTTTTAAATATTAATGTTGTTCAGGCACATTAGTATGCATTTAAAATAACTGCAACTTGAAATTGCCTGGATCATCAATGTTTCATGCTTGGTGAAAACAGTTATCCATGCATTTAATAATTTAAGTACAAACGAAATACTTTTTTCTTAGTTATTAATTTGTAAATATTGTTCGTTCAGGCACACTTTGAACTTGATCAATTTGAAAAGAAAATTCCTGGAAAATTAAAGCCAAATGCCATTCCTAAAATATTTTCTCATTTGCCATTGATCTCGTTGCCCATTGAGTAATTAAATAAATTAAAGTAACTAATAAGTAATGAAATAAAGTAAATAATAAGTAATTAAATAAAGTAGATACGTTTTAAAAAAGTAAAAATATAATAAATATAATAAGTAAATTTAAAGTGAAGTAAACTATAAATAAGTTAGTAGTACAATAGTTAAAAATATTTATAAAGCAATAATAAATAGTTAAACAATTTAAAACAAAAGTTACAATAATACTTTCTTTTAACTACCAGCCTTTGAGGAAATTGACAGTTATCCACCTGAAGGTAAGTGCTTTTTAAGAAACCTCAAAATTATCACTTCTAAACGCAATTTGAAAAATACTGAGAGATTATTTACATGTTTATAAATGCCCTTGTGGAGAAAAAAAAATTCGCAACCCTATATAAAAGCCTTTACGCGCTAATTTAAAGTCCTTTTATGTCTTATTTTAAAGGTAAAATACAAAATTTGCTCGAAAAATGTAATATTACTCTTCATTCCGTTTTGAGACTGAAAAATACGTCGATTATAGCAAATGCAACAGTGTAACGTTGTTCTAAAAGAGGAGCGGGATTGAGCGAAAATGGCGCCATGAACTTCCTGTGACCGAACTCTCTCTATATATGGCTTTGCAACAAACAACATTGAAGTGTGGCTAACTCACAGTGGTTAATACGTTGCCGGTAGCGGTTAGTGCTTTTTTCAGGAGTACAGAGTTGTTTTAGGCGGCCAACTTACAAAGTGGTAAATTTTGGTCACAAAGTTAAGTAGCAGGTGTAGTTGAAGGAGAAGCAATGGGGAAGAGTTTTAACAGATTTTTCCAAGCCCCACTAAAACTTGGGGTTGATTTATAGTCATTCACAAATGAGGCACCAAATCTGTGGATGTAAAACGCCTCTAAGAAGTCAAGTTCAATGACCGAAAAAGGTTGGCAAATGACCGTGGCTTCTTTAAAGTTGAATTGATGGTCATTATTCCAACAATGAACTACAATGGATGATTTTTGAAACTAAGCATTAGTGACATATCTTTGGTGTTCTTTTATACGATGTCGTAGGGCCCGCTTGGTCTGTCCCACATATGATAAATGGCATTGGCAAAACACACGATATATACCCTAGCGTGGTAGCATCGGGATGGTGTCTTTAAGGTGAGAGGGCCGAATTTTGTTATATGGTGAGAAGATAACTCGAAAGTTGGCTCTGCGAAGTATGTTTGCCACTGTCGCACTGATTTTAGGAAAGAACGGAAGGATGACTGTGCCCGAAAACTCAACTGTAGAACTACTGTTAAGAGTAGAGCGGTGAGTGAGTTTGGTGAGTTTAGAAAGCACGTTATCGATGATGCTAGGACTATAGCCTCTGTCCACGGCGATGGTTTTTAAAATGTTAATTTCTTCTGTAAATTCTGACTCAGTAGAGCAAATATCTAAGGCGCGAAATACAAAGGTGTAGAATGCCGCCATTTTTTGTTGAAGAGGATGGCAAGAATTTAGATGTGGGAGCAAAGGGACAGCGAAAGACTTCCGGTATACAGATGTCTCGAATTGATGACCAACTTTTTTATTAAAACGTTCAGAAAGTGAAGAGACCTTTCTGACTCAACTTCAATAGAAAATTCGAAATAACCATCAATTTAGTTGATGGTGGGTAGAATTGAGTTGATTTGGTCTGGTGAACCATTCCAAATGAAAAAATGTCATTGACATAGCGGATCCAAAATTCAAACGTAATTTAAGAAAACATGTTGGTTTCAAAGTAATGATTGTAAATATCACACAGTAATAGGATAAGGGATTCCCCAGTGCCAACCCTTCGGTTTGTTGAAAATGTTGACCATTGAAGATGAAAAAGTTACAGTTTACACAAAAAGAGGTCAATGATATTAGTTCATCAATCTCAAGTTGCGCGAAATGAAATTCGGTTAAGCGGCATCGTATCATTCAAGACATTCAAGGGCGCCATCTACAGGAATATTGGTGAACATCGATTTGATATCCAGCGAAGCTATGGTACGGTTCGCAGGTGAGAATTGATACAGTTTAGAAATAAAATCAAGGGAACTTTTGACGGTAAAAGAATTGGCAGATGACAAAGGAGCAAAAATAGAGACGAGAAAGTTTGCAAGTTTGCATGGAACAGAGCCAATACATTCTTGTCCCTATCTTTACTCCTTTGTCATCTGCAAATTCCTTTACCGTCAAAAATTCCATTGATTTTATTTCTAAACTGCATCAATTCTCACCTGTGAACCGTACCATAGCTTTGCTAGATATCATATATATTTATATACATTTCATATATTATATATATATATTTCAGAGGTAAAACCTCTGATCTGGCAATACTAGCTGACATGATGATGCGATAAAAATTTCTCTTCTGATAATTCTTGCTTTCGCCGTAAATATTCCATCGCCATGGTAACCATGTTCGCAAAACATTTCCGTTTTGAAGCGAAGCTCTGAATTTCTATTGTCGCTTCATTCGGCCCTTTTTCTCGGCGAGCAATATTTCGTTGGTGCGTTTAACGCGTTTAAAGCGCTGACTTAAAAACGTAGCCTTCTGTTCCTGAATGTAATTCCAATTATATTAAAGGAATTAAATTAAAAAAAAAAAAAAAATAGTGGGCTCAAAATAAAATTCTAAATTTTATTTTTCTAATCAAATTTTAAATTTGACAAAAAAATAAAAATAATTTGGAATTTAAATTAAAAAAACTGTTCAACCGCCCAATTTTTTTAGGTGAAGTGCCGTTTCACTCGCGTCATCTGAATAGCCGCCACTGACTGTGAGTTGGCAACACTCCAATGTTGTTTATTGCACGCTAGTTCCAGACGAGGAGAGACCTTGTTCTCTCGAAACGTGCGTCGAACCATCTTTTAAATTTGTAACTACGCCAAAACGTAGTTTATTTTTCATCATTACAATATTTGCGTAGTGTTCGTCACTTTTCCAGTCTTAAATTTATTTTTAGTCGGTGAGTTAAAGAATATAATCACTGGCAGTAAATTACCATCGCAAAAAGACTGGTTGAGTGTTTTATTTTATAACATGTAATTAGTGCATCACTTGTCACTGGTGAGTGCTTAGTTTTTTGGAAAAAAGCTAGGATCCAGACGCATAATCTCGCCCTTGGCATTAAAAAATTGAAAAGACCAGAGGAATCAGAAGAAATCTAAACAATATGATGAAAAATATGTGATTTATTTAGATAAAGGGAAAAACAATTTGAAAGTGATGGTCAGGATTTGTTTGATATCGCTCATGCAAATGTTATGGTATTAATAAAATATCAAGAAGACAAAGGTTTCTTAACGACACAGTGACAGAAATGTCGCCCTGGGTGCATGCTCAGCAAGGATATGAAGCTAGCAGGTATCGAAAAAAGAAGGAATGAGAAAAGCGAAATATTTGCACAGAAAAAAAAAATAATTTCTAATGTCAGAGGGAGCTGCAACCTATTAAGCTGGTATGTGCAAACATTTAAAAATTTCTTACGAGCATATGTAATTGAAACTCTAAACGTTTAATTTGAAAAAGCAGCTAGTTGAAATATGAAAGATAAATATGTAGCTGTAATCAAATGTATTTTTATAAGTAATATAGTATTATGAGCCATAATAATTTCAATTTAATCACCCCTGTAAAACTTTGGTAATAACGGATTTTTAAATTACGTAATATTATTTTTGTTCAGTGTGAATTATTATTATGTAATATTTTCCTGTTTAATAACATGACATATTTTAATAATTATGCACATTATGAAATATACAATACAGGCATAAAGTCAATATTGAGGAGGTCTGAAAATTTTTACCACTTTACTTGTAATTGCAGAAGTTACCACAGATGAAACTTTTGTTAACCGTAGTGTTAGCTACTGTAATCTATTAATATACGCTCTTACCATAGAACTGCAACTTATGCGCTTAATTAGCTTATCCGACTCTGATTATTCCTTTGTAATTTTCCATCCAATTTTTAATTATGGTTTCTGTATTTTGCATTCCGTTTTCAATCTGCAGATATTACTTGTGAAAGTGAATTAGATTCGGATCTAAATATTGCTGAAGTGGAATTCGAAGAAAAGGAAAGCAAAAGCTACTCCATCCGGGATCCAAGTACGAATAGAAAAAAAGAGAGCTAGATTATAACTTAGATTATACTTGCCTATCAGCTATATTAGACTGACCTTTTGAGAAGGTTACAGAAATACAACGCATACAAAGGAAAAATTGCAAAAATTGCAAATAAAAATTTGTTAACCATTTACGATATTTAGGGGAAGAATGTATACTGTTTTAACTCTTGGACGACGGACTGGACATAAATACCAAACTTATAATTGATGACATAATAAATATAAAGGAAACTGCAGAAGAAAAGAATGAAGATGAAAAAGACGGGAGATTTTTTTTTTCAAGAGTTAACGAAATTCCAACATTTTTAACTGGTAGCATATGAGAAGAAATGATAACGGGAAAGTCATTGAAAACTTTAGAAAAATTAAATATTCCTATATATGTCCTTATAGTACATGTAGCTTTATGTAATGAACAACCAAGTTACAAGAACGGGAATATAATAATTGAAAAGTTAAAAATAGTGAACAACAATGTAATGGTAATTTGCCATTACTTTTTAAATAAGTATCGAACTGAGAACTTTGAATGCATTTCTATAGAATGTAAATAGATCTAAGGTACTTCGCTCTCCTGGGAAGTCCTACGTAGCAAACGCCATGACATTGACGTAATATATGTAACGGTATAAAGCCGCTATCAGTCGATATGTGAGTGATTGCTTGATGCTCGCTGACGTGCTTCGCTTGCCTGTTTTGCTTTGCTTCGGCTGGCTAGTTCCAGTCCTTGTCTAGGACAGCCCTGGTTATGCTGAATATGTCAGAACTCCGCAAGAACTTAACTGTTTAGTAGCATGTCAACTGTAGTTAATTTAAATGTATTCCGAGAAAGGTTATCGCTTGATTTCTTCCGAGGTGTGTGTCTTGCCGCGTCTATCAATTTTTAGCATTTCAAATATCGCCATTACGGATTGCCCTTCTTCCTCGTGTCAAGGGCACATACCCGTGGGAAAACAGAATATACGTTAATCATTAAAATCCCTAATTGGCCGACAGTTTGCGCCAAATCTGTATGTAATCGATGGATGTAACGTAACGAGGGTTCTCGCAGGAAAAAAGGGTGAAGAAGCGTCGGAGCTTTCAGGGAGGCCAGACGTCAAAATGGCCAACCTCTAAATTAATATTCCTCTTATTATTACGTTACCATTGTAACCAAGATTCGTATCAAGTTAGCAGTACGCTAATATTGAAGCAAAGTGCTTTAAATAAATATATTAAATAAGATGAGAAGTAATTATTTCTATACGAATAATTTCCATTGGCGACATACTGGCAAGCCGCCATTCGAAGTCTTTAACTGCCTAATATATCAGCCAGGCAAGCCCGCAAAGCCTTGACGCCGTACATCATTTTGGTGACAGAAAGTCAGATTCGACCCGCATCAAACCTCGGAGAAGCTGCAAAAGGAGAAAAGTACAGTGCCAGCCTAAAAGAAGGAGCCACAACACGAACGAGAAACAAAGCCAGCTGTTGCCCCACCCTACTCCTACAACACCGCCCAGTCAACGGGTTACGTAATAGTGAATATGCAGAAAAGAAGAAACGTGCCGCGTTGTGTTAGTGATATCGCGTTCCGGTGAAAGAAGAAAAAAAGTGGAAGCTATCAAGATATCTCCAGTAATCTATGTGCGTGTACGGTAGCGAAAAACATAATAAAAAACCGCGCGCGATAATTCGTGTGGAAATAAAATAAATAAATCAAAAATAATTCATGCGCCGTAGAAAAAAAAGAAGAAAAATGTAGAGTCAATAAACGGTAAGTGAATCTATATTAAAGAAAGGTGCAAACTTAGAACAAAATTTCCAATTCTGATAAGTATGTAGGTTTAAGCTTCATGGTTACGGAATATTAAATGCTAATCAAGTATCTGTTCATTGTAATAATAATTCTATGGAAATTTATTGTGATTATAAATATTCAGGTAAAGAAGGGGTGGTGTATGTATATATATGTGTGTGTGTTATAAAGGTATAATTATCTGTATCTGTGTACCTAATTCAAACTTGATAATATAAAAATAATAAATATTAGCCTAAGATATAAGATATTACGGAAATATTAAATATCAATTAAAAATACACATTGCGATATATATATATATATATAAATTGTAAACTAGACCGATAGAGGCCCTCATAAAGATATATTTGGAGAATGGCGCCGAAAAGGGGAATCAAATCTGTCGTCCCCTCATGACTAAGAAGTATAAGGTCTACTCGTCCCCCTGACTCATTGCGAAATATAGAACATACTATAGAAAACGTTGTAAGGAACGAAGCACTGGGATCGTCTGATGATGATTATTTATCGCCACGACCGAAACCATACTCGGGCCGATCCACACCCGCCGGAGGTAAGGACACAAGGGATAAGTCGGAGGAAGCGGTCAGGTTGGCCAAAGTGGAAATCCAAAGGTGAAAAATACAAATGGAAAATAAAAAGATAGAATTAGAACACGAATTTAAAATGAAATAATTAGAGAATCAGGGAACGAGAACCCCAACTGTTGATATGGGGAAAAAACCCTTCGGAAAGAATGCAAAATTGTTTAGAAAAGCAACAATTAAAATACCAGAAACTGCTGACCAGTTATCCTTGTATTTAATCAGCATTGAAAAATTATTCGCGTCTTTCGCTATAAATGATGATGAAAAGGGAACATTGATCTTACCATTCTTGGGTCCATGGGGTCCGACGTTATAACACAACTTTTCTCTGAGGATCTAGAGAACTATAGGAAAATAAAGGCAAAGTTACTTCAATACGCTGATTTATCCCCCTCAGAATATTTAAACAAATTCAAAACCCTTACTAAACAACCCCGTGAAACCTACCGCGAATTTCTACGCCAGTTACAATCATTATTCCGATATTATGAGCGATCCAAACAGATCTCTTCATTAGACGAACTGCGTAACCTAATGGTAAGCGACCAGCTAAAAACGTGCTTCAGCCAACAGTGTCTACAATACATAAATCTTAAGGAGAATGAAAGCCCGTTAATGTCCGATCACGGAGCAGCTTTAGCACAATCCTAATAGGCTAGTTGTGGTGCAAACGCCCAATACAAAGCCCCGATTCCAAAGAAAATTCCCTATATGAAAAGTCCATCTACGTACAGGGAAAGGGTATAAGGCCAAGCTGAAAGGTATGGAATACTGCGCCCCGACAGAATGCCAACGTGGAAGGGAAAAGACAGGATCGCCCTCCGGTATTTAAGGCTACAGACAAAGCAAATAAGAAACCTGTTAGATAGTGTCACGAATGTAAAAACAACACGCATGGTACTCAGTATTGTTGGTTCAGAAAAAGACAAACGGTAGGAGGTCAGGTAAGACAAGTTTCGACAAAAGGGGACCATGCAGATATAAGCCCCACTGAACAGAGAAGAAATGTAGGGGAAGAGCCGATCTTAGCTAAGGTAACTGCACTACATCTTGAAAAAACAGAAATGCCACAGACGAAACATGAAAAAATCACAATTGAAGGAAACACATGCATGGAAGTGATAGTTGACCGTGGATGTTCCTGCTCACTTGCATGTAGAGAGGACATGTTCCCAGCAAAGGCAGCACGGCTAGTTATCCCCATTCAACTCCAAGGACATTTGGAGAACCGACTACCGCCAACTTGGTTAAAGTCAGGATCAGTTTGGGAGAGGCGTATAGCCCAGACGTAGAGCCAGGCATTGAAATTTTGGCTGCTTTATCGAATCAACTCAGATGTGGTCCTTCAATAAACCCATCTGTCATACAGGAATTACAGGAGCAGAGACTGAAACATAACCAGGCAGACAAGCATAAACCGAAAGAGGTAGGAAGAACAGATGCGAGCGATGACGAACAGGAAGGAGTATGCCATAAAGTCGCAGTGCCAAGTGTTAATGGCATACACTTGAAAGACGTTCTTGACTCATTGTGCTCCTCAGCCATATTTTCACTCGCCTTAGGGTGCTAAATGATTTTACCATAGTGCATTTTGTTGGCAGAATTGTCTTATAGTTCAGTAGAGCCCTTTCAACTGAAAGAAAAAATGAATTTCGGAGAGGAGATCACTTAGCTGAACTTTTTCACCACAGACTTTGTTTTTCCATAAACCATACCAGGTTCTGGCTTCTGCTTCCAGATTTTCAATATCATAAAACTGGGACAATTCCTTCACAATACTGATTTCATAAACATCATATTTTTCATTAGGTTGGGGAGAATTAAAATTGCTTTGAATGGTATCTCATTCAGATCGGCAAACCTTGATTCAAGCGACATAATTAGGGAATCTAAGTAAGTAATAAAAAGAACTGATCTATAGTAAGCAAGTGGAGTGGCACAGTGAATGTTGGAACGGTAAGTTTGTCTTGTAAACGTTCTAGGCATTTTGACGTCAATTTGCAAAAAATCCCATATATCTTTTACTTCCATGAAAATTTCAGTAAATTCTTCTTTTGATTCCACCCTGTGATTGCGAAAAACCTCCAGAAGTTTCTTCTTTATGTGTCGACGTACAGAATGCAAGTCAAGATCTATAGACTGTAATTTATTCACAACTGGCTCCAGATAGGATGAATATTTGGATATGATTTTGAGACACACGATAAACACTACAGATGATGTTGCAGTATCTAACTGGAAGGCTTGTGAGCGTGTTTCTGGTTTGGCCTCATCAGCAATAGAAAGACGGTTAAGAGCTTCCTTGATGGTTACAAAATGTTTAGCAAAATATCGTATGGACTTGTATTTTTTAGTCCATCTTGTTTCACAAAGACCAGGAATTTTTGGAACTTTTTTTATTCTAACAGTGCTCTCCATAAAAAATTTGATCACTTGCTTTATTGTTCCGATTGTGTTTCTGATTTCTGGCACATGATTGCGATTGTTAACCACTAGGTTCAATTGATGGGATGCGCAATGAAAATATACAGCTTTTGGATATTTTTCTCTGATCTGTTTTTGAACACCAGAAACTTTACTAGCCATCGTGGAGCATCAGTCAAACCCTAAACCAATAAGCTTGACCATTTCTAGTCCTAGCTGTTCCGTGGATTGCAAAATAGCGTCTTCTACACTTTCTGCATCTAATTTCAGAAGCTCAGTAAACCCAAGAATTCTTCTTTTATCACGCAACCAACGTCAGCATCTGCTTTGACGTATCTTATTCCAATAGATATTTAGATAATTAATAGATATTTATTAGCTTTTGTCGCTAATATCAGCAGTTTTGTCAGCCAACAAAGAAAATGCTTCACATTCACTGACCTTTTTTACAATCGTTTCTTGGATTATAGCTCCACAAATTTTGATTAAATCATTTTGGGCCCTGTGAGAAGTATATTTAGATTTTTCTGAATGTGTTTCTAGGTGGTCTTCAAGAATTTTATCTCCTGTGTCGATGCGGAAACTAAGTAGGTCTTCAAAATTCTCACTTGGTGCGAGTTTTCCGAAAGATGAAATATCATGAACACCACAAAATATTATTGTTTGCAAAATAGATTTAAGTTTAGTTCTGTTGATCTGAATTAGCTCAGCTCTCGTTGACTCCAAACGTTCAACTGCATTTATGCTTTTCATTTCCACAGAATCACAGAAGTTTTTGGCTATACCAACCAGAAATATGCGTCCAAGCAGCTCTTTTGAAATTGGCGTTTATCTTTACCAAAATCCTGTACGTCTTTCTTAAAATCGCGAGTAAAAAACTTCACCCGTGGATTTGTTAGCAGTTGGTACGTTACATCATCTGAAACATATGATAATGAAATATTCAAATATAGGCGTAAATCATAACGTATAGCAAAAATTTCACAGCTAAAGAGGAGTGTCTTTATCATTACTGGATGGTTTGCTCAACTATTCTTTCTGCTGAAGTTGAGAGACCACTAAATGAATTTTCTGTTCCTTTTGAAGGCACTAAAAATTGTTCCAAACCAATCCCGCACGGAGATAATTCTCTTGTAGATTGCTGTTGCACTAGTTTCCCCTTTTTAACGATTTTCCCACTGGTCTGATCAAAAATCTTCCCTATGTCCATTATCAAAAAGAGTTACAGCATTAAAATAATAATCCACAGTTCTATATCCACGGCAGAGAATCAGTTCAATACTTAATAGAATGAAAAATAATAATGCGCACTTAAATATAAAACAGTAACGAAGTCAATAGCAAAACTAAGGAATCGCAAAATCAACTTACTCGGACTTACAATGCTTCGCTGTTTAAAAAAAAGGTAAAATTCCATAGAAATCGACAAGAGCGGAGGACATTCCAGTCGTTTCGAAAGCTCTACAGAAACTACTGTTTAGAACATACTAATGGTCAATCCTATCATCGCGTCAAAACGAACAAAGCTTGTGGGCGCCTAAATCCACGCATGCGTACACACCCCGCTCCCGCTACTAAAAGCATTATTGCTTCATTAGTTCGTAATAAGATGTGTTGATATTATTCATTAATATATAGCTTTATAAATTACGATAATATCGTTTAGGGAAATTTGTCAATAACTAACTTAAAAAAATTAATAAACTTCTTAATATAACATTTCAAAACTTACGTTTTAAAACAGGAAAATCAAAAGATAAAATACATGAGAACAAATATTAAATGTAAATAAAATTTATATCTCGAAAGTTGCTACATATATATACGAACGACTTAACGATAATAACACTTAAACTCTATCTTAATAAATAAAAATAATCACAATCATAACACAAGAAATAAAAATGTACTTAGCAAATTAAGAACAAATATAGGCGGAAATAACTGTTAAACAAAGATTTATGGAAAAATATTCCAACACTAATTAAACAACTGAAACCTAAAAATAAATTAAAAGAATACCTTCTGGAGACTCAAGGAAATTAAATACGCCTCGATTGCAAGAGCTTTAAATATTTATTTTGTTTTGTATCCTTTTTATGTCATGTTTGACTGAATTTGGCGATTCTTTTAAATCAACGCGAAAGCGAATGTAACGATGTTTTTGTCCTGTTTTTACCTAGTCTTTTATAAACCAAATTATTTATTCAGAGAAATTTAATATTAAGTAGGGTATTATAATTTTATTTACCGAAATACGCATGCATATCTATCTACCCTTTTTCCTCAACTGCAAAAGCAAATTTAAACTCGGAACCCTAAACAAATAAGATTTATATATAATATTTAAATGTATTAAATATTGAACAAATAAACAGAAGATTGGTTTAATAATATTGTTATCAGCATATTTGGATTACATATTACAAATCAATAATTGTAATCAAAAATATATATTTTTAATTTAAGCAAAGTACAAATTGCCCACGGCTTTTTAATATATTAGTTAATTTTTGTATTGAAACGGTCGCAGATAATGTGTGTTTTACTTAATAAGTTAAAAATACATATTCTGTATACATATATCTTGCTTGTTGTAGTTGTTTCCTTTTTCTGTTTTACAAATAAATGTTCAGAGGAAGTTGTCATGCCCCGCATGTCTTTATTTAAATATAATAAATATAATAATCAGAAAATGAGGAAATGGGTTGTATTTTTTATAGTTATAAGTATGATTATACATATTTAAAAAAATGAAGTTTGATTTAAAGAGAAATTAATATAACTTTATTAATTATTAGTTTATTTCGCAGCCATATTAAAAGGCAATGTTGCATCTGTTCAACAATGGCAATTGTTTTAAGCTGGTGACTTTACTTGGATTTATATATTTCGCATCATCATATGATAAAATAATTTATACCTTGTTTTAAATTTAGGTCGATTTAAAATAATAATCTTGATTTTCAGTTGAAAAGAATCTTTATCAGCTGCATAATTTTCTCTAATTTGTCGTTCAGTTTAATTAATATCCTAATATATTTCACATTAACAAAATCAATTTCGATTCGCTATGGTGCTTTTAATTTCGGGATGATAAATAAGCACCAAACCCTTTTGTTTCTTCTCCAATTTTTGATCAATTTCTTTGTTGTTAACTTCAACTAATAGAAAAGATATCGCAGTATAATATGTCATAAAAGTTTTTGCTCTCGCTGTCTATAATCATCTGTTAAGCTCGGGGTATACACTTTATAACAAAGTACAAAAGAAACTATAAAAGAAAAGGGGGCCATAAGTTTGACAGGAAGTTTTGCATTGTCTTTCTAATCGAATATCATGAAAGCATCGTGGACTAAATTTAGCATTACTTTTTGTAATAGTAACGCAGCAGCAAGTGCAAGCTAACCTTTAAAGGAAGTATGCTTTTAAAGATCGTCTCTTTCACTCGAAGAGTTTAAAGAATATGTGGAATAGTTTAGTGTTCCATAGGGGTAAAACCCACGTGGATTATGTTTATTACCGTGTCCATTAAAACCTATTATGAAAAATACATTTTTGTGTGAAAAACGCACTCTACTGATTACATTTACTTTGAAGTATAATTAATGTTCTATATAATAGCTTGCTCACACAATATATTGTTTCAAATTTTCTTAAAAGCGCACGAGATTTCTCGAGACGGAAGGAACTTAGGTATTCGGAAAGATTTTCGCTGGAAAAACCGTCGAGTGTAACAAAGAAAAGAGTAATATGTTTTCTTCCCTTCTTGAGATAAAACGTGCATTTTGTTTTCTTATTTAGAATTTGGTCAAATGGTGTGGCTAATGTTAAATTGAAGTACTTAAGCATCGTTTGAAAGAGAGAGAGTGAGAGCGAGAAAAAGAAGAAGAGAGAAGAGAAAGAAGAAGGAAAAGATAAACTTCTGGGTCCAAAAGATGTTTCGCAAGTTTTTGTTGCTGTTACAAAGAGGCTTGGTATATTATTAGAAAGTAAATTTCCATTGAATGTGAAAGTAAATATATTCAAAAGCGATTACTTTTATTTGGCGGTGTTTTTTGTAAGCTAAGGATAACGAAATCTAGAAAGATTTTGGCGCCAAGTTCTAAGCGCTATGCTACTGATATTTTCCGATAGCGTCCGGAGAAAAATGTCGTGCAATTCTTCTGCATGGAATTACGATTCTTATCTCGAACCAAAGGTTACTTCTCTCCCATTCTATTGGATTTGAATATTTGGGGAGGAAAAGGTACTTTTATGCTAACGTAAATACTGTCTTATCCGTGACTGTAGAAATATTTTTGAAACCAGACAAAAAGTTGTTTTACTTTATTATTCTCATTCGATGATCAAGTTTTAAAATTTAAATGCCGGGGAGAAAACAAAAAAAAATTCCATTGTTCAAACTTCATTCATTCATAGTTTGTTTTTGTTTGATATACATGTATGAAAATGGGTATTTCATAATACAGTAGGAGCTCTTTACTCTGGTATTCTTCAGTTTGGTACATTCTATAATCCGGCATCGATCGAGCTGCTCGCGTTCGGTTTTTTCGGTTGGATTCGAGCGTTTTTTGACCTTTACCGCCAGGTCACGCCACTGCGCTTTCCGCTTTATCGTGACTGTGTGTTTTCAAGGCTGTTTTAAGGACTGGTTTTTCCATCATTTTATACCACAAGTAAAGGGAAACTTTAAGGAACGTTGAATGCCAGAAGACAGCAGAGCCCTTTTGTTGCTAGATAATTGTACCGCTCATCCTCGTGCTTCTGATTTGGTTTCCGGAATATTTTTGCAGATTACTTACCACGAAGTGCCACTTCCTTGATTCAGCCGAAGCATCAAGGTGTGATTCAAAATTTCAAGTTTTTTTTATAGAAAGTCTTTTGTGCAAGGCCTTTCAGACTCTGACTGTGTAGTAAAAGACTTCCGAAACAGTTTAATGTCAGAGATGCAATTTTCGCAATTACCTTAGAGTAGAATCAGGTGAATGAAAGGACTCTATAGTTGTCTGCCGCAAAGTTTGGCCTAATGAGGAAGATGCGGATAAAGATCCAAACGTTACCAGTGATGGTGCTAGATTTGGTAGGAGCTGTGCCAAACAGCCCTTTCTGGTGCACCCCGTGAGGAAGTTATAAAAACTGGAATGAAATCGACAAAGCGTGCCAGTGGTGGAAGAACTGAGTGACGAACAGGTTATACAAAGTGTTGTGAACCCACGAAAAGCCCAGGTTTAGGAGGTGTTATTGAATGAGAAAGAGGGAGCCCTGACAGATGAAGCTAAAGTCTCGTGGAAACAGGCTTCTGATACATTAAATATATTTATAAAATTTGCCGAATCCAACAGAAGCCATACTCTGCGGAACTCATGAATTTGTGTATAATCTGTAACGATGTTTTGAAGGAAAGATCCGAATCACAAAGGCAACATGATATCAGAGACTTTTTTAAACAGTAAAGCTTATGTGTATTTTTTTTCTTGCTATACAGCAACTTATTACAATTTGTTTTAAATATCATTGTACTGTATTAATTTTTCTTTGGTATTCCCGTTAAAACCATATCGAGGTTCGAGAATCCAGTATGGCCGTGGTCCCGAACAGCTCCTACTATAACCAGATTACGAAAGGGAGTGGGAGGGGGGGTGTGTTCTTTTGAGCTCTCTATATAATTGCATGAGACGGAACAAATGATGATTGCACTGGAAGTATATGGAATACGTTGATGTAATAAATGCTTATAATAACCTATGCTGCTTATACTTCATCGAACTACTTACTAAAATAACTTCTGCATATTTTATATCACCGTTTAAAAGTTTAGTAATAATGCAAAATTCAACATGTACCAATTCAATTTCAACTTTGGCAGAAATAATAGATTGGGATATATTAAAATCAGCTGTATAGACCTTTTATACGGTAATTTTAAATTTTTTATCTAATAATCTAGCACAGAACTTTTTAGTTTTCAGTATTTTTAATATCGAAAATAATTACTTGCTCTATTTAAAAATATGGATGATATTAACATTATACAAATACAAGTCAAACTGTCAAAACACCCATTGTACCAACCGTAGATACAGTTTGTGTGTTTGTTCAATGATAACTATACAGAGAATATTTGCTCGCTGGTTGATTCAATTTGAATTCGGCCCAAAATAATGACAGTAGCAGATTTCGACTCCCATTGCACCATTCCCATTGCCATTTGCCTGTCAGATTATTTACCAAATAGTAGAATAGTTTGAGGGTCATAATCGACACATTGTTGCTGTTGGTTTTCGCTAGGCCCATTAGATACTTAGGGATAGATTTGAATGAGTTCTTGGATTACATAAACTAGAGTATCCATTTTTCTCGTCTTGTTTTATGATATGATTCGAAAAAATATGCAAT
This sequence comes from Dysdera silvatica, assembly GCA_006491805.2. Taxonomy (NCBI): domain Eukaryota; kingdom Metazoa; phylum Arthropoda; class Arachnida; order Araneae; family Dysderidae; genus Dysdera; species Dysdera silvatica. The sequence continues at coordinate 102,377,464 of QLNU02015360.1, forward strand.
CTATTTTCCACTTGTAATACTGATTGTACAATATGTATTGTCGGGGAGGCAGGCTATATTACAAATATGCCTGCATCCTGGAAAAATCAGAAAAAAACAAGCTGGTTCCTAATAATTTAGGTAAAGGACGGTCCGCTGAAGAATACTTTTAACTAAAAATTTGAAATTACTGATATTGGTCTGCTAAGCATATATAATACATCGCTAACTGATGTATATTCATAATTGGATTAGGCGGCTAGGTGAGGTTAGACTTATAACTGAATCTTGTGGTTGTTGGAATGATTCGTATTACTTTTGTTTTGTTTGTATATCTACAGGGTAGATATACTGAATAGCCTAACACAAAGAAAGTTTTTTTTCAAACAATTTTAAAGGCATCAAGTGGTTAATATCGGAAAGATTAATTCTAAACAAATGAAAAAATTTTATGTGATGCCGCAGTGCTCCATCCTCGGTGTACTACTTTTTTTAATTTATATTAATGATATCACTATGGTGGTTGAGGAAGTGGACATGTATGCGGATGACACTAGTCTATTAATTAGTGATGGAACTTTAAAGGGATTATTTAAAAAAGCTGAGGAGAAATTAGGCATTCTATACGCTTGGGTTATAAAATACAAATTATTTGTCAATACAAACAAAACAAAATACATATTTAAACATACAAATATAGGGATACATGGGATTGAGAACTATAAATTAAGTAAAAAGGATGATGAAATTAAACAAACAGAGCAATGGAAATTTTTGGGGGTGTTAATTGATGAAAAATTGAATTGAAACAAACACATAGAAACAATATATAAAAAATACGTGGAGGGATAGGAACTATATCCAGACTCATGGACAAAATACCAGTGGATATCTCAATAAACCTTTATTATGCATTAGTAAACAGTCATTAAATATATGTAAATTGTGTTTGGGGAAATATGGGAACTAGTAAAAATAAGATAGTACAGTCAATTATGGATAGAGCACTTACAATTACAACAAATATATCAAATCAGCAAAGAGAAGAAATAAAAAATAAATATAGAATACGCAATGCTGTTGAAACTCATGAATTAAATATTTTGTAAGTAATATATGAACAAAAGCAAATAGGAAAACCTACTAATACAGTAATTTGAAAAGAAAGAGTAAATGTTAAAACTATAAGACCAATGGGGAAATATGAACCTATTAAAATAAGGACTAGAATGGAAGAAAAAAACATAAATTTTTATGGTATTAAATACTGGAACCGGCGGCCGGAGTCATTGCAAAATTGCAGAAATATTTTTAGATTTAAATCTCTTGTGAAAACAAATTTCAACTAGAACAAATTAACTACAGGTGTAACCTGGGGAATACAGGAATTAAGGTACGTTTTTATGTATTTCTCACAATACCATGAATTTCTCCAATAGGTCAACCCTTTTTAAATGTTGAGTGGAATCTATTAAGAGAGATTGTATGAGCATGGAAATAAAATTATTATTATTATACATTATTCCACTTGAATGTACCTCTTACGTCGAATAACGACGCCATTCGCAAAATTGAAAAGTCAGACGGAGAAGCTCTTTTCTTTAGAAAAAATCATATAACCTATCTTGAAAAGTATGTCATTGATGCTCTCGATATCATAGCTGAAATTTTCGGAACAAAGCACTAAATGAATCACTAATTAAAATTATCAAGTCGCTTTGGTAGATACTTCAAAACAATGACAGAGTATCTGCTCAGCTTATCTACCACACTTACAAGGGAAGGTCGGAGGGTGGACGATGAGGATTTTAATGAGATTAGACTCATTTTAAAGCTCTCAAAAAATTATTAAGCACGTATTCGGGCATTTTTCAGAAGGGCCATAAATATAGGTGTTATGGGGCCGGAGAGAGCAAAAATTGGACTATTTTCAGAGATTTTATAATGTCATATTTTCAAAAGTATTGAATATTTTTTTATTGTTTTGCTTCATTACGTACCTTGCAGAAATCCATCGGATACGCGTTTCACGGTTTTTGGAGACGTAACTTATTAATAATGTTTTTTAAAGGTTATAAAATGCATGCGGAAACAAGTAGCCAAGGGCAAGAATTCGCCAACTTATTGGCTGCTTGGCACATTTGCTGGTGTAGTATAATCAGTTATTTTCGAAGGTATAAGTAGTATTATAAAGTGGCTTACATTCGGGAGTGTTGCATGACAGTTCATTTAAACTGTTCTTATATATCGTACGCATAATAAATTGTTAGTTTCGTATTTAAAAAAATTTGACTTCGCATTCAACATATATTTTTATACTTGTTTAAAATTTATTAGTTTATAATTTAAATCTTTGTGATATATCTTGTTCTTTTAATATTAAGCTAAAGTTTAGCTTCTGCAGAAAACCACAGAAAATTGAATTTTTGGCAAATTAACTTTTTTTTTCCTGTTTACTGATTTTCGCTTTATACATTAAAATGGATTTATTGCTCATAAATGCAATTAATGTTACTCATCATTTGCAAAAAAATAATCGAAGCAACGTATTCAAATTTCTTGAACATGTTCAGTGATATCACCGATTGTGAAAAAAGCTATATCTGTGGAACTTTTTAGTGTGTTGGAAAATTATTTAACAAAATCGCAGTTTGAAGATGGTAAAGTTATCGAGATTTCCGAAAAAGATCCAGAAAATTCTATACATGATGATAATGGGGTATAAATAAAATGTGAGCCTGGTTATATAAGTATAAACGATAAGGAGCATATGGTCGCTATTAAAGAAACTCATCCAACCTGGAAATGGGACACTTTAATCAAAAAGGGCTGTAAAAAAATGCCTAATCAGAAAACATATCTGCGTTTTAAAAAGGATAAAGTAGACAGAGGGTCACTAATCGATATGTATAAAGCAATCGAAATGGAAGTTTGGTGAAATTTATGGAAATTATGGGCAAAAAACTACGAGTTATACATGGTTTCGATATTCGGAAATGGGCAATTGAAACTTCTTTACGTTTCCCTAAATTAATGCTTCTTTCCTCAATCACATAGGTAAAGGACTTTTGTAAACGTTATGGCATAACATCTAGGAAGGTAACAAAACTTGTAACTAAAAGACTATTGACTTCTCCGGAAGTGATCCGAACCGCTGCAATAAAATTTCAAATAGAAGTGATAAAACCATTAAAACATATCCTTCCTGTTGTATATTTAATACCGATCAATACGGATTCAATGACGAATTAACAGATAGTCGAACGCTTTGTTTCCGAGGGGAAAAAATAACATTGGGTTGTGCATCATCTCCAACTAATCAGTGTACTCACTCGTACACCGTTCAATATTTAATAAATGCCGATGGCAAAGTTGTTGGTGATGCGTTTTTATGTTTACACGAAAGCACAAGCCAATTTGGAAAAAGAGTCCAATCTTCTCTGTTTAAAGCGACAAATGTAACTATAACTTGCAGTTCATTAGGAAAATTAACGACAAACCTATTCCAGCAAATTTCGGACGAGCATTTTTTCAGAAATATGACTGAAAATTGTGTCCTTTCGTGCGATTCTTGTAGTGTTCATAAAAATCTGTAGATTTTTGAAAAGAGGTGTAGCATTGGGGGAAGCCAGATGGGGTAGTTAAAATTATTTCTGAACAGACAATTCCCATTTGCCAACTTTTAGATCGCTTTTTTTTAGAGAAATAAAGTACATAGCGCGAGAAATATGTCGATACTTTAAAATATCTGCTCATGGTTCTGAATTAAAAATTCGAAATAATATTATCCAATTACAGTCCTTGATACACTTCCAAATGTGTTCTGATATTTTTCAACCCATGATCAATAGCATGGATTACATCTGGGTTATCAGAAGACGAAAATCCTGATTTTTTAAATGTCCGCTAAATGTGTTTCACATTCACAGGAAATGTTTGTGATAAAATACCTAATTGTAAAAATTCTCCTTTTATTCGATGCAGCCAGCCACTGCAGGAAAAATTCATATTTTTCATGATTTGGGATTTTCATACAATTGATTGCTAAAAATCGTAATATTGGAGAAAAATTGTAATAAATAGATTTCTCCTTTCTTCAATAAAAATGCTTCTTAAATAAAAAAGAAAGTTCAATTGCATTTATGTTCCTTCCTTCTAATGATATAAATCTCGATTTTCCTTTATTACTGCATCTCCTTCAAAACATCACGATTTTTGTTATTTTTATGTCATTATCATACCATAAGTATACAGGAAAAAGAAATGCAACATATTATATTCGCCAAGCAGCCAACAAGTTGGCGAATTCTTGCGCTGTACTACTCGTTTCCGCGTGCGTTTTATGACCTTTAAAAAACATTATTAATATGTTATTTCTCCAAAAACCGTGAACCCCGTATCCGATTGATTTCTGCAAGGAACATAATGAAGCAAAAAAAAAAATAAATATTCAATACTTTTGAAAATATGATATAAAATCTCTGAAAATAGTCCTATTTTTGCTCCCTCCGGCCCTATAACACCTATATTTATGGCCATTCTGAAAAATGACTAAATACGTGTCTAATAATTTTTAAAAGCTTTTAAACGAGCCTAACGTCATTAAAATCCGCGTCGTCCACCCTCCGACCTTTCCTTGTTAGTTAACTGCATTAATTTATTCACAAGATTCACCGAGACAATGAAGTTTAAATATTACAACTCGCTGCTCATGAGTCCCTCTGTATTCAGGACTAAAATGTGAAGTAATGAGGAGCTGTCAAAACGTCTAAAGTCATTTGCGTGCAAATTAGTTTATTTTTAATATACCGGACAATAGTCATTCTCTCTCTCTCTCTCTCTCTCTCTTGGTGTGATATATTCAATAGATGCAGATATTTTAAAACACAGGAAAACATTCAGTATACTTTTATTGCAAACCAAATTTCTGAAGAAGCCAGGAATATTTATAAATTTAGAGGAGTTTTCAGTGGGGTAGTGTAATTGCATGTATTCTTCTGTCACAATCTAGAGTTCAGTAGCGTAGCTTGGAGGTCGAAGGGGGCGAAAACCCTGGGCGCAAAATTTCAATATTAGACTGGTGGTAGGGAATGTTAACGGGTTTTAGCGGCCATAATGCCTAACTCGCCCCGGGTGTCGGCAACCCACGCTACATCGCTGCTACAGTTAAATATCTTCTTTAGAGTTTTGCATTGTAGGTAAAAGAAAACTAAATACTAGTAATGATTAAATGGAAATCCAATATTGTTTTTAACGATCACGTGTATAATTCCATTTTTTATTATACGCAGAGTGTTGTCAAAAATTACCGGACATTCAACAATGGTGGATTTCAATTCTTGGGGAGTTGCTTCTCGGGGTACCGGCTACATCCGTATTCAGTTCTGCTATTAACAGCTCAGGTATATGGCAATTCATCGAGTTGCCCACCCTGTGTTGACTGCCAAAAGTATGGCCTTTAAATTCTGTCAGTTATTCGCAGTGACATATACACTGGTTTCCATAAATTAAGCAACAAATGGAAAAAAACGTGATAATTTGGCCAAATGTAGTTCAAAATGCACGGAATTTGCGTATGTTACTGGAAAAGGCATGTAGCATCGATATACAGGATGCAAACGAGTGGCGCTGGTGTCGATTTATGCAAATGCGAAAAAGCTTAAAACTAGCTGTTTTGCAGTGAGTCGCCAATTAATGTGCGATGGTGAATGAAAAGATTTCGAGATAGCCAATTTGTAAAAATGACGTCGAGACGTCATTTACCAGTGGAATTACATTACGCAGCTATACGCAGACTTGAAGCTGGCCAACGGTAGACGGACGTTGCAAGATGGCTGAACATCGACAATTCTGTGATCAGCAGAATGTGGCAACAGTTCCGAACCAGGAATTCAGCCTCCCGAAGATACAGCGAAGGTAGGCCAAGGGTTACGACCTCCTCAGATGACCGATACTTGCGGCTTTCTGCAAGGCGAAACAGGACTGCTACTCTGACTCATCTCAGATCTGGGCTTGCTGCAGCTACAGGAAGGACTGTATCAGCTTCGACTGTACGCAGAAGGCTACATGAAGAAGGACTGTACGCTAGGCGACCAGTATTATACATGCTCTTAACTTCTCGCCACAGGAGGGGGAGGTATGAATTGGGCATGTACGCATGAGAACTGGACTCGAAATCAGTGGAGGTCCATACTTTTCACGGATGAGCCGAGATTTGCTTTGCAGAGTGATTCTCGATGAATTTTCATCTGGACAGAGGCTGGTACTCGATATCAGCCCTCTCTTATGCAGGAAAGGGACACATATGGTGGAGGTACTTTGCTTGTATAGGGAGGCATAGCTTTAGGCGGACGTACTGCCCTCTATGTGTTGTCTCATGGCAACCTTAATGCTCAGGGGTTTAGAAACGAGATCCTTGACCCCATTGTTCGACCGTAGGCGGCAACAATTGGCGATACATTTGTACTGCAGTCAGATAATGCCCGCCCTCACACAGCTCGTCTCGTGCAGCTGTAAATTGAAGAAGAGACTATAATCGAAATGCAATGGCTAGCACGCTCTCCCGACATAAATCCCATAGAGCATGTTTGGGATGCTCTCGGGGGTGGTGTTGCTGGACTCCACCCCCTCCCCGATACAGGGGCTTAGAATTGCTTTGCGCGAACACTGGGCATTTCTACCCATGAAACTCACTGACAACATCATTAGCAGCATGGAACAACGCTGTCGGGCCTGTATTACTGTTTGAGGTAACCACATTTTGTATTGAGATACTTTTTACTATTTCATTGTGACACCTGTATTTCTGACTTTTTTTTATTTGTATAGCTTATACAAAATGTAAATGCCTTGTATCACATGTTCTTACATTTTTTAGTTACATATGGTATGATAAAGATTTTCACCAAATTTCATCCAAATTGGTTGTATATTTTATGAGTTACGTTTTTTCCATTTGTTGCTTAATTTATGGAAACCGGTGTAGTATGTCGAATGGGTATGCTTATTAATTCCCGACTTCTACCTAATAATACTTACAGTGAATGAAGAGCATAAAGTGACTGTTTATGCGACCTTTCTCATACGTCACAGCGATTGCGATTCCAGAGCACTCGTACGCATGTATGTGCGGTCATCCCAAACTACAGTCATTTGCATATCTTCTCTATACCAACTCCCATAGATGGTTTTGTTTGGGTGCGTGAAGTTTTCATGGCGCCGGATGAATGTATCTTCCTCTCTGAATGCATTTCACACAAGTGTATCCTTAGTAACAGTACTTCCTTTCCATGTTACCTCAGCCTGTTTTCCATATATATCAAGACAATATATCACTTCACCAGGAGATTTCATATTAGATATTACTTCAACACTGATATAAAGTTTAAGAAGACGACGTTTCAGGAAGGTAACGGTTCCCTTTGTCAAATTACGACAGGATGAAAAGAGTGAAAAACTTAGCTTAGATAGCTGTTTTATGGGAAGCAGTACGACCGAATGAGCGATAAAACCACTATAATAAACCTACCTTTTATCGATGTGAGTTTGAACCATAATTGGAGGAAGAAAGATAAATTTTAAAGAATTATGTTCTTATAAATCGTACACAAAGTTTACTTAATGTTGTTTTAGATGATAGCTAAAGAAAGGCCACATTTTAATAAACACTGATGGACTACATTCGGCTGTCTTGCAAGTAATCTGCAAAATATCGCTTTGCTCCCTTATGGAGTAAAACATATATATTGACATCCTTATACACAGTAATATATATTAAAAGTGTTTTCGTTTCCTTGGCGCACTTATAAACGGATTTTCTATTGCTGAATGAAATCTTAATAATAGTTAAAGAATAGTCAAGAAAATGCACTTAATGACTTTATTTATTTATTTATTTTGCATTATATTTATTAAGGCCTGCAAAAGGGTTGCGGCATGCAAAAGGGTTGCTGGTATCTAACTGGAAGGAGACCCACACGCTGAACGTATGTGACGATGTGTGGAACCGGCCAGGCCAGTAACCTAGTGTCCTACCCCGCCTTCAAGTGGTGCAGGCTGAGCTTTCTATTTATGTGGCAAATTAATATTTGCTACACGGATAGAAAGGCGGAAGGGGAGGGCTAATTCACCAACCCGTTTAGCCAGCGTGGTGAAATTATGGCTAATTCCTCCATTATGTTGACACACCAGAAACCATGGCCCCTAGTCTCCAGGTGCTGGAGTGCTCCTGATCAAGGCAGCGGTCAGTGTGGCATGAAAGCAGGGGGTGCTAAGAATCACTGGAATGGCCCAGGCTGCCGTTTGTTATTGACCTTGGCTACGTTTAATGGACGATCCCTTGCTTCTGAAGCAAAACTTCAGGAATTGGAAGAGGAACTAGACAAGATCAAATGGGACATTGTAGGACTCAGTGAAATTAGAAGAAAAGGTGAAGAGTTGGTGGAACTGAAAAGCGGACATTTAAATAAGACACAAAAAACAACGTTTTAGAAGCGTATTTATGTCAAGATTGAGTTCAAGCTACGCGTTTCGGGCGATAAAAGTTCGCCCTTCTTCGGGAGTGAACACGTGGAATATCGTCAACAAACGAGGTTGATTCGCGGATGTAACTAGAGTTGAGTTATTAAGTGAAATGTTGACTTCCAAACACAGGACGTCAAGTACTACGTGGTTTTTGTGGTGCGGCCACTCTTCCCAGAAATTACCAAATTGTGGAAAAGTTGGCTGTCTGTTGGTAGAGGTGGCAATTATGGTGGGACTATGGATTAATATCAGAAGGAGTTAGGTGGAGTACATTTCGCCAAGCTGAGCTGAAGGAAGGAGTTGAGCTGTGGTCATTCACAATGGAATCACGAAACATGTTAATGAAGAAAGCTTCGGCGAAGTCCAGTTCAAGTGGTGAATGAGGTTGGTGGATGATACGAGCGTCAAAAAAGTTAAAGCGATGGTTGTGTTCGTGGCTGTGAACAGCAATGGATGATTTGTGCACCTCACCTTTCTCAACGTATCGGCGATGTTCTTTCAACCGATGCATGAGGGCACGTTTTGTCCGTCCGATGTAGGAAAGTCCGAACTGGCAAAAAATTTGATACACGCCCCAGCGTTGGAGTGTGGAAATGTTATCTTTGAGTCTAGAGGGCAAAATCTTGTTAATAGGCGAGAAGGTAACTTTGAATTTGGCTTGCCGAAGGACTTTGGCAATGGCGGAGCTAAGTTTGGGCACGTAAGGGAGTGTTACGAAGCCAATGTAATTATTTGAAGATATTCGACTAAGAGATGTACTGTAAGAACGTTTTGAGAATTTGAAAACGGCAGCATCGATAATGCTGGGACAGTACCCACGGATGCGAGCGATGGTCTTAAGCAAAGAAATTTCATCAGATAAGGAGTCCGTTGACGAACAGAACTGTAGAGCCCGGAAGACATAGGTGTAGAAGGCGGACATGTTTTGTTGATACGGATGGAAAG
>QLNU02015360.1:102398173-102416825 GCA_006491805.2 Dysdera silvatica
CACAGACCTAAGTTTTGTTAATTATTTTCTACATGTAGCGTATTAATAACTCCCTGCGCTAATGCAGGTCTTTTGAATTCATTCATGATGTTAGGAATAAAGTTGTTTGTTGGGCTGTGTATTTAAAATGTTTAAAAGTCTTTCCCTAACATTGCTGAATTTATTACTTTCATGCAATATGTTCATGCATATTTATCACGAACTGTGGGTCAGAAAAAAAAGCAATAAACATAAAACAACCGTAAAATATTTTAAGTATTTCTGCAAAAATATGATTATGATTTTGGCATTAAAGCATTTATTTTAATTTGTCTTATTTAACTAAAATATTTAAAGAGTTTTGAGACACTACATATAAAAACATTATATTAGTATACTGGATAATTAAATTTAGTAGTACTATTGTAAATTAAGTAAAAATATGACAAGCAAATCTGTACGAATTACGAAATTTGAAAATACTGATATTTTGAATAGGTGAGTGGACTTGTAATAAAATATTGTATCTATATGTAAACATGTACCGAATGTTTGACGATAGCGAATAAATTGTAAAGCACTAAATGAGGGTATATATGGATATTAAACTATAATATAACTATTTCAACTGTCTCTCTCACTACAATTGGAAACATTGAAAAACTTATGTTCATATAAGTGCATCGAAGCACAGAGGAAGAAATCGTCTCATGCCTTTTCAAATTTTGTACCATACGCTCTTTCAATATTTCAAACATGATCTGGATATCGTTGAGTGAAAAGTCAACTTTTCTTTGTTATGGTCCATCGGGATACTCAGCCCATAGGAAAAGATCAAAAATTGCTCTGGCTAGAGAGAGATTGCACAGTTTCTCTGTTGCTCATTTTACGTACGTCACGTCTTGGGCAGATTGTTATGGCAACAAAAATAAAGGGAAAAAAAAGACAAATGTTCGCAAGAACTATCCGAAAGTAGAGGCAATAAAGTTTAGACAATTTCCCTTGAAGCCTAAACATACTGGCTATATACACTATCCAATTCTTCTTTGTTGCAAAATACTTTAACTGTATTTTCGACATATTAGTTCCCATGCTTCAGTAGAAGACAAACTCTCAAGAACATAACACACGACTGCTATTAAACTAAGAAGCTAGATATACATTTTTAATAGACAATTCTTTGCTGTTATATATATATATGGCCTGTGTGGGTTGCTGGTATCTAACTGTAAGGAGACCTTACCACCGCTGGAACGTATGTGATGATGTGGAACCGACTGGCCAGTAACCCAGTGTCCTACCCCGCCTCTGGCGGTGCGGCCCGGGCTTTCACTTAGGAGGCAAATTATCTTCGCTGCACGGATAGAGTGAAGGAGGGCTAATTCACCAACCCGTCTAGCCAGCGTGGTGAAATGATGGCTAATTCCTCCAATATGCTAATACACCAAAAACCATGGCCCCTAGTCTCCAGGTGCTGGAGTGCTCCTGATCAAGGCAGCGGTCAGCGTGGCATGAAAGCAGGGGGTGCTAAGAATCACTGGAATGGCCCAGGTTGCCGTTTGTTATTGACCTTGGCTACGTATAATGGACGATCCTTTGCTCCTGGAGCAAAACTTCAGGAATTGGAAGAAGAACTTGACAAGATCAAATGGGACATTGTAGGACTCAGTGAAGTTAGAAGAAAAGGTGAAGAGTTGGTGGAACTTAAAAGTGGACATTTGTTTTATTATAGAGGAACGGAAACTGGAAGAACAAGTGGTGTTGGCTTCTTAATCAACAAAAGAATTAAAGACTACCTTCTTGAAGTCGAAAGCACGTCAGATCGAGCAGCGAGGCTCGTTGTTCAACTAACCCAGCGATACCAACTTCAGATAGTACAGGCATATGCACCAACATCAAGCCATACCGACCTTCATCCAGCAGTGGATAGATAATGGTTGAATATGATGATGATGATGATATATATATATATATTAATTCATATAAACATGTGAAAGGTGAACTGTATTTAAATAAATACAGTGATAAATTTATTTACATGCTGGACAAAACTTTATGTTTCAAGTCGATTATATTTGTGAGGATAAAACTAATAAATTGAAGTAATATGAGGATATGATCAAGAGATTGAAGTACTAGCGACATTCTAGGTCTCTTAGTCGGAGTAGTCGCGCATACAATGTATGTATATAATGCATATTTCTGAAAGAGGAATACTCGTGTGCAAATTTCTTCAAATTTCCCTACATTCGCACAAGAACATTACCCTTCCTGAAACATGCCTTATGTGGAGACAACCTATGGGCGATTCCCTTTGACGAAGAAAAAGCCCTAGTGTGTCTCCAATACTTCAGTCTATTGGTTATATCCTCAAATTACTCCATTTCGTCAGTTTTATCCTCGTAAGTGTAATCGACTTGCACCACTAAGTCTCTTCCAGCAGGTAAGTAAATCTAGTGTTGTGTTTATTTCAATACAGTCCTTCTGCTTGTGTTGATTAATACTTGCATCCTTATTAGAGTCATGCTACATTAAGCGCAATTTCATAATACTGAGCTTTCGCAAACTACATATTTTGTATTTTGCTGTCATTATGTTAAAATTCTATAACTTTTCTAGTTTATTGCATTATATACACTATATATACACACATATATATATGCATCCTTCAAAAGTGTTGCTGGTATATAACTGGAAGGAGACCCACATGCTGAACGTATGTGACGGTACCTGTCGGGCCAGTAACATAGTGGCCTACCCTGCCTTCAAGTGGTACGGGTCGGGTTTTCTATTTTTGAAACAAATTATGTTACTCAAATAGAAAGGTGGAAGAAAAGGGATAATTCATCAAACTGTCTAGCCAGGATGGTGAAATGATGGCTTATTCCTCCAATACGTTGACACCGAAAACCATGGCACCTATTCTTCAGGTGCTGGATTGCTCCGCAACAAGGCAAAGGTCAGCGTGGCATGAAAGCAGGGGATGCTAAGAATAACTGAACTGGCCCAGTTTTCCGTTTATTATTGACCTTGGCTACGTATAACGAACGATCCCTTGCGTCTGAAACAAGACTTTAGGAAGTGGAAGAAGAATTTGAAAAGATCAAATGGGACATTATAGTGATCAGTGAAATCAGAAAAAAAGGTGAAGATGTTAAGGTATTATTACCCTCCACAGGGATAACACAATTGCCAAATATGGTCAACACAGAAAAGCCTCCGGGGCGAGAATTTTGTGAGTTTTGGGGGAATTTATTTACGGAGGGACCCTGGTTCGAATCCAGGATGGGGAAAGCGTCTCTTTTTCTCCAAAACGAATAAGCTCTAGTTTGAGCTATAATCTATACGTGGGTGGCAAAAAAATAAAAGAAAAAAATATTGTATAAAAGGTGAAGAGTTGGTGGAACTGAAAAGCGGACATTTGTTTTACTATAGAGGAACGGAAACTGGAAGAACAAGTGGTGTTGGCTTCTAAGAAAATATTAAAGACTACCTTCTTGAAGTTGAAAGTACATCAGATCGAGCAGCGAGGCTTGTTGTTCAACTAACCCAGCGATACCAACTTCAAATAGTACAGGTATATGCACCAACATCAAGCCATACCGACGAAGAGGTTGAAGAATTTTATGAAGAAATCAAAGAGTTACACACCAAAGGGAAACAACATATCAAGCTCATCATGGGGGATTTCAATGCAAGAATTGGACAACAGGAACAAGGAGAGACATCGGTTGGTAAATACGGATATGGGGAAAGGAATGAACGTGGCGATCAACTCATCGAATTTGCAGAAGCTGAAAATCTTAGCATCATGAATTCATTTTTTAAGAAGAAACCGCAAAGAAAATGGACATGGAAACACCCAAATGGGGGAACTAGTGAAATTGACTATATCCTGGCAAACAAGAAATCAATTATTGAAGATTGCAGTGTACTGAACAGATTTAATACTGGAAGTGATCATCGAATGGTGAGATGTAAAGTGCACTTAAATACTAAATTAGAAAGGCAGAAGCTCATTAGGAAACAAGTATGTAAGAGGGTGGATTTAAAGAAATTAAAAGAAAATACCGAGGCATTCAAGTTGGAATTAAAAAATCGCTTTTCTGCACTGGAAGGACTTATTGATGAAAGTGATATCTCAGAAGCAAATGAAAACATTGTTAAGACAATAGTTGAAACTGCTGGGGAAATTGGTGGTGTAACCTGTAAAAAGCACAATAGCAAATTATCTGAGAAGACGAAACAGCTCATGAAAAGGCGAAGAGATATGAAGGTGGACAATCAAAATACCAGTTCCAGGATTGAGTACATAGAACTTTGTAAAACTCTGCGCAAAAGCATGAAAGAAGACATAAGAAAATTCAACTGTGAGCTAGTAAGGAAAGCCATTGAAAATAACAAGAGCCTTAGGGTTGTTAAAGGAAGTTTATCTGTTGGGAAGAAACACATCATTGCATTAAAAGGAGAGGATGGCACCGTAACAAGAAATAGGGAAGAAATACTTAGAAGAGTTGAAGAATTCTACAAAAATCTATACGAAAGTAACAGTGGATTAAACGAAGACTCTGAGATAGTCGAAGGAACAGCTCCTAAAATCTTAAAAGAAGAAGTTTCATTTGCAATAAAAAATATGAAGAAAGGAAGAGCCCCTGGTGATGATGGTATTACATTAGATATCCTAAAAGAAGCTGGAGAATATGTAGAAGACATACTTGCAAAATTCTTTACCAAATGTCTTAACAGCGGTAACATACCAAACCAATGGGATTCTGCAACAGTAATTCTTTTGCATAAAAAAGGTGATAAAGAGGATTTGAAAAATTACCGACCAATTAGCTTGTTACCTGCTATTTATAAAATCTTCACAAAAGTGCTAACACATCGCCTGCAGAAAAAATTAGATGCAGCTCAACCAAGAGAACAAGCTGGATTTCGAAGTGGATTCAGTACAGTGGACCATATTCAAGTATTAAGAGAATTAATTGAAAGAACACATGAATATGAACTTCCATTGTGTGTGGCATTTATTGACTATGAGAAGGCCTTTGACTCTATTAAAACATCAGCAGTCATCAACTCTTTAAGATCAACAGACATTGAGGATGTGTACATTGACATGGTGAAACGTGTGTATAAAAATGCAAGTGCAAAATTTCGGTTACATAAAGATACCAAAACTATCAAAATTGGTAAAGGTGTGAGGCAGGGAGATACCATTTCTCCAAAACTTTTTACTTCAGCTTTACAGATGATTTTTCAGCAGATAAATTGGAATAACAAGGGAATAAAAATAAATGGTGAATATTTAAATCATTTGCGGTTTGCTGATGACATTGTTATTTTTTCAACGAACCCATTAGAACTCCAAGACATGGTACAGGAGCTTTCAACTAGAAGTAAAGAAGTTGGACTGAAGATGAACCTACAAAAAACTAAGATCATGTTCAATAATTTTGTAGAGGAAACAAAAATACAAGTTGACAACATTGAGCTAGAAATTGCTGATTCATATATTTACCTTGGCCAGCTGATTTCAATGGATGGCAACATTATGAAAGAACTCAACAGACGTATTAAACTTGGCTGGAGTGCATTTGGAAGAAACAGTTTTATCCTGAAGGGGAAATTGCCTTTGTGTCTAAAAAGAAAGGTCTTCAACCAGTGTGTATTGCCAGTCCTCTCTTATGGATCAGAGACATGGAGTCTAACAGTTGGAGCAATACGAAAGTTACAGACAACGCAAAGGAGCATGGAGAGGTGCATGCTTGGAATAACTAGGAGAGATCGAAAAAGAAACACTTGGGTGAGAGAGCAAACTAGAGTAGAGGACATCATTGTTAAAGTAAAAGGGCTGAAATGGCGATGGGCTGGGCATATTGCAAGAAGAACTGATCAACGATGGACAACAGAAATTCTGAACTGGATTCCAAGAGACCACCGAAGACCTAGAAAACGTCCTCAAACTAGATGGGTGGATGAAATAAGAAAACAGGTTGGGGTGACGTGGAAGCGAATTGCTCAGGATAGACTTGTGTGGAAAGCATTTGGAGAGACCTTCATCCAGCAGTGGATAGATAATGGTTGAATATGATGATGATGATATATATATGAACACACACACGAATACCTGAATGTACATATACAAATATAAATATTTATAGAACCAAGCTTCTTAGGAACAATTTTTTATAGAACCAATTTTCTTTTGATACCGTTACACTTTATATAATAATTGTAATATAAAACAAAAATAATTTTAAAATCAAAATGAATACAAGGCAAATATAAATTAATGAAATGGAAACAGGACACAGTAAATGAAAGACGTTAGACTTATAAATAAAGACCGGATTATATGGGAATATATATTTTTTGCTTTTTTAAGCATTGGTGCACATAATAATAATACAATAATAATAATAATACAACTTTATTTATTCTTCTCAGGTACAGCCATTGTCGGTATTAGCAAGGCAAAAAGAAGAAAAAAAAAGAAACCTAAAACATGACCGCACCAGGAAAGGACCCAAGAAAGTACCATTTGATATAACAGACTTGAGACCTTAAATTTATTTAAATATTAAGACCACCGGCTTTCCACACTATTTTACAAAAAAAAAATATAATAATACAAGCATCCGCTTGGATATTTCTTACACTATTCTTTATCACATTAATGCTCTCTTTGTTTCTCTCAGCATCATTTTTTAATTTTTCCCAATTATTTTACATCTGCATTATTAAATATTTCTTTCGATCCTTTTTTAAATTTTCCAATATTGTTCAAAGTTTTAATGCATCTGTCAACTCATTCCGAAATTTAGGTGCCATATTACTAATACAACCCCTTCCTATTTCGGTTCTAATTTTTGACATTGGCAATTCAATGTAGTTTCGACATCTTTCCTTATTTCTTTCATTGAAGCTTAACCTCGGAATATCAATGTATTTATTATCCTTTATCTTTTCATACATTTTGACCAAGATGTCATATTTGTAAATTTGTTCGATAGGCAGAATGTTATATTGCAGTAAAATATTTTTTGTTTCTGATCTGTTATTCAGATTTATTAATTTGATTGCCGTGTGTTGCAAGTTCTTTAATATGTTTTTATTAACTATGCCCAAAGTACCCCAAACACCATTACAGTAAATCAGATGGATGTTTATCAATGAATGGTATAGTTTTATTATTATCTTTTGAGGTAGATTTTATCCAATCTTCTCAAAATTCTAATACTTTTACTTATTTTTTTGTTATATATGTGATCATTCTAATTTAATATCGTGGTTAGTTGTACCCGAAGAATTCAATCTTCCACAATATCAATTTTTTAGCATCAATTATTAAAGACATATTTTATTTCGGCTCTTTAATTATTTTATTTTACTTTAAAAAAAAATAGTAACTTGGTTTTATCTATGTTTAACTTCAATTGGTTTACATTAAACCGATTTTCGTGTTTTTTTATCTCGTTTATGCTAGTATCTATTAATTTTTCGGATATTTCTTCCAGTTATTATTACACTAGTAGTTTTCAGCAACCAATGTTATATTTCCAACATTGGATACATTGAATATATCACTATAATGAATATATAATAAAGGGCCCAAAATAGAACCCTGAGGTATTCCAAATGATTAAAAATACAGATTTTACCTTTATGTAAACTATTTACTTCCTGTTTTTTAAATAACTGTTCAGTATATTGTTGATTTTCCCCCTTAATCCGTAAGTTTTAATTTTATTAATTAATATTTCTCTATTTATTACGTCAAATGCCTTATGCATATCACAAAATATACCAATTCCATAATCCTTTTTTTCTATTGCCTATTGCATTATATCAACTGTTCTCATCAGTGCATCTTCTCTTAAACGCCCTTTTCTGAATCCAGATTGAAATTTCTTCAGTATGTTATTCTTATTTACGAATTTCATTATTTTTTTTATAAAGTAACTTTTCAAATATTTTAGCGAATATGGAAATTAATGCAATTGGTCTGTAATTTTCTTTGTTTTCTTTTTGCGTTTTTATACATAGGCATTATTTTAGCTATTTTGATATTGTCCGGAATTACCTCAGTACCTAATATTTCATGATATATCATCAGTAGCGGTTCAACTATTATTTCAGAACATTTCTTGATTATTTTTGGATGAATATCATCATATCCCGTACCTTTTTATGACTAAAATAGGTAAATTTCAGAATAAATTCATATTTCAAGGGTTTTGTTAATTTTCAGAATTTTTTATTATTTTATAAGAAATTTTACTTACAAAGAAAAAGGTAAACTTTTTTTTATTCGCATATGAACAGAAAAAAATGGACTGGTAAATGTATATATTTAATTATGTATTGTGGCATCAGAAATTGAATCACATTTGTAGCTGAATTAGAAACTGCTTTTAGCAGGGAGACAGAAGGGTTTTGTTCCATTATACTAGACAGGTAGTTAACCTAAGGTCACATTAATCACAATAATTACTTATTTAAGGTAAAATCCCTCAATATTATATATCAGTAACTGTCTTTGCTGATGGTCAATTATGCATAGTCTATGCATTATAAACTACCGCCAAATTTTATAAATACAATCCAATAACCTTAGCAGATTTGCAAAGAACCAGTTTGGCCATAAAATGCTATTGAATAACGAAAGACGAAGCTTAACTGTTCAGAATATTGATGGAAAACTTGCGATATGATATAATTAAAATTATGCCTTTCTGTGAATTATTTTTACATATTTCAGCTAGCTCGTAAAAAAATCAGTCTTTTAGTTTAAAATGCAGGTTATTTGTTTTTTTAAATCAGTGGAGAAAATATTTTAGTGATTTTTTTCATTTTATATTAATATATTTGCTTTTAAGTACATATAAATACATATTTTGTGATTTTTGTACATATTTTTGGATTTCTCTGCATATTTTGCTGTTTTTTGGTGCATACAATGAAAAGGAATGCCTTAGAAGCTATTTTGTTTAAATATACAACGACACTCTATACTGAAAGATTCTGATTCAATAGGTGGAGTAAAGATTATGTTCGGAAGGTTTCGAAAATACCAGATTATCGCAAAATTCTTGTACATCAATTCAAAGATAATGTAAATTTCAGAACTCAGTTCTAATCGTGGATTCTCCTTCATAAGATGCATGAAAAATGTGATCTTCTCTGAATCGGGTAAGTGTTTACAGCTCATTACTTTTCTGAAAAAAGGTTTTTTGTAAATAAAGCACTTCGATAATTAAAGAGAAAATATACAAATCTCTCATTGAAATAACACTGAAAATTTTTTTAATTTGAATGTGAGGGAAGATTGAACCGAATTTTACCACTGGACGTTTCATCAAAATAAAATTAAGCAATTTACTCAACTGATCAAGAATTGGAAAAACGCTTTTTGCTCAAATTATTTGCTAGTTCGACTATGATTTCTGACACCTTCGCCAAGTAATGAAAGTTCTTTAAAAGAGGAGGTGGTGAGCTGCATACAGCGTGTTTCTTAAAAGGGATAAAGAACATTTCACTAAAGTATAGTTTTCTATCAGCTTCGCATTTCTGGAGACGGAGTTTCGTAAGATTACTTTTGGTTACTTTCACCGCAGTTGGATTTTCTCTCGCGGTTTTGGCCCACTAAGGACTAACTAATGATCTCTCCCAACTCGTGGAACGCCTAAGAAGTTTCCTTCAGCACAATATTGCTATTATATTTTGGCTGAATGATATCCCTTTCATCTGAATATTATGTCCTTATTCTTCCCATTAGGTCCTTGTTACTTAGAACGTAAAACATGAAACTGGAGCAGAACGCGAAGTTCGACATTACTACTTGTTAGTAAGGTACTTTCAGTGCAGAAATAGGGGAAAGAACCCAATCAAAAGAGCATTATATTCCTAATAACAATTTGATGTAAAAACGTTGCTCCGTTTCTTGGGTGTATGTGAACTTTGCCCGTATATCTTGTTTTCTAGCATCGCTAAAATTAAAAAGTTTTAAACTAATTGGAGACAAAGATGATTAATGTCTCGGCATTTCCTACAAGACTATTCTTAAGGTCAAACATGTAAAAAGAAAATCCAGATCGCACTCAACTGAGGCGCAGGTTTGTGTATGTGTGTATGTGGACTTCCGAGATCCCTATGAATGTTTTATCATTAAGACAGACTCGATCTCATCTAGTCTAGAAGTCATTTATCACGAACGCCGGGTTCCATCTATTTTCTTAGGCGGGGCTCCTTTTGCTCTAAGAAAGACACCGGCAAAGAACGTAAGCCTTTACTTCAACCGACGGAAGATTACTGATTGTCGCATATCACGTTTTTTCCTCGGCTTGACGGCACGAATCGGAAAATGAGGTGACCATAGCACGGACTTCATTTTTCTAAATTGCGCAATGGCTCTTCAGGCATTTTTAGAACGAATTTAAGAATTGCTTCTTTTTTCGATGATATAGGTCATCAAATATATATATATATACCGAAAAAGTACTCTTCTATCAAATAAAAATAAGAGCAATTTCTTTTTATAATAGTATAGTAAAAGTTATGCAATGTATTTAAAATTGTAAATACATGCATATATGTATATAAACGTGCATGTAAATATTTATTTCCTGAATCACTGACGTTTCTAAACAGGTGGTCTAAATCCTGTGTGTTGTTAAGTTTACACCAACAAAAATCATTGTTATTAGAGGTACATTATTTCCAGGTTTCTTTAAATTACTACATTCATAATTTAGATCCTTTAAAATTTGCATGATAACTACGACTTGCTGGAGTAACCCCGCAATTGATATTCTAAATGGTATAAGGACATACAGTGAAATCTCTCTGTAACGATATATAATCTGCGTATAACTATATTTTCTCTCAATCTCGACAGATATAGGCTATATAATGTTCAACCTCGTCTATAAAAGTCGTTTATAAACCCAGTCACGCGAGTATCATTATAGTTGAGGTGGAACCAGAGAGGGAATTTTTTTGGGGGGCGGGAGGTAAATTACAATAATCAGCCCACATTTAACGAGTTTCCGGATACAGCGAGGAAAATGTGGATTTTTTTTTTGTGATTAAGCGCAAGACAGTTTAACTGCTTTTAGTGAACAAGCCTTTTTTGGACCCCGGATTTAACGAGCAATTTAAAAAATAAATAAAATAGGAAATCAAACTTTTTGTAAAAATTCCGTCTTTATATGAAGGTGGTCGTTATAATAGGCGCTCGTTATAACCGATTTTCACCGCATTTTTATGGATTTACGAGGGAAAATTTCCCCAATTTTCTCCCATGGATCCGCCGCTGGTTACAGACAAATTTCACTGTACAAAAACAAAGAATCTATAACTGTTTCAAATAATTAACAATACGAATTAAAGACGACAAGAATGGAAGAAATTAAGGAAAAAATTCAGAATTTATGCATCCAATATAATTCTCCCTCACAATTAAAGAGTAGCATTATAAAGCAAAGGGAGTAGAGGGCTTGCATTATATTATTCTACTCATTGAAGATACATTAATAATATACAAAATGTTTACAAAGGACCAAGAAGAACCACACATAATAATGCTATTTCCTGTAAACTGTTTGAGCTTGAACGAAGAAAAGGATTTTTTTTAAATAAATTAGTGTTTTTTCCTAGCGATTGAAATTAAAAATGCCCTATAACAATAGATCTTAATCCCTCCCATAAATCAGAGTTGTTTATGTGTACTGTTTTAAATTAATTAACGCTATCAAGAATAGCGCTTAATTATTTATTTTCTGCTTCGAATATATGTCTTCTCTCCATTCTTAAACCTTACTGTTTACAAGAATATAGTCTTCTGATAGATTATTTGCAAAGTCAAGTCCATTAGATATATAGGAAATTTAATGAGAAACGTCTGATCAAAACGCGATCAAAATTACGGTTTCTCATATCAAATCAACAGAAGTAAACAGTTGTTTGTTAGTGTAAGCAAACCTGTATTAACCATTAACGATAAAACCATCTGAAGAAATTCCAGTTACTTTTTTTTTTTCAATTAAATACTCGTTTCTAACTTCGATGTTTGGCGACCTGATTGCCTGAAATTTAATATTTAAAGAAAATTTTGTGCTCCAATGTTATTCTTTAGACTGGTTTTAAAGTACCTTAGTTTACGTACGTTAAATCGTCAAAATTGAATTCCCAAATAATAGTTCACTTTAATACCACTTTTTCTTGGTAACGAGTATGTGGCAATTAGTTTTGCTCACTCAGAGCAGTCGCTTATAAACGACGAACTAGTTCTAGCTGATTAGATTTTTAATCAAAATTAGTATAAAATGCACTGATTTTCACGGATTTCCCATTCATGTTTGACCCTGCTAGTGAATAATGTTTTATTGTTTCCTCTTGCGGACGTTAATAAACACAATATACACCATTTCTTCTTCTTCATAATGTTACACACTTTTCACGGGGGTGGTTAGTTAGCAGTCACATCTAAAGTCCTAGTGTCACAAAATATTATTTTCATTTAATATCTGGGATAGATATCATTCATATTCAATGAAATGCAAAAAGTACAGAATTATGTAAAGGGTATTTTTTTTTCACTTGCAAAAAAATTCTTAAACCGTCAAATGTTTCTCAAAACGTCTTTGTCCTGTGCAAGCATTTAGCTATAATTTTAAAAGGTGCAGTATAATGATTTCAATAACAAGACTATAGGCACCGTGTGTAGTTAAGTCTGAAAATTAAAGGTATTTCACAAGAAAAGTATTTAAGTAGTATTTAGTATTTGTTTCATATCGTCAAATCAGGTGTACAATTAGCAATAAAATTACGCTTCAGAAACGATTTACAGTTCCAGGTTTTGTTTAATTGCAATCTAAAGGAAATGAAATTACCATAAATGGAAACATATATTCTTGCATCTATAATTAAAATCTAATTTATTTTGCTTTTAAAACCTTGTTTATATTTATTTGGAATATAATTAGAGACGACAGTTATTATAATAATATAGGTTTGCAATAAAGATTAACATAAACAGCTTCCCTTGACAGAAATCAACCTCCGTGGACATTACTTCCATGTATAGATATAGTGCAAACCTAGCACTTATTATTGGCTGTCAATAAAGTCCCGATAACCAGAAACTAATCCAATTCGCTATTGTTTTCCGTCCTTTTGAGCATTGTGCTACTGATAGCTTGCTAAATATGCGTTAATTTATTAGATGTAACAAATGAATGGAGTATTTACAATAGAGATCTGCGATTACTTAAATTACAATTTAAAAGTGGGCATAATTAATTACCCATAAAGATATTACTTGCTGATTATTTAAGCTAAGGTTTTGTAATATGGACGGGAGAGTGATTGAATAAATCATAAAGAAAACAATAACGAAAAGGAAATCGCTGCACATTCCTTTTTTAATGAATTTAAGGAAACTAAATTTTGATTAAGTAAATTCAAATAATTTACTTCAATAAATTTAATTTAATTCGTTTGATTAGTTTGATTTTGTAAAAAAATATTATTGGTTTCGTATGTATTCGAGGACAGCTTACAAGAAATTTAATAAAATAGTTGTAAATAAACAAAATATTTAATTAAAACAACGTTATATATTATTAAAATTCTAATAATGGTCAACTTCCCTGTTCACTAAAACAGTTTATTCTATTATTTTAAATACACTTTGCACGCAATTTGCAATTCATATGCAAAGATATGAGCATAATCCGGGTATTTTACAGACCAATAATAATATATTTACATGCACGTGCACCGTCAACGATATGTTGAGGATCCCATATAATCCTTCATAAAAGAAATTTTGAGATTAAAATAACAGTTATTGGTTTTATTAATCTGTTATATATCTTCATTGTTACACATATTTCAGTATTTTTAAATTTACTAATTAAACCACAGTTGATTTATTTCATGTGAAAACTAAATAAATTTGAAATATTTTATACAAAAGTACCTTTTCCCAATTTACCACTTTTAGATTAACAAACCTTTACATATGACATTAGATATATACGTTGGAAACATAAAATACTATGCCGCTCATCACATTTTAAGAAATCACAATCTTGAAGGCCCATTACAAAATGTTTAAAAATGAAGTGTATCTCATTCGTAATATTAAATATAAACAAAAAACGAATTGTACATGTGCTCAAGTATATGGGATGTGCGATGCACAAAACTGAACAAATTCGTTTTGTGTACATGTGCACGTGTGGAGTGGTTTTCCTCACAAATCTATACGTAGCAGTAGATTCGTACTTAAACACATTTTGCGAACGTGACATTCGAATTTTCATTTCAAACAAAAGTCCAAAATTTTGGACTTTCATTATATGGAATGTGTAAAACTTTTCAGTCTAAATCTACATTTAACCATGTTTTCATCTGATGCTGCAATAGGTTATTAGAATGATTGAAAAATAGTGGCTATGCTGGAGAAGTCTACAGCGATTAATCAAAGAAAGTAATTTTAGATCGTATGATATATTTGATTGATGTGTCGTACAACGAGAACCGAAAGAAAGAAGGAAGAACCTCTGGGTGGAACACGATTAAATCATTCCTGCTTCAATCAGCGGTCAGCATCGCGAACATACCACCATCAAACGCAGCTGGCTTTAGCGTTGATATCGAGGACATATGTCCATAGATCTGGGACACGCAGTTTCTACGCTGCTCTTCACCGTAAGCTTCAGTGGGAAGGACAGGTTTCTGTCCTGATAGAACTGCTGAAGACAATTCACAATTTTGATTTTGGCTATATTCGCGGATGAAAGGCAACGTCCAAGTGCGATTTCCAAATGCGTCGAGATATGTCCTTAAATTTGCAAATGGCAACTAAATCATGAAATGATTTACTAGTGACGACAGAATATATGACTGTGTGAAAAATATTTAAAGAACAAGCACTTCGTTTCAGTTACTTATGGATTATGTGTTATTTCTTTAGGTTTCAGTTCTTCTGATTTTTCGACATTTTAAACAGAAATAACTATTTGTTTGATAGAAATAATTTCAACAACACATCGTTAAAATATCGAGTACACGGACTACATTGTCCTAGATCACTAAAATCCACAGATTCGAAAATGAAATGTCCACAAACCACATATTTCAAAATTTGTTATGATTCTAATTCGTTATATTATACTTTTAGCGGGAATATTGTAAATTAAATATTTTTAGCAATGCAAGTTAACTGCATAGATTCAATGTAATATCAGTTTATGAAATTTGTCCGTTTACTTCAAAAATCAATATACAAATTAAGAATAAAATCCAAAAACAGAATACCAAACAGTAATTTGTATTCACACTCAGCTCGAACATTTTCATCAGAAACAAACAATCTACAATATTTCGTACTGAGCAGTAGCTAGTTCTTCAGTGAAACGGAACAACTTTTATGTCATTTTGGTATAACAAAAGAACCGGGGAATATAGGCCACTACATTGTAAGGAGTATCACGCTATGCCGCCTATAACTACGCAGTCTGTCTGTATGACGTAAAAAAGTCCATTTAGCTGTATACATGACGATAAGTCGCAAGAAATATCATTCCGGAAGATATTCTCATTATTGGAAGGACATTAAGCATGACGGAGTCAACAAAATTCATCATATCGTTAACGTTGTTCTTTGAAGAGTAAAAAAAATGCATTCGGGCCTTTTCCCTCTGCGCCGGGGCAAAACACACACTAGCCCTAGGGCTGCGAGGCCAAATGTATAAGCAGAAGACGGTTCTGTCAACGATCAATAACATTTTGGATCCGTTAGGTTAGGAAGCGGTTGGAACAAAGCATAACTAGAATAACTAACGGAATTTAATGTGCCGAAAAAGAAATCGCCGGTAGAATCAAATGGCTTAAATAAATGGCTGAATTCATGGGACAATGCATTTTATCGATTACAGCTTCAGCGATGCTTTGGGTTATCGAAAATATCGATGTTTAATGTTCGCCAGTCTCTTTTTCTGTATCTCAAATATTTGTGGCTACTACGCGCAATTGTCCCGCACAATGTGCTATAAAACTGTGTTTCGGGACCTTCGCTGCAGACAATGCATGTGTCAAAATTGGAAGAAGCGAATCAGTGACGACTCTGCATAGTCGACAATATATAAGAGAAACACAGCAGGAAAAATGGGAGTTATTCAAGAACGTCCACGCTTAATTCTGCGTCCAATTGCAATGTATCCATTTTTTTGAACGTCCTCGATTTAAAAGGAAAAAAAAAATGTCATACTAGCAAATGCCTTTTTATCTAATTTTAATTTCCAAGACGGAGTGTTTCCCGTAATTTTCGGATAGATCCGAAAATGGAATATAATCAGATTGACAAAAAATTGCAGTGCGTTAGCGATCCAGAAAACTACGGCGAGCTATGATGTTCCCCGAAATTGCGTTCTGACCAAATTAAATTAGCTAATGAACGTCGAAAATCAAATTAGTCGGAACAGTTTTCGCCAAAGTATCCCTTTCGAGGCAGGCGCGATGGAAGTGGCGTGCAGGCAAAAAATCCCTTGCATGTAAAAACTTTAATGCTGTTTTACGATAAACTTTGTATTTCTCCAATTTCCTTTTCATTAGGGTTAATCACTTTTGCGAAACCAATACCTTATGCCATATAATCGCGGAATGACCTAAAGCATCTGTGAAGCCCTATCATTACCATCTGAATATTTTTCAAGAAATTAGCAGTTAACTTTTGACACGAAACTAACGTTAGGAATCGTGGTGCAAGAGTTTCGCTTGTCCCTTATCCGACACTCATCGTGCTTTCTCAAGCATATTATTGTGAATAAAAACCATCGTCATTAAAAGCGTTCACTTATTGTCACCAGATGTGACTGCGTGGGTTTGTAGTAACATATCCTTTACATTTACACGTTTACACAGTAAAATCTGACTATAAAGATATTTTCCGTGGTTTCGACGGATATGGAGTTCATCAGGTACAGCCTGGACTATAATGATAAAATGCCTACTACGATCTCATTTACCCGGCCCTTAGAATATCGCTATGGACGTATTTGCTTACTTGCGGTTTTACGGCTCAAAGACTACAGTGGTCATGCTGCGCCGGGACCTACTGTTTTCCGAGGAATCCGAACCTCTTAAGGCCTAGGGAACCAAACCCCGGACTACAGTGAGCAGTGCGATCTTTATGAGATCTCTGAGTAAGCGTTCTTTTTGCACTGCTGGGAGTCGAACCCGGATTAGCGGCGCACTAGGAGAACGCGTTACCACACTGCGCCACCGCAGGGGTTATGAACGTATTTCACTGAATGAAATAAAACGTACGACATAGGCACATGAATGTTAATTATTAACCTGGGTAGTCCAAACCTTCTTGCATATCACTGCCGTTTTTTGAACAGCAACATTTAGCTTATCATCATAAACTTATACGTGATTATATCCGTGTGCAAAATAATTGAGGTAATTAAGTTCATACACACAAGTCTTTGAACTCATATTTAAGTCTCTTTGAATAGTAAGAGTCATAAAAAAGTCTTAGGCTGGCATCTATTCAGCAACTATAAGGTTCATATTCGAATATAAATGAACTTCCGTTTCAATGTGGGATTTAAAAATGAGTGAAATAATAAGACTACTATATAGTTTCTGTTTCCTGTGTGCTTACTGTTAAATCCACCATTTTCTTTTCGCCTATTGCGTTGCAAAATTTCGGTGTGAAAATATACAGGAAAAGCATCGCTCGTTTTCTACAGTCTATGTGCGATTCATACATAGTGTAAACCATAAGCGCAGAATATTAATAATAATTATCAAATGTTCCATCTATTATAGCACGCATATGACTTTACCGAAAATTTTTATGCGATTATAGTTTGCAGATATATTATGGTGCAAACAGCTATGGTCATGCGCGAGATGATCACCGGATCTACACTTTTTAAAAACATTAGGAACTCTGTCGCCTAGATAATTAAACCCTCGAATAAGAATTGTCAGAAAAAGCTGAATGTGCTCGGTATTACCAGGATTCGAACCCAAGATTTGTGCTCTGCAGATAAATTACCTATTTCTGCACCATCTTACGACTGCATATGATAATAATATGAAAATATTCCAATATATTTTCTACGAATCTCTACTAATTAAATGAATATTTTAATCAATAAATCTTCTCCTATATATTATTATCATATGATTAAGTTTTTGGATAATTTGGCACAAATAACTTATATACGAATTCCTCTTTGCAACCCTAAACGTACCTTTGCATAAAATACCGAAGGAATGTAAATATATATATTGAATTACTAAAACACGGCTGTCTGGTTTAAATGATGCCTATCGCAGTATATATCTGGAAAGATAGATCTCACCAATATTTCCTTATTAGTCTTCTGATTTTGCCTTTTTTTTTCTACATTTATGTCAGGTAGTAACGAAATATGAAGATTAAGTCTATGACTCTCAAAATTTTTATGCCCCATACTGGAATATATTGTTAGCTCATAATTTCAGAGAAGAAAAGTTTGCTCGCAACCATACTGAGTACGAACCAACGACCTCTGGGTAACCGCCTCAGAGATTTTGTCTGCTGGGTAGCTGAGTACAACAACATTGATCGCAGCGATCGATTCCTCCAAAACTTCCTTAAAAT
>QLNU02015360.1:102416925-102454351 GCA_006491805.2 Dysdera silvatica
ATATATGCATTTAAATCAAATCAAACTTTATTCAGACGAATTCCATTTTTTTTTACATAATGTGATAATTATTTACAATTTATCAGATAGGTTAATCCGTCTAGGCAGTAGAAGGTAAAGACTTTGGGGTCTGACAAAGCCCCTGATGCCCAGTATTGTATATCATAAATGGGAGTAATAAAAACAATATACAAACTAATCATACAATAAACAATAAATATACAAACTAAACATACAATAAACAATAAATATACAAACTAAACATGCAATAAACAATAAATATACAAACTAAACATACAATAAACAATAAATATACAAACTACACATACAATAAACAATAAATATACAAACATACAATTGTAATTCATTCAAGGAGGATGAGGAAATGTACATTTAGAGATGGCCCACTGTCAAGGTCATGCTACGCCACTGATATATACACAGTATATACATATGTGAACATATCCCTAACATTTTCAGGAGTTTCACTGATTTTGTTAGCTTGTGGTTTTACGGCTCAAGGACTACAGTGGTCATGTTGAGCTGGAACCTATTGTTTTCCGAGGAATCCGAACCTTTGGACCTACAGTTTTTCGAGGAATCCGAACCTCTTAATGCCTGGGGAACCAAACCCCGGACTACAGTGAGCAGTGTGATCTTTATGAGATCTCTGAGTAAGCGTTCTTTCCACTGTTGTTGAGTTGAACCCAAGTTAAAAGCACATTAGGGTCTGTCCATAAATGATGTCACACCATTTTTGGATATTTTTGACCCCCCCTTTCCCCCCCCCCTCCCCGAGGCGGCTCCAGGGCTGGGCAACTGCCCAGGGACCCACAATTAACGGGGCCAAGCACCGGCCCTTTTATTATCGACTTACTTGTAACATAAAATGTTTGTCATTAAGTTGTAGACCTCTATTCATTATAAAATATAAATGTAATTTATTCGAATTTCAATAACGCTAAAATGATCTTAATCATTCTTATTATTCATTTGTAAAAAGGATAAATCCGGGTTACATGCCTCACTTTTTTTAAAATCGATATTCTGAGACCCATGGCGCACAAACATGAAATTTACTTAGTCATAATAATCGATACACTTTTAAGAAGCATATATATTAGAAAAAAATAATCTACAAAAAATTCAATAAGCCGCTATAATTTATTTTTTAACACCCTTCGTTGCGGCATCTCTCCCAATTGTGTCGGATGTTATGCCGCACCATGAGGCTTGCAGCGTTGCGTATAGTAAATGAATTTACTTCCTATCAAATGCGTTTCTTCAACAACTATGTTATGAAAAAATAGAATAACTGAAATTGCGATTTTATAAAACATAAAAATTGAATAAATTTAAAAAACATCTGCTGTTTTTATTTTGAACTCATTTTCAGAATCGGAACAAACATGGACAAAATAATGACATAAATGAATTACTTTTTTTTTCAAATAGGCTGGACTAATTTTTTAATCTATTCTCTCTCCCACAGTCGGCACAAAACTCATCGAAAATCGTACATTCTACATGAAGCCATCGCTTACTTACATATAGCACAACGTAACCATTCGCATTTTTTTGTTGTGTGATAATAATTTTCTTCATATTCATTGCATGTATTCACATCCAAAGTTTGTGATGACCCAGCTTCACTTTCCTTTCTTTTACGCATCTCATTAGGATTACCTCTGACTTTCTCTATTGCAATGGAATCAAACCCAGAAACATCATCTACTTCAGAACTAGTACTATGACTATTTGATTCATAATCTAACCACCTTCTTTAGTTATTTCTATTTCTTTCTTTTCCAACTTTCTTCTCCAATCTTTCTTTTAACGGTCTTCTGTTTTCTGCAATGGTTAAGACAAGTGCCTATTTCTTCATTGCCTTTCCTTTTTTCTTTATTTAGTTTTGAAATTGGAGATATTGCATGCAAATATTTCGATGGAATTGTAATATTCTTTTCAGGCAAACCTTTACTCGTGGATGGCTGTGAATCCACAAGGTCTTATGCTTTCGGTTCAAGTGTATGTTTATTCGATGTTTTTAGTCGCAATAGTGGTGGAAAAGAAATTTGGAGAGCTTTTTTATGAATTTGGCGGATTTTTTGAAAACTTTGATGATATTTTTATGTATTTGTAAGAAAAGAAAATTATAATTAAATTGGAGACATTTGACTAGGATTTGCGATTATATTTAACGGCATTTGGCGCAAAATAACAAAAAATTCTAAAAATTAAAATTAACATCCGAAAGAATACGCGCGGCATATGTCCCTGATTTTAACTGCGGCATGTATACCAATTTGTAAGGTATAGATGCCTCACCCCACGCCTTCCTGATCTTGAATTCAAACATGGCGAAATAACAATGAAACCTCTCTATACTAAGACTATGCTTCGCTCAAACAGGGAATCCACTGACATCGTTAAAGTCGTAGCTGTAATATACAAAATACGATAGCACACGAAAATATTTCATAATAAACTCTATAACTCACCTTATATATTTGTTAATTTAAAAACAAAAAGGCACAGGAACACGATGTTTTTACCAAACACGCTTCAAATACTAAATGGCGCACATTTGGTATTTTTTGCAGTGTCATCCCACAGCCCGTTTCAGAACTAGGGGGTGAGCAATCTATATCGCATGTGGCATGTAACCCGGATTTACCCAATTTTGTTTTAATTTCATAAAAATTTCCAGTTAGGTTTTCGCTTATATGCATAACGCAAGTTTTTGTTCAGCCATGGTTAATAATAAGAGAAAAAAAAGTACATATATATAATGAATACAGAGGTTCATTATAGTATAAATTATCGTCAAGCCTTATATCTTACTGATTTTTTACAACGTTGATTTCTTTATGTTCTTTGTGAGTCTGTATGGACTCTTTAATCCTTTAGACATAAATAATTGAAGAAATGTTCTGTTTTTTTATGTAGTGCTTGAGAAAAGTTTTCACTGTCTTTTGGCCTCAAAGTATATTAGGACCAACCCGCTGCCTTGATAAAGGATTTGCTTACATGACGTTATGGATCGCGATATTTTCAAACACGTAATCGTTGACACAAAGAAGTATAATTTATTATAGTATTATACCCTATAATATTTATTTATAATAGTATTCACTCTAATACATTAATGTGGTTCATGGGTCAAAGATGCATAACAATCTATCTGGATTTATAGATTCAGTGCAAGTTTCGCCTAGAAATCTAAGAAAGCTGCTTATATGTCGTCTCAAAATGGAAACAGTGCTCCGTAAAGAGGTGTTTTGCGGATCTGCTGTTGTGATATCGGCAAAGTTCGATTTATTCCAGATATTTTCTAAATTTGGTATAGTGGCCTCAAATACTCTGATCGAAATTGGGGAACAGTAATGGATTTTTGCCAAACTTCATTAAGTTCTATTGCTAAGTCTCGATATTTTGTAATATTTTTCAAAAAGAATTCCTTATCTTTAACTCTATTATCACCATGGCTTGCAATTTTGAGAATATAAAATACGTTCCCTTCAACTATTGTAGCGTAAAATATTAATATTATTAGTATTAACCGTATTCCGCTCACCATTCCTCCCGATGAAGGACAACTGCTACCGCGACTGGAAGCTCGGTGATCTATCTTCCATTTTACAAGTGGTTTAACCTTTGTATGTAAATTACTAAATATTATAAACAAAATTTATCCCAATGTCTCTAGAAAATAGCTTATTTTTAAAATTCCTTGTATTACAATGACATCTTTTAATTTATTTACATAATATTTTAAGTAGGCAGTTTAGTATAAAACTAGAAAAATAACAAAATGATAAATAAAATTTTCGACCAATTTTAAATTGGAAGGATAAATACTTTCGTTTCCATGTACAGAAAATTTAGTAATCGTCGTGGGATAAGTTCTTAGGAAAATACGCGGTTGTTGGACTAAACAGTACATACAAAAAAGGAATTGCAACTAGATCCCTTGGCGCAGCTTCGTTTCGAATTGCTATTTTATGTTTACCGCTTTAATCCCGTAGTAAAACCGTTGCATTTATTATGCAGTGTAACAAGGCAAAGGAGAATAAAAACGTACAACTTAACTTTATAAATAAAATATTTCAACCACGATACTTCAAGTGGAATTCAATTGTTTGTTTTAAATAGAATAAATTTACAAATCGTGAGTGAAAAACTCATAACTTTTATTTAGATTGGTAAACTATTTGGATGTCACTAAGTGCATTTGATCAATTTTATTTGTGGAAACATTGCTTAACAACGTCTTCTTGAACCATATTCAAAAAGTCACTTCCGTTTTTAGACCTAAAAAATTAAAAGGTTTTGATTAATTTTGAGAAATCATAATACATATATACATGTGTGTGCGTGTCACCACGAAAGTGAACAATGCAGTTATTTTCAGCAATATGTAGTGTATGTTGACAACCACTGAGCATTTCAACGGCAGAGGAAAAGCATCTTAAAAAGTAAACGGAACTCACTTTTGGCGAGAGAGCTATTTTGGAGCGAAACACACATTGTAATGATTTACACATGCAAAATTTATTTAAAATTATGAGAGGGAACCAGAGCCCCACGGGCCCAAATAACTCTACGCGTATGGACTCGACAACGGCTGAAATGTTGAAGATATCGAGATATAATATATATTAGTATCTACATATATAATAAATACATCCCCATTTGAGAGGGCGTACACACATTTGAGGATAATCATAAAAAATTTTGTCAAGGACAAAAAAGAAAGGATGTAAATATATGATTGTGTATAGGGTTCTATAGGAATATGTGCACTGTCGTCGGTATTATCTATAGATAGCATAAAATTATTTTTGCACCATAAGGGTAGATATAATGATAACGTTTTAGAGTTTTATATTTGATCATTTTCAATATTTGCAAAATACTCAAATCGTCTTTAGACAATCAGATGTCGATTCAGCTCTCCAGAGTTGAAATGCAAGTACACATAATGTACCAATACATGCTAAACCATAAAGTGTAATCCACGAAAGGTGCACCGAATACATTTGGCAGACTATTCCTTTGGTAGAGAAGATATTTTCTGCTCACGAGTTTCGTAATGACTTGCGTTTTTCCAACAATAAGTGGAAGTTTCACTCCAATAATAGGCACCTCCTCAATTATTTATCAGACAACTCTTCCCATGTAATCCCTCACTTTCGCTGCAATAATTCTGCTGTTACGAAATTGCCGAGTCAAGAAAACGTGAAACTTGGTACATCTTTTCTCTTTTTTTTTTCCAAATATTACGTATTATTTGTATAACGAAGAAATATTGCCGCGGACTGTGCGTGTAGTTCCGTACGTGACTTGTAATATCTGTTTGGTAATGGTTCATTTAATTTGTATTCAAATCGGATTCATTACACGTAATGACCCATTTTCGATAATGTAAATGAATTAAATGGAACTAAATAGTTATCCCTCCATAATAAAATAACCTGCGGATATTTTAATTAGCCTATTAGTTAACGTAATTAGATTGGACTAAAATAAAAAGCGAAGCATTCGACAGAAAGCGAAATACAATAATCCATCGACAATTTCCCAACGGGGCAAATGCAATCAATTGAATTACGACTGGATAAGCTTTAATGAAATCAGAATAAATACAAGTTGTGTTGTTCATGTCCTTAATATGTCTCATGCATTGTTATTTCTACTGAAATAGTACATATCTAATAAACGTGGTAACATGATATAAAATAAAACACATAATCACAGTTTAAATTAATAAAACAATTGATAGCTATTTATAGCGCTTGAGGCTTCCTTCTTCAGAACCCTAGTTACACAAACGTGGTCCACATACCAAGAAGTCTATCAATGCCAATATGCTAGTCATAAATTAGTTCGGGTAAACCAGTTGTGGGTCCGTAGCCGCGTCTTTTGCTATGGGACGAATGAAGTTTCTCCAAATAGAGGACATGGAATTGAACGGAAGCTGATCGTTAACAGTAGAAGAGGAATGCGAAAGAATATGGAAGGCTTCAAAGAAATTGAGGTCGGCTGGTGAAGAAACTTTCTCTATTAGATGGGCCTTGTCGAAAGAAAATTTGTGGCCAGCTTCCCAGGCGTGTTTGGCCAAAGCAGATTTTTCCAGTTGTTGTTTACGCACGTAGGCTTCATGACAGCAAATGGAAAAATCCGCTTTTTGCGAAACATGCCAGGGAAGCTGGCCATAAATTTTCTTTCGACAAGGCCCATCTAATAGAGAAAGTTTTTTCACCATCTGACCTCAATTTCTTTGAAGCCTTTTATATTTTTTCAAATTCCTCTTTCACTGTTAACGATCAGCTTCCGTTCAATTATATGTCCTCTATTTGGAGAAACTTCATTCGTCCCATAGCAAAAGACACGGCTACGGACCCACAACTGGTTTACCCGAACTAATTTTGGACTAGCAATTTGGCATCGACAGTCTTTCTAGCACGTGTACCACATTAGTGTAACTAGGGTTCTGAAGAAGGAAGACTTAAGCGCTTTCGAAATATCTATCAACCGTTTTATTAATTTAAACCGCGATTATGTATTTTATTTTATATTATGTTTACGCGCAGTGAGTCGTACATCTTTATTATAAACGTGGTAACCTTATAAAAACCTGATTGAAGTATTGCATTACTAGATACTGATTTCCTTTATTCTACTGCTATCATGGAAATGTCTCACGATCTTAGATATATAAGCACATTCTTACGTACAAAAGGAAGCAGCTCATATAAATAGCGATAAATCCAATCTTGCATGTCAACTATGGTATATAATGTCCTCTAATGGTTCTAAATGCTATGCAGATCCCCAAAACTAATTTCTAACGATTTCGCAAATGCCTTGAATTTTGCACATGGTAAATGAGTATATTTTGCCTCAAATAGCAATCATTATATAATAATAATAATAATAATTATGTCAATGCCAGACATTAAGAACAAATACAAATAAAGCTAAGATAGACAAAAGCCAAGCAGGTAGCAAGTGCCGACTCTGTATGTAAGCAGAGAAGACTACAGAATATGTAATAATAATGCATAATCGGATTACAAGGAACGCCGCAATAAGGTGCCAGTATTATACACTGATGCTTATAAAGGCAACATCAATTACCCACATATAAGAATTGGTGGAACCACAATCCAGAAAATGTTATTGAAAATGAAAACGCAAAAATATTGGGAGATTTCCAAATTCAGTGTTGCACATATAATTCTAGGCATTACTATTATAGAAAAAAACCATGTCCGGTTGATAGACATTTCAGTGACTGGTGACAGACGGGTGGACGAAAAAGAGCTTGAGAAGATCACGAAATGCAAGGATTTGGAAATAGATGTGGAGAGACTTTAGAAGAGGAGGTGGAGGAAAGCCACAGTTGTTTCGGTTGTAGTGGGCGCATTAAGTGCTCTTCCCAAAAGCCTAGAGCACTACCTCAATACCTTGAAAATTAATAACAAATACTGCCACCAAATTCAAAAAGACGTGCTTATAGAGACAGCTCACATTGTACTTAAATGCATATACCTATAGTTATCCAAAGTCCTTGGACTTCGATCAAGGTCCAGTCGGAGATCGTATAATCGAGCGT
Organism: Dysdera silvatica; assembly: GCA_006491805.2. NCBI lineage: Eukaryota > Metazoa > Arthropoda > Arachnida > Araneae > Dysderidae > Dysdera > Dysdera silvatica. The sequence goes on from QLNU02015360.1 coordinate 102,424,547, forward strand.
TCTGCTGTAAAATAATTCTTATTCTGATAACATATGACATTAAAATGGAATAATTTTATTATAAAGCTTGATTATATATTATAATCGATTCGTAATTTATAGTTTGGGTTGCTTTTGGTGCATTATATGTAGTATTGTATGTTACAAAAAATGCCGAACAAAATAAAAAAGATGCAATTATTGGAAATTTATAGTAATTATTAATTTCAATTTATGAAAATTCTAATGGAGGAATTATTGTAATTGGCAGAACAACTATTCCTGCTCTTCCATACAATAATTATTTATGTAGGACATTGCCATGTAGGGTATGTAAATGTAAAATTATTATCAGTGTAAGACCGATGGCAAATACGAGTATTTACAATTGTAGAACTGTCCTATCGAAGACAGACACCTGGCAATCTTAGAATAGGCAATAGAAATAATTGGAAATTACAATAAAATCATTTTTAGAGAAGGTGGGGGTGAATTTTGTATTCAAATAAAGATAAATTCAGCAAATGTTTCATTTCAATTCTTAAAGTTTAAAAAATCATGAATTCATAAAAATAAAACCTCTATTTTATAATATTTTATATCAACAAACGATTTATACACACGTTGATACACATACAGGTATAGAACCCATTTAATATGCGCCCATATTTAAGGAGTTTCCGGTTTAGGCGAGGAAACGATGACTTTTGTTTAGTATTGTGATTAAGAGTGCAGTATAATTTAGTTGCTTTTGGCAAAAAGACTTTTGCACATCCCAGATTTAACCAGTAAAAAATAGCAAGATGTTTTCAGAAATGTTTGAAGAAAATTCTAAAAGAATCAAATTTAAAAAATAATAATAATCAGTGATTGAGAATATCTTGATAACTGCGGCGAATATCCGAGACATATTTTCCAACACTTGAAACCGCAAAATTTCTGAGAAATATCAACCTTTCCTGAATACAATTAAGGAATTTACAATAACCGCTTTTTGTAAGCAATATATAAGGGCTTTTCTTGACTTGTGACTCGCTTCACATTTTATATTTTGTTGACGGCTCCCAAATATAGAACATATACTCCACATGTTATAAATATTTTTATAAAAGGTGCTGAATAAAATGTTAGTAAACGTCGCGAGGACCAAGGAAGTTCGACACACGGTTTGTAAACCTCGTATACGTGTTTTGGACGCATTTATAATAATCGAATGAGCAAACATGCCAATTTATGAAGAGCAGGTAAGTTTTTATTTTTTTTTAAATAAAAACCGTTGAAAACAGACTATGATTTTTCAGTAACTTTTATAAGCAAAACTTCATCGATTAGTTATAAAATATATAAAACTTTTTACTCAAAAAATCCACCACGTGAAGCTTTTTAAATATGATACTTGAAAATGAAGTAAACAACCTATATCAGAAAATCTGCTAAGTTATAAATTCTGAAACTTTTAAAAAAGTTTTTTTTTATAATTCTTAACATTCTGTGCCATTTTTGAAAACATTAGTTGAGAATATCAGAAAATATATTTTTTAGGTTTAAATCCCCTTAAATTCCAAAACGGATGAGGTTATCAGACAGATACAGCTAGCATTTTCGTTTGTCTCAAGCTCGCGGTTATATCCAGGCCTACTCTCTCTCCATATGCATACATACAGTATTCTTTATACATAGGTATATAGTATGTGTCAATTGTGATTTTTTTAATCGGGTGGGTGAGGGATTATGCAAAATATAGAGTTTACGCACCGTCTGATGTCACTGCTATTAATATCATACTGATCATGGTCTATGGCCATGCTGCCCAAATTATTGAACCTGCCTCATTGCTGAGGCGCGAAAAGTTTTTGAAATATACATATTTTAAGACACATTTCTTAAAAATTTAAATTGGATTTCACAAAAAATATTGTGCTTTCTGTAGGAGTCAAGCATCTAACCAGAATTTTTTGGGGGGTGTCCAGACTCAACGGACTCACTCTAAATATGCCCTTGCTGGTAGCCTTGACAAAGAACAAAAATAACAAACAAGCTTTATGCGCCAAGGGGTTCCCTGAAATTTTTTATTAAACCTGACAGAAAGGAAATTCTTTAAACGGACAAGGGTAGGGGATCCTTTTTCGCTTTATTGCCTGATATCTTTCCTCACGTGGGGGTGGGGTTGAAAGGAATGATAGCCCACATTCTGCCTCTTTTCTTCTACCCTTCATTGACATCATTATATTTACACGTGTATTTAATATAATGAGAAACCATAGTTCATTTCGTGGAGAGGGTCCCCAGTCCCTTCCCCTGGATATAGCCCCGGTTAGAGCTAGGTGGGGCGCGGAAGACACGTTTTAAAGTAGGTGGCAGATTCAAACGTTTAGAAACGACTGGTCTATTGTATGTTATTGCGGGTTTTATGTAAATGATTTCCGTTTGGTAAATATTATTATTTTTAGACATCATATTCACAATGTATTATTTATATATTATTTATATATTATTATATATTTTATTGACATCACAATCTTGATTTATAAACTTGGATTTGAATTTGTGATCTCCGCCGTTGTTTTACTGTTACACCAATTTAGATACAGATCTTAAGCTGGAGGTTCAACATTTTAATACTTCGTTTCTAAAGGAAGGAAAATGCGTCGTACAATGCTGAAGAAAATAAAGTTGTAGCATAAAACATGATAAATCACTTTCAGTTTGCTTCGTTTGACGAAATTGTATCTCCCAATCATTAAAAAAACTTAAAACACGCTCTCTGCAATTGTGCGAAAGCTTGTATTATTTAAAAGGTGGACTATGCTAAAACAATTTTCATTGAATTTAAATGCAGAAAATTGGTTTGCGTTCGCCCCCCACGAAACTGCTTTTTTTTAAAACTTTTAACAAATTTCACATTTGTTTGCCATTTTCAGTCTGATTGGAAATGATCTTTTTTTTTTTGTTGTCTGAAACAGACATCCAGTCGTTTTCATGGCATTGCTAAAGAAGCTTTAGATAAGCCCTAAATGAAGCGGAGAGGGAAGTGTAATTGGCATGGAAGCAATGTATGAAGTGCGTTGAAACTATCCTATTTGGCCGGCGATTAGGTTGATAGCTAGAGCAGATTGTTCGCAATCGTTCTCTTCCCTTTATTTAGCTTTAATTTACTCATCGCCATTGTCTTGTTCCAATGTAGGAGGAAAACATAAAGACGAGGTTTTGTCTTTCCTCCCAGTACTTGGAACCCATTCATTTCATCAACCATTCAGCCCATTTATAACAGAAGCTGAAAACGAATAACCACTACAGTGACTTGAAGGGTGCTTTGTGATCGAATATCATTAATGTGTTTCGATACAAATGATCACTGAAAATTAAGTCATTTTTTTTCTGCTGCTTTTTAATTTGAAATCAGCGTTTTGAATGTAAGAGGATCTGTATTCATGGGATTATAATAATTTGACAAATAGTGTTATTTGACATAAATATACAAATATTTTTGTATAAAAAATTATTACAGCCCCATGGGACAATTCTTTTCTGAATGCATCAGTGTTCTTGACAATGTATGCAGGTAATTAAATGTCACAGATCGTTTATTTGACACACGATATATAATGCATATACACAATAATTTTAGCCGAATACCATGTCTATATGCGTAAAGAAAATGAAAAAATGTAAATACAAATTACGAAGAAAAATATGATCTACATGTATGTTTACGAAATATAGAACAAGAAAGAACGTACGTTATATTCCTATGAAAATAATTTGCAGAAAAGAAATATTTTTTTCTTTTGGGGAAACTCATGAAAACGAATTCAATGCATACATCACAGTGAGAACCAGATATTAAATATGATGAATATTAGCTGTAGTATTTAAGAAAGTCTCTCGGGTATTACACGAATTATTATAATATTCCAAACATCAGGCTTTTATTCAAAATAAGCAGAATAATATCTCCTCATTCATACAAAGTACTGGGAAGTAAAATAGGCGAGAAGGACGCCACTATATTCGCTAATCACCCTTTCTTTGATATATTATCAGATATCTATCCTGTTTTAATATAATGCTTTTTCAAGCAAATATCGATAGATTTATCATACGGCTAATTGAATAAAAATTGCTCTCAATGCCAAACATCAAGACCAGAGCAAATAATATTAAATAAAACATATTAAGATGCATGTGAAATAATTCTATTATAAATTTGTTTAAAATCAATAAATAAGGCTTTTTTATAAATATTGCTGAATGAAAATGTAGGCTCGGTCAGGTCAGTTTGCAAAATTTTATGGATTCATTGCACAAATTTTAACATTTTTTTTACCATCATAAATTTGAGTACAATCAAGTGATTTTAAACTTTCACGACACTGGACGGCCAGGAAGAAATAATCCTGAAAATCCTTTCGATACAATTTCACTGCCTTTCTAAAAGTTTAATCATAGTGGTTTGCTCTGTTAGGCATTGGAGATTGGTTTACACTTCCGTGAATTTGAACGCAGTTTCCAAGATAGATCCCGAATGAGTTCGCCCGATTTACATAAAACTGACCATTGACTTTCGAAATCTTTGCACCTTTCACGCTTCAATTTTGCTAACTGCAACTAACTTGCCAAGGGAAATACCAATGCAAAGTATTTGAATAATGCCGCTTTTGGTTGCAAGACCTTGTCCCTGTTGCTCTCCAGGATACAATATTGGAAACAGAGCGAAGGAATCAGACAGGTAACAACAGCTTTCATTTCGCTCCAATTCAAATAGCATCTTTAATTAGGTACTATCTGATAGAATTGGGAAGGCCCTTCCATCTCCGTTTCGAGATGCGGCCCAGTTGAATTACTTAGCGTTGACTAAATTTCGCCAGATCGAATCTTTAAACCATGACCTTAGATGGCATCGTGCAACTTCAGTGAGAAGTTACCTTGAAACAAGTTGAACTGTCGTTTTAAAATTAGTATTGGGTAAGAATCAAAGGCCCTCTCATTGAAATCTATTTCAACCCCATCAGATGAAGATTGGAAACGTATTTAGAGTATAAAGGCTGAAGAGAATATTATCTGAAGATGCGTAATCGAGCTCTCTTAGATACACTGAGGTGTGTAATGTTGATTATTGTTCTGCGGAATCGAATATTTAAATTTATTTCTTTTGATTTGTGTCAAAATACACCGGTAAACAGCACATAGAAAAATAAAACGGATAATTCGGTTCAAAGCATATATATCCGGGACATAGCACCATAATTTGTGTTTCGTTTTCTTTTAAATGGATAATTTCTTGGTGAAAAATATTCATGGAGAGATTCTAATTCCATGCATGCCGGTTTCAATATTTATATATTTTTTGCTTATTCCTAGTTCTACGAATACAAATTATAGATTGATCCACACACTCATGCGCAGCTTTTGCCTCGACGGTGAAATCAATTTTTTGTCAAATATTTCCAATGCATTTTTCTTAAATACACACATAGTTTTCATAAAACCATACCGCATTCTTATTTTAAGGAACATGTAGAATTTTTGAGAACTGTGCAGAAAAAATTGACAAAAATTGGGAAATGTTCAGAATTTCCAAACGAATATGCTAGACACAGAGAGAAAAATTATAGGGCATTTCTTCAACTATAGGTATAATGTTGGGCGTCCGGTACAGTGCGTTAAATAGCATAGAATCAGCACATAATTTGGGTAAATAAAACTTCTGTCCAATAAGCATAATTGCTTCTTCAAATGGTTTGCTAATCATTCTCAAAAATAAAATGGAGGACATATTTGTGTGCCTACTTGTTCCTTTAGATACGATGATGTTCAAAAGTTTGATGGTTACCATTAATTAACCATATTCTATCTCGTCGAAGTAAGAGAAACTTTCATCTTAGGTGTTATTGGTAAAGTCATACGATAAAAAAACTTCAACTACTGCTGAAATCAAGAACGTTTAGTCTTATTTCATAGATCATATGCCACAATGACCAGTTTTATGAGATTTTAAGATACAATGTACCATTATTGTAGTATATTTTGACCAATAGCATCAGGCTGGAAATTTATAAGGTGGGGGGAGAGGTTTCCTAGACAGCAACTCCATATATGCATATATTAACATAAAAATTATGACACATATGCCTACTTACACTTAATGGGGAGATGTGGCCCCCATCAATCCGCCTGCATACGTCCGTCAATTTAACGTCTCTGTACCAGCTACAATTTTCCTTACATGCCATTAATAATTTAGGCAGAAATATATAAGATGTTCAATTGCTGTGAGAGGTGAAGTTCAACATTTGCTAATCAGAGAGTGCCAAAATTAGGGGTTTTCGATCGACGATTCACTTCACGCCCCATAAAATGCCGATGGCTCCCAAATAAACAAAAATTTTCAAAACACATATTAGAAATATTTTCATGTGTCAAATCATGCCAAAATTTAGTCAACGTCGCGAGGCCTTTAACCAAAACCAGCAACACCCAATTTTAAAACCATTTTTATATAGGGTACAGAATTTGATCCAAGGATTTTGACCGTCAACCTTTTTAAATTTGCACTGACAAATGAAGTTATTCCACATAAATATGACTGCAGACTAAAATAAAGAACGTAGTACTTAATAGTTGAAAATATGATGGTAATTCACAAAGAAAAGTGTTTTTACGTCACCATATAAAGTCCTGAGTTCGATTCCGGGTTACGACCGTATTTTTGTGTTTAAAAGTTTTCTCTACCGAATGTAGCCATTCCCCATACAAATGAAAGTAGAACATATATTAACAAAGAAAAAGAAAATCAGTGGGGAATCCTCGGGCAGGGAATTAGGGAAATCCCCTTCTAAATCGGTGAACATGAGGTAGAAATCAGTTATAATGAATGCCGATTATAACGATATTATTTTGTTTGATTATTCGTTAAATCCCGGGTCTAAAAAAGACTTGTACGTTAAAAGCCGTAAAACGTTGTTACGCTTAATCATTATGCCAAACGATATCTTTATTTTCCTCGCTATATCTGGAAACTCGTTAAATGCGGGCTTGTTATAAGTAAGTCCTACTGCACTTTACATTCCCCCCAAAATCCCTCTCTGGATCCGCCTCTGCTAAAATAGGTGACGGTCCCATTTAATAACTATTTGATGTTCAATAATTATGAAAGTAAATTTTCATCACTATACAGGGCCTTGATTTCGATTATGGGACTGCGAACGTTAACTACTTCGTTCAGTTCTACCAAAAATAAAGCAATTCCCTCGAATAAAAGAATCACAATGAGTATTAACTGAGGAAAACTAACATAAAGGAACGAGGGCGTAAATAGCTCGCAGTTTTATGGTCAGTAATAATGAAAGTAAATTTACGTCACTATATAGCAGTGGGTTTCACATTTTCTTTGACCCACGATCCCCTTTACCTCTAGGGGCGGACTAGGCCGCCCTCATGGGCGATAGGACTCGCGGCCCCGGATAGGCAAGGACTCGCGTCATTCGATAATCCAAGGTATGTGCCCTTTGAGAGGACCCAGTCCACCCCTGTTCACTTCCCATAAATTGCTTTCAGATATGCAAAACTCTTCTAAACGCATGTTATAAGTGTTTTTGTATAACATGTCATGTAATATATTAGTCAACGTGACAACGCATTCGATCGAAACCCGCGAAGCTTTAATGGAGTTAAGACTTACAGTTTGTAAACCCATGGTTTAAAGCCTATATTGTATATCATTTGGAAGCAGGTTGCATTAAATTTTCCCTTCACAGAGATTGGGATCATCTCCTTACACTATTTCATCTGCTGTTTTAGGTAGTTAAATGCAGAGTATCCCATAACAACGTAAACATTCAAACAATTCATCAACGCGGAACAAATTGGTAAATTGTGGTACAATGTAAACGAAAATGAATCTCAAGAAGTTGATTTTCCCACTCGCCAAAATATATTTTTTTTACCTATGTATGGCAAGAGCAATCATAGTAGTCAAAATAGCATTGGAATCTATTAGTTAATATACAGGAAAGCTGTAACATAGCACAAAATTACTCAATGAGTCAGCCACCAAAAGAAATTATGTTATCCATGCAGATGAGGACGCCACATAGAGCAGCGGGAAGCATACCCGAGTGAAATACAGCGACTTCACGAAGAATGGCGCTTTTTTAATTTCGCTAAAGAAGACCAGCTGCTTAGGTACGCTTGGGAATTTAAATAACATGTCTGTGGATTTGTGATTGTGGGGCCAAATCCGAAGACAGCTGGTGCGATGCGTTGTTGCAGTAACGGACGGCTTATTCGTCATTTTTAACGAAATATACACTCCGAAACTGTTATACAACCGGAGGTGCAATACGCTTCCGTCTGTTACCGTATTAACGAAACCCTATTCCATTTCCAACAAAAGCACCTACAAATCAAATTTTGTATATTGTGTCAATTTAAATTGGACCAAGGTAGATTTTGACAGAAAGAGACAGGCTCAAGAGAAACAGACGAAAGGAGTTTTCATGAAAGACAGATAATTGGTGTTACGTACACCGTCTTGTTCTTTGATATTCCACGATTAATATGAGCTAGAAGATAATATTCTGTTCATAAGATTAATGTCCTGAAACAAAGAAAAACACAATTCCGCCCTCTTTTCTAGGATTTCGCCAAATGATATGTAGCATTACAAATAAGTATATAATAGAGATGAAAACATGTAAATTCCTTGTTCTTGTAAGGTTCAAAAATCTACCCCAGATTTGAATATTTTGTACACATTGGGGCTCATGTTAACACAAGAAAAAATAAAATGCCAACTGTTCCGTTACTTCACAAAGCACATTTAATACGAAACGTTGAATTGAGGGTAAAGAAAAGTCAACAAAGATGACTAAACTTTCTTTGATCAGTTAAGACTTTCATCCGAATCAAGAGACAAAACTCGCAAACCAATCTCCTGAGAGATGAGCTACAAAAGAGTCACGATGTTCATTCAAAGAACATTCTCTAGGGTCTTTTTACACTGCAGAATAAAAAAAATAGAAGTTAGTAGTGGACAGAAATAGAAAAGAATTTACCTTTAATTGGTAAAGACGTGGTAAGAATATTTTATCCGAAGAAACAAATCTTTCAGATTTAAAAATGCTATGGTTCTAAATCCTGTCAAGTTCGAAGACTGTTTTATTTCTCCATTTGATCACCGAAACAATATTGACTAACTTAAAGGAAAGTGAATTCACTAATTTACCAATACAATATTAATATTTTTGTTATTATTATCTCTCCCTCTTTAACAAAACTTGAAATTGCAACTTTATACATTGTCTCACTATAATAAAGTTGGTTATGCACATAGAACCAAATATAGAAAAGATGTGAAAAAATAAAATTTAAAGGAAGAAATGATAGCAGTAAATATGGAGAGATGAATAATTTTCTTAAATGAAAAATTGGTTCATATATATGTATATATATTCATTTCGACGATTCCTAATAAATTTAAGAAATTAAATTAATTTTTTTGCTAAAACTAATAACATTTCACTTCAAATGATACTTTTAAACTTATAAATTTTGATAGAATTTTGCAAAAAAAAAAAATATGAAAGGCGCTATAGAAAAAAAATAGCTTCAACGCGTTTGGTCTGACCGTAGATTAACATTATAAATATTTATAATACTGAGGAAAAGTGTTTAAAGCTATCAGTCCATATTCAAGAATTTAAGTCGTGCTTTCATTTTTTAAAGGTGAAAAATAACTGAAAAAATGTGCTCTTATGATAAATTAGTTAAAATTTACTTTCGATACTGAAAAATTCTGGTTATGAATATGCAGGGTTGTTAAAATTAGAGTATCCCTCCTTAGAGGGCTCCAGGGTGAGTTCTAAGGCTCGTAATGAAGAGAAATTTCTACAACAGATGCTTCAAAGAATGCGCTCATTATCTATTGGAAGAAAAAAACATCACTTATAAATTTTTTCACCAGACAGCGCTGGGATAAAAAATTTAGCGCTTCTTCAAAATCATAGATGTATGCATGCACTGCAGCAAGAACTACTTGCTTACTTCAGAACGGTAACCATTGATGTAACTAAAAAGTTCATAAGGGAGTTATAAGCTCAATGTGGGGGTTACAACCCCCATCAACACCCTTTGCCTACGCCAGTGACAGTAACAACGAGATTATCAAAGATTCCAAGCTTCAAAAGAGCATAAAGTGTGGCACTGTGACTGTTTATCATGTTTGTAAATGATTGAGCAATTTGAAGCGACAGGGCATTTTCGAGTTCTAACAGGTTTAGGGCAAAAATGAGTTTGCCATAATTGAAAGCACAGGCTATTCGTAGTGCTGTTTTAATGAATTGTATTGCTACACCGCCGTCTGGTGAGACAAATTTTGTAACTTTTTTTTTCAGTAAATGATGAGAGCGGCCTTTAAAGAACCTCTGATCCAAATTTCACTTCTCTACAAGACTTACTTAGTACTCGCATTTTAAAACCGTGTATAGGCCTCAGATTGTTTGGCGCAGAATGACCCTTACTGTATTTCTACCATAAAAATAAAATAAGCAAACCTTAATACTAGTTTTGGAGCCCTCTAAGTAGGGATACTTTAATTTTAACAACCTTACATACTGCTAGAATATTTTTATGATCACTTGCTGCCTAATTTCACTTCCTACAAAGATTATACAGGCAGCTTAGGCGTATGCAAGATTTTATTTCGGAGGATGGTACACGCCAAACATTTGATTATATCTGGTATAAATTTGTAGTATGAAACTCAATTATATGTAGTACAAATTTCTAGTTTGAAACTCCATTATATGTATTATAAATTTGTGGTTTGAAACTCCATTATATATAGTATAAATGTTTAGTTTGGAATTTCATTATATATATATAGTGCAAAATTGTTGCCTTTATGTCATAGGTAGTAACGATTCCGTAATATTAGGGAATGTTAGACGATCGAAACACACGCAACATTACAATTATGTATTTAAACGTCACTACAAGCACAAAAAATACAAGTAACAAGCCTCCACCAAAATACGTTTATTGATAATCAAAATATCTGAATTATTCAAACGTTAAATAAACGTCACTCACAATTGTTCGTAACCTGCAAGTTAGTTCTGAATATTTAAATGAATTGTGATTTATTCTGAACTGCATCTTTTAAAATAAATTCGAAATGCCTCGAGTCTTTGGCAAAAATGTCTAAAACCTTTTTGACTTCAACTGGCACATGACGATTGATATTTAGATGAGCCAGTCCATTAAATCTAATTTATTTCATTGTAGACCGCAAGTACGTTTCCAAAATACGCAAAACTACTAAAGCAGCGTTTGCACATGCAGGTTGTAACTGGAAGAGTGACAAATATTTTCAAAAAAGGTACATATTTAGGAAAAAGCTTTGTGAGCATTGAGACAAGGTATCAGTTGCCGGTCGTGGACACATACGGATTGGAACTTTTTCCCACTTTTTCTTCCACCGCCCAAACTCACTTTGAACAAGACTCTTTGGACCTGTCATATCATCTATGTATGTGTCAATAGCAGCTGACACATCACTAAAAGAAGCCGTTGTAAATGTTTTGGTACCAGAAGCTGAAGCTTAATACAATCATTCTGATGTTTTTCAAAAAGACCAGAGAGTTCGTTAATGATCATATCCAAATAAGGAATGTACACTGCAAGTCGAAAATATTCTTCTGATGATGAATATGAAGGTTATCTGGATGATGTGGATTGCTAACCATTCGAAATTCTCTAATTGGGACATCAAGATTTTTACACAAATTTGTAACAATTTTAAAAACGAAATGAAAGTTAATTTTTGCATCCTGCCGCTTTTCTAACAATGTTTCAATGATGTCCTGAACCATCGTAAGTGCTTAAATGATATCTAACTGAACTGAGTGCAACTGAACCGAATGTGGTAAAAGAGTAAAAGCAAATGTTTCAATCACAGCTAGAGTTATGAAGAAGTCATGGCTCCTAGTGTTGCCAGGAAGTTCTACTGAAAATTCCCTCTCTACTGTCCGAAATTCCTAACATTTCCTTCACTTTACAAAAGGCTGACTTTAGCAGGCTGATAGTAGATCGGATTTTCAGGATATCTGGTAATCGTAATCATAATCGAATTCAGATTACCGTAATCCTGCATAGTCTGGTGATAACAGATGAGATATGACAAACACAAAAATAGAATGCTCAAAATTACACATGGTTGTCAATGTGGCATAGATAAAAAAGCGGTTTCCACTAATTAAGAATTACCGTTAAAAATGCCATTTTATCTAGTGTAAGGCGTAAAAAAGTAATAAATCGGAGGCAAGGAGCCTCCGGGCGTCCCATAAATACGCTCATGACAGGCAGTGTATGTTAATCTAGGCAACAGATATTAAAAAGACAACGCGGGCTTAGCAACTTTCTTATCCATATGCCATGAACTATTCTCTCTTTTGTGGATATAACCTAATCAGAGCTATTTATAAGGCAAAATTTTCAATACGGAAAACACACCTTTTACTTATACAGATAATACCTAAAATTTTCAGATATTAATTTTCGTGAACAAAAGTTTATTACAATGAAGACTTCTCATAACGTCGGAGGTTTTTATTAAAAACAGACACGTTTTAGAGGGCAATATATCTTCGAAATGTGTAGTCTGATTTATCCACAGCGTTATATTAAATATATTGGGACCTCTCTAAAATCATCCTCGTTCTTAGCAAAATTCCTGTAGCAGAAGCAACTTCATTGTTAATATAGACAAACCAATTTAGATGTTTGAAAAACAATGACTTGAATTATAGTTCGCAATCAGTGCTAATAAATGCAATAATTAGCGTTCTTAGTAATGACATGCTTATTTTTATTGTGCTGCCAGTTTTGCAAATAAATGGACCATTTTAACATATGGTCTACACACAGTTTTCAATTTCGAATAGCATGGAGTTACATCTTCGGAAAACGATAATATATCACACTAGCAAGTGATTGAATGTTTTGTAGCTCCTCATTTTATATCAGTGCCAAAACACAATTGTATAAAATAATCCCTTTACACCCTTATTTAGTTCTTAAACAGCCCCCCCCCCTTTTGTTAATATACGTATACAAGAAAAGAACTATGTACAGCTGTATTCAGTGTCCCAGAAGGCAAGGCAATAAGATGTTAACGCGAAGGCTGCTGGTTCAATTCCAGGCTGAGAGCGTGCATGTTTACTTTCTTTTTTCTATGTTACCGTACTTTTTCTCTTGTCTATGAACAGAGCAAGTTCCAGTATGGAATATAGAAAAATTATTTTGCCCATATATAGTGACATTAAATAATTCAACCTTTAATTCTGAAGGAGTTACCCATTTCATTACCACTCTAAAATAGTTCTAGGTTTTGTTAAAAAATCGCCCTTTGTAAAAGTAATTAATTTTATTCAGGTGAGCGGTATTATATATGCAATTAACTATAATTTAATCTTCTTCATTTTAAGGAAAAAATCTAAAAGTTTTATAAAACCTAATGTTTAAATATTATTAAAGATATAAAATATAATGCAGAATTAAATAAATTAATTAATAAATACGATAAATTAATAATCGAAATAAAAATGCAAATTTTAATAATACTAGTTCTACAAAATGGAAAATCTATTTTTTTACTATTTCTGAACTTGATGAGATACAACGCCTCCGACAATTTCATAGAATAAGACAATTTAAAATTTAAAACTAAAATCCAATATCTCATATAATTAATCAAATTATTCTTCTTTACTTATCCCAGTTTTAAAGCCATTGGGATATTTTTAAAATTTAGAATTTTGTGGCGTTTGTTGATTTTTAATATTTAGAAGTATATTATTGTTACCACATGGTCAGAGGTGGCATGAAAGTTGGGGTACTATTCAAATAATCCGAGTATAATTCCAACAGATACCCAGAGCTTGCCAGTTATTTTTATAGATTCGTGGTTCAAGGTTTGATTTTCTATTTCCTAGGAAACTGAAGTGCAGTTTCCTCGGAAAACTTAAGTCTTGGCACATAAAGGTTTTATCTATCCTTGTTCCATGAGGAAGAAAAACAAACAGACGGTTCCACGCTTCTTGGTGGATCCTAAAATATCCAAGGAAAGCAGAAAGTGCTCACACTGCATATTTCATTTCAAATTTTCTGCTAAAAGGGTGAACATTATATAATATTAATTGCGCACATTTTACAATAGGTAATTGATGCAAATGTGTCATATTGAAAAATAAAAAGAATTAGACGTGAGGAAGTAAAATTTGAGGCTAGTTTACAATTTTTAAGTCATTACCAGTACAACAGACTACAAATGGTGCTCGAATTATGGGGCATGCGGGGGGATAGCATGCCCCCACCTTTTTTAAATTATAGAAGAGTGCCCCTACTGTTTGGTGACGTGAGACGCGGAATTTTGGTGTATGGCATACCACCACTTTTTTAATATACAAAAGCTTACCTATCTCGTATTCTTTTTTTCCTCTTATGAAAAATTTTTATTAATTGGCACGTGTACGGAAACGAAAATGCAAATGGAATTTTTATTCTTCAGCTTAATTAAAGGAGGCCGTAAACGGATTGGCAACACCAAATTATCTTTAACCTCTCGTAACAAGCAACGCAACATCGCATACAGGGTTACTAGATCGTGGGAAAAATAGAGTATTTATGCTCTGCTGGGATGTATTTTAAACTGGCGGGCCCGGGTGGAAGGTCTTCCCCTCCCGAAATTAAAACAAATAAAATTATTTAGTAATGCAATTACTTACAAAATAGACCCCAATATCACACCGCCCCTCTCGAACAAAAAAACCCATATCCACCTAAAAAATTCTGGGTCCGCCTCCGGTTCCTTGCTTACTGCCTTCAGCCACCTATGCTTATATATCATGATTTTTCAATCAAAAACTATGCCTGTCATTAATTAAGTTGTGGCTTTATCGGTTAATTTTTTATACGCTTAAACTGAAAAATGCTGGACATTTTTATATCAGAATATTTTATTTTAATTTTTAGAATTCAGAATCAGAAATCGGGTTTCAGGAATTCCGCTGCTACAAAATCCCCATTCTTAACGTTTGAACAGAGAAAGGGGAAATTTCCCCCAGTTACACATCATTGCTCATCGTTAGTGTTTCCAAATTCCTACGAATCTAGTATACTCTATTATAAAATAGATGGGGAATTTTCCACAGTTAGACATCGTTGGAAGCAGTTAAGTTCTGCTAAAAATATCTGCACGGTACTCATTGTACATAGTGACAAAAAATGTCTAAATTAACTTATAGAAAAGGTGTTTATCGCTTCAGTTATACAGCAAACTTTTTTAAAAAATTAGCTGGATGGCAGGAACACACACACACACACATACACATAATAAAGAATGTGTGGATAGGTGATATCGACAGAAATTATGAAAAAGAGCAAAGCCGTTTATCTCAAAAATTTCGTAGTAATTTGGGCAGAAAATCACTAAATTGGCATCATTGATACACGTTGGACAGGTCTGGAACGTACTAAAAATCACCGAATGTAAGAACAAGCAGAAAAGGCTATTTATACAAGTCGAACACTACGCAAATTAAATTAAGAAACAATTTTTATCAATGCGTTTTAGGCGTAGTAATAGTAACGCCGATGTTATGGCATAGTTAGATGGTGAAACGTTCGTAAAGAAAAGAAATGTTTTTCCGTCTGGTGGGGCACGATTCTACGATCTTCTGCTATCCGGACAGGTTCTCTTATTAACTGAGCTACAGATGACAAACACTCAATCCCTTACTAACGTATTTCGGACGACGATTATTTCGCCGAATGAGGCAGTACATGGACTGCTTTTTAAACCTAATTGCGAAGAGATCGGTATTAAATTCATCGAAAAGCCCTTGCAGCAGATGTATTTATACAAATCGAACACTACGCAGATTAAATTAAGAAACAATTTTTATCAACATTTTTTAGGCGTAGTAATAGTAACGCCGATGTTATGGCACAGTTAGATGGTGAAACGTTTCACCATCTAACCATGCCATAACATCGGCGTTACTATTACTACGCCTAAAAACCGTTGATAAAAATTGTTTCTTAAGGAAAGGCTAGTCCAGTGTTGATTTATCATGTATTGATATGTGGTGGTATATTCAAGTGGCTGCTGTTCATATGCAATTATCAGTGTTAATTTGTGGTGTAGTTTGTTTTGATTTTGTGAGTACAAACCTATAAAATGAGCTTGCTGTCGTGGTTAAATAAAGCAAAAATTGCAACTAGTAAGTATACAGCCTCGTCTAGTAACGATGAAACGGATTGTCAGAGTATCAAAAGCCAGCTTCTGCTTGGATTAGTTTTAATGAAAAATTCCAAATGAGAGTCGTGTAATGCAAATAAAAACAGTGACACGAGTGAGAGTGACATTGAAACTACAAGTGACGATGATCCAGAACCTGTTCATAATAAGAAACGAAAACATAGAGACAATCCGCCAGGGCGAGACTGGCCTGACTGTTGGACAAGTGAAATGTGTGTTTCAAAATGCAGTGAATATAAATGGCTGTTCGCAAAAGCAAAAGGGTTGGTTGCAGTGTGTGTAAAAATGTAAAGAAAATAGTTGACCCTTTTAAAACAAAAGATGTTCAGTTGTCTCAATGATGGATAAGTTTCAGCATTGATTGTGATGGGACGAAGGAGAAGGGGTAAAGCCAATCCCTGAGAAAAAAAAAAATATTTAAACATAAAAAGTGCGAGGCTCATAAATGCGCTGAAAGATAGTGCTGGATTGTGAAAAAAAAATGAAAACTGCAATTGTTAAACAAGAACTTGATAAAAACGAAAGCACACAATACATCTTTAGGACTGCGAACAATATTCTTAAAAAAGTCAGGCTTTTCACTGATTTGCCTATGGATGCAGACTTGCAAATGTTAAATTGGTAACTATAGGACGCATTCTTCAAAGTAATCATTCCTGTGCAAACATTGCCTGTAATATTGCGAACGAGATGAGAAAAACAATTCTTAAAAAATCGTTTAAAACAAGTCTAAGCTTCAAACAACAATATCAATCAACGTTTATTGGCGTAGTGATACCAACGCCGATGGTATGGCGTGATTAGATGGTGAAACGTTCGAAAGAAAATAAATATTTCTGCCTTCGGTGGGACCTGAACCCACGACCTTCCACTTGCCGGGCGGAGGCTCTACCCACTGAGCTACGAAGGACAATATATAATCTCTTTACGAACGTATATATATTGTTGCCAGTTATTTCGCAGAATGGTGTAGTACATAGACTACTATTTAAACCAAATTGCAAAGAAACTGGTATTAAATTGATCGAAATGCACGTTGCAGCATATGTATTTATATAAATCGAACACTACGCAGATTAAATCAAACAACAATGTCAATCAACGTTTATTGGCGTAGTGATACCAACACCGATGGTATGACGTGGCGAGATGGTGAAAAAAAAAAGTCTAATCTTGCTTTGTTAATAGATGAATCCACTTCAGTGAGTAAATGTACCGTTTTGGTTATATGGATTAGAGCAGCGGTTCTTTAACTTTCCTAGACCGCGGACCCCCTTCAGAGATCACTCGCCCTCGCGGACCCCCAAGAATTAACTCAAAGTTTAAAGCCCAGAATTTGCATCATACATATTTATTTCTAGTGTTTCATCACTGATTTTCACCATTTAAGGAAGGAATTTTTCGTTCCCTCATAATTTATTCTTAGCATTAAAGAGTAAATGCTCATGTCCTAGTATTTTTTCGAACCTTTGTGGAACACTGGGAGGATCTCGCGGACCCCCTAGGGGTCTGCGGACCACAGTTGAAGAACCGCTGTATTAGAGCACTTATAGCAAATAAAAATGAAAATGGCAAGAATACAAAATTCAATTCTGAAATTACATCTACAATATTTTTTTTGGATTTGATTGAATTGGAAAATATATCATCTTCGAACATACTCAATAGCTTATTGTCTTGTCTGGAAAAACATGGTTTAACTAATAACTATCTGACTTAAAACACTGTATGCTTTGCAAGTGATGGGGCTTCCAACATGACTGGGAGAAAATCTAGCCTTGTTAAGTAGCAAGTATCTAGACATAATTGTGTGGCTCTGCTCAAACCACCGTTTGGAATTAGCCGTCGAAGATATAGTGAATGAAGTAGCTGGCATCAACCACTTTAAAATATTTTTCAATAAACTCTATAGTTTGTACAGTGCCTCTTCCAAAAAAACAAAATGATTTTAAAGCGTGCGCGGTAGAGTTCTATATTGAAGTATTTTCTATTGGAAAATTTTTAAATACTCGGTGGGTTGCATAAAGTTTTAGAACAGTAAAGGCGGTAGGAAAAAACTATACAGCTCTCTATAAGCATTTTGAACATGCTTCAAACGACAATTTGAGATTGACTTTAGAGCGCGCAAAATATTCTGATCTAAAAGAAAGACTAACAGAAAAGGCTTTTGTTATCAATTTGGGTTTATTATTTGATGCTTTATCAGAACTTTCCCATTTATCATTAGAACTTCAAAAACGCGTTAAAACCACTCCTAAAGCCAATAAATTAATCACAAGTCAAATTTGTGTCTGCAGTATAGGGCAAAAGACCCAGGACTAAATTATGCAGAAACAGAGAAATAATAATAATATTTGTTTATTCAACCCAATTTTTTACACATTTTCACAGAAAGCTTTTAGTGACCTTATATTTTATGACGTTGAACTGCATGATGCAAGGAAGTTGCAAGTCATTACCTGGAGACATTTCTTCCGAAGCTTAGCAAAAAACGTAAGCTCCCACCTATTTACATTTACGTCATCTCACATGCCAAGAACTTCACCAAATTCGAGTGAATATGATTCTTTAAGTCTTTAGAAGTGTTTAATTCTCAACAGTGGCCTAAAGACCTCAGCATTAGATACGGGGAAATGGACGTCAGAGGTGTGAATAAACGTTTTAAACTAGATAAAGAATATTGTGTAAGTGGTTTTCGTGAGTATTTAGAAGACAACAGTGAATCACCTATGACTTTGCAGCCACTAATTGCTGCTATTAAAACTCTTGTTGTTTCGACCACAGAATCTGAAAGAATATTCAGAGCCATGAATAAAATACATACTGACTTGAGAAACCACCTTAAAGTTAAAACAGTATCTTCTCTGTTATTTATAAAATATGTGCGATCTCCACTTAAGTTGTTTAAGCCAAAAGAATATGTCGCATCATGGATTAAGTCAGGAAGACGGAATGCAGACTACACCCATTGTCGGAAAAGATAAATAAAGGCAACTCCTTTGAAATATGAAACAATTTGGAATTACCCTTAAAGACGCAAAATTCTGCAGCAGACGTTTATTGCTCTTAAATCTAATTTTGGCACAAAATGGCCTAGAAATTATATTATTGGTTACATCAAAAATGTAGAAAGCATTTGAAATAAGTACTACATATATAAAAAAGTGCCCATAATTAAATGCGCTATGCTAAATTATTTTGCAAAGAATTTTATATTTGCGAAGTATATTATATTATTAAAGTTTCTTCTTAATTAAAAATATTTAATGAAATTAAAAAAAATGGAAGGAGGGGATGGGTTTCAGGGTTGGACTTTTTGCCAGAACAGTGGAAAAACCGAAATAATGGGCAAAATGGAAAATATGTTCAATAAAACATATTGAATAACGGTCGTATATTATATCAAGTGCTTTTTAAACATTCCTTGTATTTCTTATTAATTTTAATTGGCAAAAACTTGCCAACCCCGGTTGTGGTGAATGTACATCAGAGTTGATAAAAAATTAGCAAAAATAACTAAATATAACCAAATTCCATTTGATCTAGGGCTAAATTTGCGAAAAATCGCCAGAATTGGCTATGGGGGTGGATTCTGTTACGCATTGCTCTGGATAGCAAGTTTGGAACAACATTGACCCATACCCCACTATTTATTTCCCAATTCGACCACTGACTACAAACGAACAGATTACAGTTTAATTTACAAAATTTAAATAGTTACAAACAAGGCTAGATGAGTAAATTAGCAAGAAATATAGCTAAAATTTTATCATTTATATATCGTTTTAAAAGAATTAAGAAATAATAAAATAATAGTAAAACATTGCCATCAATTGTCAATTGTATAAAATAATATTCTATTTTTATATGAAATGTACTATTTTTAATGATTTTGCGCATTAAGCATGTTCTGCTATATTTCTTTCAATTAGGAAAAACTCGAAATCATTAAAGAAATGAGAAGAGGAAAAAAGAAGACAAATTTCCTCCCTCATTATTGGTATTCTCTGCAGAATAGGATTATGAGGCGCAAAAGTACCTAATGTTAAGCTACAGAAAGATCTTCAGTTTACCAAGGGTGGTTGGTTGGTTAAATTTCAATGGCGCAAGGACAACGAAGGACACTCTGCGCAAAATAAGTTGGGGCTGTGAGCTTTCCAAGGAGATCTCTAAAGCGCTTGAGGAATCAAACTGCGGATTATAGGCAGCATAAAAACGGCACGCGGTTTATAGTGCTTTCTATGGTTGTTTCTTTGTGGTGTTTTTCCCCCATGAGTGATACCAGGGATTTAGACGCTGTAGAAAACCGAGTTACCATTACGCTATCGCATGGTCGGTTTAGGAAACTGTTTTTCATATCATTAACTTACATTCGAACTGCATTATCCTTCGAAAAGTGTTTAAACGCTCATAGTTGACACAATACGTTTTCGAAACGAAGCGTACAATAACGAAATCTAACTTCTCTAATATCAACGACATGTCAAGGAATACTTGCTACAAAATTTCAGAGTTAAAATTTCCTTGTTTGTATTCTACTCTCAAATAATTCTTACGTACGATTCTTTTAAGTGGTTATAGATGATTTGAAAAGACGGGTTATTCAAGCAGGCAATCAATAAATGAAGTCATCCTATTGCTGGGTCATCTATGGTTGAGTTTGAAACTCAACGCATGGTAATTCAAATTCTTGATCTCATTCTTCAAAAATCACTCCAACCGAGGTGGTGTGATACAATGATGTTACATGAGATATTGTCATTGTATAGGAATAAACTATCTGTCAAAAGCTACTTTCATGATCGCGGTAGTGCCCTGAATACCTAAAAATGTCGGTTCAGAATAAATAGTCATTGGTGGGCTGACACCTTCAATGCCCACTCATTTCTAGATATAATATATGAATATTAATTCGAATATGCGAATACTTTCGATAATACAGTGTACGTCATTGCCAAGACTGAATTTCTGTGGAGAAATAAGGAAATGGTTAACAAACGCCATGCAAAATTAATTCAATAACACGTCTTTAATCTCATTCTGAAGACGTGCAGATATTTCGCTGACTAAATTATTTTTGGACCAAGTAAATTACATGTTTATTAAATAAATTCCAGTTTCCTTGACTTTTTTTACTTTACTATCTTGATTCGCGCAATAATTTTTCTCATTAATTTACGCGTTATTAAATTGGATGTGTGAGCCAGCTTACTTAGTTTTTCGTAGGCGTTCCAAAGATTTTTAGTTTCGAGGGAAAATAATTTTATAATAAATAATTTCCAACCAAAGAGAGTTTCGAGTTCTCGTTTGGCGCAGCTGTGTCTTGAGTTTAACTGTTTATGTAATAACTATGTGTATACTTCTGGTTTCCTATGGAAGTCAGCAGCTTTCTGCATTTCAACCACATTCGCAGAACGTCAAAAAATGTCGTCTGGTAGTTCAACCTTTGCTTAAAATAACCTTATTCGTCGTCTGATACCTTCATACCATGACTACAAACTGCTAAAACCTTTGAAACAAGAAAGACTTGACGGTATTTCGTGCCGAACAAACTTTCTGAACGCTGTCCCCTTGAAGTGTGTTGGGCTGATAGCCAATCCCCTGCCAAATATCCCTTCATATATTACGACAGGTTTTTGGATTTGGTTTGAAGTTTTGAATGGCAATTGGCCATGTTCCCTTGCCAGCTGGCCCACTGTCCTTCAATATTACAAACTCGGAAAGTTCAGTTTTTAATTACAAGACTGAAATTTGAATCCAATGAAAAATAATCTATTGCTGACATTGCTCCCTTGTAAGACCTGATCAAAAGAAAGATTATTAATGTGAAAAATTAATTTCATGTGGAATTTTTACAGCCAATAAACCTCCCCATCATCTTTTAAGATGAAACTATAGATTTTATTTATAGTTCCTTTCATGGTGAAATGTTCATTACTGTAACATATAAGTCCTATAAGAAGACATTAATATCCGTGAGCAATGATTAAATGAAAGCACTGGTAAATACAGGCTTTTATTTTACCCACGCCATTCTCCGTTGCACAATTGCTTTAAAATTTACATTTCCAAAAAAAATTCAAAATTCTATAATTTTTTCTGCTATTGGTATGCAAATGTTATAATTTACATTTCTAAAATATATTTTTTCTAAAATTGTGTATTGTAATTAAACATTTTTTAAAAAAATTAAAAAAAACAAAACAGATAAAACTTTTTCTGTCGTCGTGTAAGATTGATTTTAGCTATCAAAATAATTAACTGGTGTTTATTATTTATTAAAGTCATTTATCGTCTATCATTACCGAATATCAGAAAAAATAATTCCATATTAACTTAAATAATACAATTATATTTTAAAATTCATGTTCTCGTTTTGTTCGTATCCTTGAAATAAATGCATTAGTATTACATTTGTTGCGTTAAAAATTATTATCTATAGATTTACCTTCAAATAACTACGTTTATAAGAGATCCCTATTAAAACTATTGATTATTTTAGCATTTGGCCTTTAAACAGGCACGCCAGAACATGTATATAACATATCACAGGGCTTTCTGTACCCGAATTGGAAGTTTGGTGCAGTTTTATTCATTTTTAAATGTCTGAATGTGAAAATTCCTTTTTTAGTCCGAATTTTTAGTCCAGGAAAAATTAATAATGCTTTGCTCTTTCTGCTTTTAGGATCTTAAGAAAATAAGAGATTTTTATACTTTTGGTTCTTTGTCGCTTCCCATGAAAATACTTTTCTAAATAAGAATTGACTCATGATGCAAATCTTCATTATTTGTTGTATAATCTTGTTGTATTTTGCTTGCACGTTACATTGTGTTTTTGGTTGTTTTCTTCGTCTAAGAATTCGCCATCTTCATCACTCGGTACAAATTTTTCACCCTTTTCATCAACTCGAGGATATCGCGATAGGCTATATAAGCATTTATTCTAATTCTTCTTTCATGCTGTTATAAACAAAAAGTTGAAAGAAAGAGCACTAAGGCTTGAAGAAGCATTTAACGAGGTAATGGTCAGATCAAACGAATTTTCTTTATGGGGTACGAAATACCATAATGCATCCGAGGGAGAGTCAATGCTGATAGCATAACCCAACACATCCTTTAAAGAATCATCTACCAGGCCTGTAGCCAAAATGAAAGGGCAACAGGGGCAAAGCAAAGGGCACGTGGGGCACAAGGAGCCCAGGGATTGTCCTATGTATATATAAATAGCTCTACGTGGTAACCGGAGCCCAAGAATGGGGCAACTGGGGGGGGCAGGTCCATGTTGCTCCCGGCTTGGCTACGAGTCTGTCATTTACAATATCATATCAAAATTCGCGGTTTTAAAATTTATACGAGACATGGAGGGTTCTAAACCACGAAGTGGTGCATGTCCCATTTTGAGCAAAATGGGTTTAAAAATTATACCTCATCATTGTTTCTATGGATTATTTTGGGAGATGACTGCTAACTGATGAGAAAAGAGATGGAAAGGACTTGGTTTATGGTTACAAAGGATAACACGAAGTTGAAGCAAAGCCATCGTATGCATGACTTAAAATGATAAAAAGAAGAGAATGGGTCCATATTATTACTGAGCTATACAGCAAATCGGAATGAATGTCTGCATACACGTATCATACTTGTAGATTTAAAATTCGGAACTAGTTCTGGATAAAACTCAAATGATTCTATGTGGTATTTGGTGATCATTCTAATAACAGCAATTCGCTAATCGTTTTAGTGTCTTTTTGAAGCCCCCACATATAATTTTGTGCATTAGACATGTTCATTGCAGAGAGTAATGTCATGAAACAGTATGCTTTTGAGGACGATTCTAAAGAAGCAGAAGAAACGTCAAACTATACTACCAAAAGGCGAGCTATCATACACGTTCCTTAACCTAGAAACGTACATCAAATAAATAGAACGGCATCAAACTTGCTTAGTCCGTGCCACAAATTCGCATTCTTCGCTCCCCATATTTCTTTTGGTAGCGGGGCAACGGATATTTTGCATTCTGTAGCACGTTTCGCGACTGTGGAATGTCTGGAAGTCCTTCTGGGAAAAAGGCCCTCTCCAACGTGAAGATGAGAAGCGGTTAAAGATATCACGTTTACCGTTAATATCTGTTGACATCTAACGTATGTTGGCGAGACTTTTATTATATCAAATCGCCCATGGAGTACTGACCCTTGATGCGATACACACGCATGTATATATTATTATTACCATGGTATTTTGAAAGCGGGAAACGATGGTTTAACTAATATGATACTTATGCTTTTTGTGATATTCGGATTCAATATGTATTATAGAACGATGGAGATTAATCATATTTCTCCAACATGTATTGTAGTGGCTTAGTAAATCAACGAATCCCGTTTTTTTCATGAATATAGTCTTAATTAGACTATAATAATAAAAGAATTATTGCGAGTATGCATTTCTTTGCAATTACTTGGTTCTGGAAAATCAAGTGCATTTTAAATATGCATTGCATCCGTCGAAAAAAAAATAGTGGTATTCCTAAGAGAATTTGAATAGAGCAAAATGATAATAAAAGTGGTAAGAAATCAGTATTTTCAACAAAGTGCAATTAGAGGTTAGCATATGGTGACAAAACTCTTTGTCTCCTATTTCTTATTAAAAATCTACTTACAAAGAAAAACTTCAAGTCCCTGCTTATGCTTTGACGAATAGGACTTCAAGTTTTTTAATTAAGTCTATAAAAACCAGATTTATTTAAGAACAATTCAAAATTCGTGAGAAAAGTCACGCCGCTGATGCTACGTGTTTACAGTATGCTAAGAATGGGTTGCCCTGATTGTCGTCTAACTATTGGCTATCCAAAATGAGTCGAAAACCATTCTTCTCAAAGATATAATTTTATGAACAATATCTGTTTTTGTAAATTTCAGTTATCTAGAGTAGTGATTCCCATCTGTGTTCTCCCTTCCGTATTCCTTCGTCAGATTTTTTACTCATGAGTCCTTCCTTCTCCTCTCATAACTCTCCCACCCAACTTTCTAAGCAAAAATTTGTCTTTGTCAGGTAATAATGATCTTAGGTTAGCTAGATAATCAAACGACGCAAATTAATGACATTTATAGGCTTTTATATTTGATTTTTGTATTTATTTAAATTTTTTATAAAAGCAGCCTGACATCAAAACAAATAAAAATAATCATTAAATACATTAACTTATTAGATGATAAATTGCTCGTAAAGAAAAGAATGATTTCACGGTGCCTGCTGGGAACCGAACCCATGACCTCTTGATCGTGGTGGAACCAAGAAGTCGTGGATTCGTTTCCCACCATGCAACGTGAAATCATTCTTTTTTTTGCGAGCAATTTATCATCTGATATTTCCACATCATCGGCTATGGTGAGAACAATTTCCCTTACTTTTACAAAATTACGTGTGATCATAACTATTATTCATCTTGATACACGTCCTCAAACGTGGCTCTTAATAATTGCAATGCGATCTTTGAGCTCGCATCGTGGAGCTGAGTTTTTTTGTACTTTTCCTCGTGAAAGCCACCACACTTCGGTGTGCGAAAGTAATGTAGTATGGAGGCTGTCCATCTCTTCACACAACGATTTGACTATCGTTGAGTTCGTTTAATTGGCTTTAATAAAGTCAACGACTTTTACAGATTAACTGCACACGTCTTTTAATTAACGTGTTCCTCTTTGCTCGAGTAGGCTATTGAACTTCCACATAAGGCTCTTTGTAAACCAAAATACTATAATTTTTTTTTTGTGTGTTTTCATCTTAACCCCTTATTTTTTGGCGTTTTCCGCCATTACCAATATTATTAACGGGTTTCAATAGATATTGAACCCGCTATTGCTTTTGGCTTTCCTGTCTGCCTGTCTATACGCAATAAAAAGGACAAGGCAAAGGTCTTCCGTAAATGCAATAATGATGGCTATTGTTAACGTTACAAATCTACCGAGTTACTTGAGAATTAGAGAGTTGCGAATTAGAGAGTTTCAGATTAAAGAGTTTCAGACTAGCGAGTTTCGTATTAGCAAGTTGCGGATTGGAGAATTGCGGATTAGAGAGTTGCGAATTAATGTTAATTGAAACCCGCTAAATTTAAATATCGACCTTAGGCGATTTTCTTTCACTTGCTTGTTTTTATGTACTCTCAATAGGTCCGCTGCTCACCCTAGGCTGGGAATCGCTGATCCAGAGGGAACCCAAATTTATTAATTTAAAAAATGCGTCGGATTATAAAAAATGACTTAGGAGACAAAGTTGTGTAGTAATTTGAACGAAATTCACGTTATGACGGGCGATGCATTTTTGAAAGAACGCAGTGACAATGCAGAAGTCATTTGTTTTTATTACATCCTTAATATCTCAGTAACTAGGTAAGTTGACTTCCTTCGAATTTACGACTTCGTTTACATTATATTTAGATGTAATTATTCCTAATACAGTAGCATACATTTCACATGTTTAGCTTATTTCGTCTTCAAAGTTATATTTTCTACAGGGATATATTGCTATCTATCTTGGCGCAATTTACACTGCATAATCATATAATACATTACATAGCCGTTACGTAAGTAATAATTATTTAAACTATAATAGATAGATTTTAATAATCTCTCGCCAAAAATTTATTTTATACATTTAATTACAAGTACTTTTGACAAACTACCTAAGTTCCAACTAAAACTGTTTTGTAAAGAACCAAACGAGACCCAGCTCTTGCCTGGAGTCAAACTGATGATACTTCGTTTGAATCTGAGTACCCTAACCTACTCAACTACCACCCCGAAATGATTAGCAGTCTCAATTCTCCATGAAGAATTACAAACGCGTGTCCCAATGACCTTTATGATATTTGGCCTGTTGGATATTTGGAAATTGTGTCAACGCCGAAAAGAGTAATAATTATGATATTTGGCCCGTTGGATATTTGGAAATTGTATCAATGCCAAAAATAGTAATAACAATAATATTTTATGTACATTTGAATACAATTCTGAGCTTCCATTCCGATAGAACAAAATATTTTCTTCTTCTATAGAAGCAGTATATATTTTGATATATCTTTCAAAGAGTATTTCATATATAGAAATACAGCATGTCGTTTTGAATCAGTGTGTGCTCGTTTACTATTTTATTACCATATATTTGAAAAAACCACCAGCGTTTCATTCGTAACAGTTGTATATTTTAGCTCATTTTCTGATATATTTTTTTTACCGGTGAGAAATCTAAATGCATTTCTCAGAATATCTGAATAACACATTAGCGAAGCGCAAAATTTGCTTAGCACGATGTGAATTATTTTAAATATTAGTATCTATGATATAGAGCTAATGTTTTGGTGTTGTGTCAAATGTGTCGACTCGTTTCGAGCAGAAATCACTGTCCCTTGTCAGGAATCAGCCTAGAACAAAATTCAATCGTACACAGAATGTTTCCATTTCACACTAATATGGCCTTTCTGTAGTAGTGCACAGTTCGCAGAAAATATTGGAAGCCAAGAACTACAATGAAATTGACTCTCTCTCTCTTTCTCCCCTGGCTTTCGTCATTTTCCCTGTTAAAAAGTTATTTTCAAAAATATCGTCGTTTTTAGTATTAATTATGCTATATACTGTGTAGGGCCGTACAAAGCGATATTCACCTGATTTTTGAAGAAAAAAGTATTGACAGTACTTCAGTCAGTTAGCTGTTAGAGTATAAATTAGTTTATATTAGAGTTAAACGATTCTCATAATAGCCAGTGATGTGGTAATATTAAATGATAAATAACTCGCTGAGGAAAGAATGATTTCTAGGCGCCTAGTAGAGATGAGTTCGGGCTCAATTTTCGAAGCCCGAGCGCGAAGACTTGCAATTTGAGCTTGCCCGGGCCCGAAATACTCTGTAGGAATTTGAGCCCGAGCCCAAAACTTCAATATAAAAAAGTCAGTTTTTGGCTTCAGTTGCATCCGTCTTATGAGCCCGAGCCCGTCTCATCTCTAGTCCCTAGTGTGGACGGAACAGGTAATATTTTGATAACGGTCAACTTGTCCATAGTGAAGCTTTAAATTCGTTTGCAGAGGGGAGTCTGATCGACGCCTGTAGCTCAGTGCGAAAGAGCACTTGACCGGTTATCAAGTGGTTGTGGCTTCGGTTCCCACCAGGCTACGAGAAATCATTATTTTCTTTGCGGAGAATTTATCGTCTATAAATCGGTTGTTTGTGTCTTACAGAACAACGATAGCTAAGGTTATATTGCTTCAAGATCTACAATTTTCTGAGAAAGTCGGACATTATAAGGCCTAGGGAACTAACTCCCGGACTACGATGAGAAGTTAGTCGGAAAACCTTCCTTTTGGGGCACCGTTTGAACTCGAACACAGGTTAAAAGCATGCAAGGTAAACATGTTTTCTCTGCACCACCGCATGACGCTCTGAATTTAAATCTCGAATAGAATATTAATACACTTCCGATGCATTCTTTCTCTTACGCTGTCGCTAGAGGCATTTTAAATCTTCTTAAGTACTTTGAGCTACAACTCGTAAACAAATTTCTGAGATTCTAGAAAACAAGAACAAATTGAATTTTTTAATTAAAATACATAGAATTAATTCAAGCGCGTGTTTTGGCCTTCAAAATTTGGCTACGGTTCTTAACGCATTACAGACTGTGTTCTTCTAGCAATTAACTTTCGCAGAGTTTCTTTAATTACTTCGAAACTTGCTCGAGGAAAACAAACTTCTGATTGTTTTAGCAAGTTTTTGCTATTTCATCGTTTAAACATATTTAAGGTCCAAATTAGAAGGTCAGATTTGCACACGTCACGCTAAGTATAAAGATGGCTACGCACCGCATAAAAGCAAGTTTTACTTCAAATACAGACTTGCCATTTAAATTCAAAAACAATTAGATAAAGGCTTAAATATCAAGATCATTCAGCAGCCCTTTTCATCTTGTCCTACAAGAGTTGTCGAATTCTTCGTGTCTGCACCAAAAATGTTTTACATAAATCAAATGTTTCGTATGTTTATTGTTTACAGCATGAAAAATGCTACATTATCATTATTAATGTTAGAATGTATGTGTTCTTTGTATGTTAGATAGAATTAATTGTGTATCAGTAACGCTCAAAGAAAAAGTATATAGTGAGATTCCTTGAAGAATTTCGATATAAGAAGGCGTCCCTCAAAATGTCTCCAAATTATAATTCATTTATTAACTATTAATAATATCTATTAATATTTGAAGTCTAACCAATCACAATAAAATTTGACCACCTTTTTCTTGGCGAGAACCACTTACAAAACAAATCACTAAACCTCGCCTCTTACAATAGAAAGTAAATATTTTATTGTAGTTAAATATAAATTATCTCCTTCTTTTAAGCATAAGTTATTCTGGTTGAGAAAACTAGCGACTTCAAATTGTTACGCATTTTTACGTAAAGTTAATACGGATTGCCAATGATTAATTTTTCCTATTATAAAAACAAATTGTTTAAGAAAAAAAA
>QLNU02015360.1:102454451-102470566 GCA_006491805.2 Dysdera silvatica
ACATGAAATGCACATTACTAAATTTCGTATTTATTAAGCTGGTGGTGATGATGTAGACAGTCAATTTAATTCACGTCGTTAATAATGATCTTATTGGACCAAAAATGTCGTTGCGAAATTAAAATAGAGAAAGTATAGTTGTAACGTTATTAAAAACATTCCGTTTGAAAGTTGAAATAATAACACGTCAATGGAAATGCTGCCATGAAGAAAAGAGAACTATATAATACAATACAACAAAAGGTATAATTACATCAAATAAATGACAAAGTGCATTTTTTTTATTTCGCACTAAATACACTACGCCGAAAAATATAACCGCATTCCTTAGATTAAAAAACAAAATTAAATCTTGAACGGCGTTACCCGTTATAAAATTTTTGTTTGAAATTGGAGGGGGATATGGAACCTTAATACAAATATTGGAGGGCGGGTCCCCCCTGTCCCCCAGCTAACGGTGCCCGTAGATTGTTGTAA
Organism: Dysdera silvatica; assembly: GCA_006491805.2. Taxonomy (NCBI): domain Eukaryota; kingdom Metazoa; phylum Arthropoda; class Arachnida; order Araneae; family Dysderidae; genus Dysdera; species Dysdera silvatica. Next base: position 102,454,929 of record QLNU02015360.1, read on the forward strand.
GGTGTATTGGGGTGTCAATTTTTTACTTTTACAAAATTACGTGTGATCATAACTATTATTCATCTTGATACACGTCCTCAAACGTGGCTCTTAATAATTGCAATGCGATCTTTGAGCTCGCATCGTGGAGCTGAGTTTTTTTGTACTTTTCCTCGTGAAAGCCACCACACTTCGGTGTGCGAAAGTAATGTAGTATGGAGGCTGTCCATCTCTTCACACAACGATTTGACTATCGTTGAGTTCGTTTAATTGGCTTTAATAAAGTCAACGACTTTTACAGATTAACTGCACACGTCTTTTAATTAACGTGTTCCTCTTTGCTCGAGTAGGCTATTGAACTTCCACATAAGGCTCTTTGTAAACCAAAATACTATAATTTTTTTTTTGTGTGTTTTCATCTTAACCCCTTATTTTTTGGCGTTTTCCGCCATTACCAATATTATTAGCAGGTTTCAATAGATATTGAACCCGCGCTTTCGGTCTGTCTGTCTGTCTGTATGCAATAAAAAGGGTAAGGTAAAGGTCTTCCTTAAATGCAATAACTATGGTTATTGTTAACATCGAAAACCTAAAGAGTTACTTGAGAATTGGAGAGTTGCGAATTAGAGAGTCGCAGATTAAAGAGTTTCAGACTAGCGAGTTTCGTATTAGCAAGTTGCGGATTAGCGTATTGCGGATTAGAGAGTTGCGAATTAATGTTAATTGAAACCCGCTAAATTTAAATATCGACCTTAAGCAATTTTCTTTCACATGCTTGTTTTTATGTACTCTCAATAGGTCCGCTGCTCACCCTAGGCTGGGAATCGCTGATCCAGAGGGAACCCAAATTTATTAATTTAAAAAATGCGTCGGATTATAAAAAATGACTTAGGAGACAAAGTTGTGTAGTAATTTGAACGAAATTCACGTTATGACGGGCGATGCATTTTTGAAAGAACGCAGTGACAATGCAGAAGTCATTTGTTTTTATTACATCCTTAATATCTCAGTAACTAGGTAAGTTGACTTCCTTCGAATTTACGACTTCGTTTACATTATATTTAGATGTAATTATTCCTAATACAGTAGCATACATTTCACATGTTTAGCTTATTTCGTCTTCAAAGTTATATTTTCTACAGGGATATATTGCTATCTATCTTGGCGCAATTTACACTGCATAATCATATAATACATTACATAGCCGTTACGTAAGTAATAATTATTTAAACTATAATAGATAGGATTTTTATAATCTTTCTCTCAAAAATTTATTTTTATACATTTAATTACAAGTAATTTTGACAAACTACCTAAGTTCCAACTAAAACTGTTTTGTAAAGAACCAAACGAGACCCAGCTCTTGCCTGGAGTCAAACTGATGATACTTCGTTTGAATCTGAGTACCCTAACCTACTCAACTACCACCCCGAAATGATTAGCAGTCTCAATTCTCCATGAAGAATTACAAACGCGTGTCCCAATGACCTTTATGATATTTGGCCTGTTGGATATTTGGAAATTGTGTCAACGCCGAAAAGAGTAATAATTATGATATTTGGCCCGTTGGATATTTGGAAATTGTATCAATGCCAAAAATAGTAATAACAATAATATTTTATGTACATTTGAATACAATTCTGAGCTTCCATTCCGATAGAACAAAATATTTTCTTCTTCTATAGAAGCAGTATATATTTTGATATATCTTTCAAAGAGTATTTCATATATAGAAATACAGCATGTCGTTTTGAATCAGTGTGTGCTCGTTTACTATTTTATTACCATATATTTGAAAAAACCACCAGCGTTTCATTCGTAACAGTTGTATATTTTAGCTCATTTTCTGATATATTTTTTTTACCGGTGAGAAATCTAAATGCATTTCTCAGAATATCTGAATAACACATTAGCGAAGCGCAAAATTTGCTTAGCACGATGTGAATTATTTTAAATATTAGTATCTATGATATAGAGCTAATGTTTTGGTGTTGTGTCAAATGTGTCGACTCGTTTCGAGCAGAAATCACTGTCCCTTGTCAGGAATCAGCCTAGAACAAAATTCAATCGTACACAGAATGTTTCCATTTCACACTAATATGGCCTTTCTGTAGTAGTGCACAGTTCGCAGAAAATATTGGAAGCCAAGAACTACAATGAAATTGACTCTCTCTCTCTTTCTCCCCTGGCTTTCGTCATTTTCCCTGTTAAAAAGTTATTTTCAAAAATATCGTCGTTTTTAGTATTAATTATGCTATATACTGTGTAGGGCCGTACAAAGCGATATTCACCTGATTTTTGAAGAAAAAAGTATTGACAGTACTTCAGTCAGTTAGCTGTTAGAGTATAAATTAGTTTATATTAGAGTTAAACGATTCTCATAATAGCCAGTGATGTGGTAATATTAAATGATAAATAACTCGCTGAGGAAAGAATGATTTCTAGGCGCCTAGTAGAGATGGGTTCGGGCTCAATTTTCGAAGCCCGAGCGCGAAGACTTGCAATTTGAGCTTGCCCGGGCCCGAAATACTCTGTAGGAATTTGAGCTCGAGCCCGAAACTTCAATATAGAAAAGTCAATTTTTGGCTCCAGTTGCATCCGTCTTATGAGCCCGAGCCCGTCTCATCTCTAGTCCCTAGTGTGGACGGAACAGGTAATATTTTGATAACGGTCAACTTGTCCATAGTGAAGCTTTAAATTCGTTTGCAGAGGGAAGTCTTATCGACGCCTGTAGCTCAGTGGGAAAAGCACTTGGCCGGTTATCAAGTGGTTGTGGCTTCGGTTCCCACCAGGCTACGAGAAATCATTATTTTCTTTGCGGAGAATTTATCGTCTATAAATCGGTTGTTTGTGTCTTACAGAACAACGATAGCTAAGGTTATATTGCTTCAAGATCTACAATTTTCTGAGAAAGTCGGACATTATAAGGCCTAGGGAACTAACTCCCGGACTACGATGAGAAGTTAGTCGGAAAACCTTCCTTTTGGGGCACCGTTTGAACTCGAACACAGGTTAAAAGCATGCAAGGTAAACATGTTTTCTCTGCACCACCGCATGACGCTCTGAATTTAAATCTCGAATAGAATATTAATACACTTCCGATGCATTCTTTCTCTTACGCTGTCGCTAGAGGCATTTTAAATCTTCTTAAGTACTTTGAGCTACAACTCGTAAACAAATTTCTGAGATTCTAGAAAACAAGAACAAATTGAATTTTTTAATTAAAATACATAGAATTAATTCAAGCGCGTGTTTTGGCCTTCAAAATTTGGCTACGGTTCTTAACGCATTACAGACTGTGTTCTTCTAGCAATTAACTTTCGCAGAGTTTCTTTAATTACTTCGAAACTTGCTCGAGGAAAACAAACTTCTGATTGTTTTAGCAAGTTTTTGCTATTTCATCGTTTAAACATATTTAAGGTCCAAATTAGAAGGTCAGATTTGCACACGTCACGCTAAGTATAAAGATGGCTACGCACCGCATAAAAGCAAGTTTTACTTCAAATACAGACTTGCCATTTAAATTCAAAAACAATTAGATAAAGGCTTAAATATCAAGATCATTCAGCAGCCCTTTTCATCTTGTCCTACAAGAGTTGTCGAATTCTTCGTGTCTGCACCAAAAATGTTTTACATAAATCAAATGTTTCGTATGTTTATTGTTTACAGCATGAAAAATGCTACATTATCATTATTAATGTTAGAATGTATGTGTTCTTTGTATGTTAGATAGAATTAATTGTGTATCAGTAACGCTCAAAGAAAAAGTATATAGTGAGATTCCTTGAAGAATTTCGATATAAGAAGGCGTCCCTCAAAATGTCTCCAAATTATAATTCATTTATTAACTATTAATAATATCTATTAATATTTGAAGTCTAACCAATCACAATAAAATTTGACTACCCTTTTCTTGGCGGAACCACTTACAAAACAAATCACTAAACCTCGCCTCTTACAATAGAAAGTAAATATTTTATTGTAGTTAAATATAAATTATCTCCTTCTTTTAAGCATAAGTTATTCTGGTTGAGAAAACTAGCGACTTCAAATTGTTACGCATTTTTACGTAAAGTTAATACGGATTGCCAATGATTAATTTTTCCTATTATAAAAACAAATTGTTTAAGAAAAAAAAATACTTGTTATTTGTAGTTTTTTTTCAACTACAGGATTACTTCATGTATATCATCATTTAATATACTTTTGCTATAATTAAAAATTATATATAATATAATATGGCATTAAAGAATGACAATGTCGGTTATCGAAATATCATAATTTAAACAAAAATAACGTAATAATTAATACTACACTATTTCAATAGCTGTGCTTCAACGTTAGCAAAAAATAAGGTGCATTTGAACATATATCATATAAGAGGTCTTAGGTAAATACCATTTCTCTCATATATACAGCTCAGAACCCCCTATGTAAGCCCATTAACTCAACCCACTAATTTCTCCTCCATAATCCTTCTTTTATTATTTTTTTGAATATTTTAAAGTTCATTATTTTCTGCATTGCTTCTGGTAATGAGGTCCAAAAAGCTGGTTCTCTGCAATCTATATTCTCCAGTCCTTTTTCAATTCTGAGCTGGTATATATACAATACATCCACGATTATCCGCGATACTTGCTTAACCGAAATAGTCTGCTGAACATATTATTTTCATTATAATATTTTAGTGTAAAAACACCTTCAATTATTGTGGTTAAAACACTCATATTTATTTTCTAATTCACTCCTGCCTTAAGAGAGAAACTAATACAAGTGATAAATACCGGACACGTACAATGATCTGTATACGAGTACATTAGATATATAAAAGACACAGGACACTATTTTGACAATGCAGTTCATACAATAATTAGCATATACTATGTGACGTTTTATATTATCAATGTGGTAGTTTAGTCAGATGTAATTAAACGTATTTTTGAATAAAACGTCGTACTTCCTTTTCACCATCACACGCTGAAAATTGAATTTTCCATAATTTCGCTTAAGTCTGGCCCTCTCCCTTTATTTCGGACAATCGGTATTCCGCTGTATATATAATTTCCTCCTTTTTCTCAATTTCGGTTTACCATTTATTTCTATGCCTAATTCCTATTACTTCTAAATATTCATGTTTATTCTTTCATGCATTTGTTTTAGTAAACAATATTCATTAAAAGTACCCACAAAATAATTCTGAGTTTTTCCTCAAAATTTCCCAGTTTGTTTGTTTGTTTGGCTTTTTTATGGCGCAAGAGCATCTGGGCTATACTGCGCCAAAATTTCCCAGTCAGTATTGTGGTTTTTTGCTTATGATCTTTAAAATTAGGAAAGCTGCTGTAGTATAGCTTCTCTAACAATGTTATCATGAAAGATATATCGGTTTGGCTGATACTCTGGTTTTTCATCACTCGTGCATTATTTTGGAAAAAACAATGATGTTCACGTGATAATTCGAAAATTGTTGATTGACATAATAAAATAAAATTAGTGTATTTATCGCAGGTGAAAGCATATCAGGCATTTTGGATTAAACGATGAAAAGTGTAGTTTTGTATCATATTTTATATCAAATTTTATATATTTTATATGTGTATAAAAATGAAATGCATCTTTGGTTACAATTGCTGAGATGCATAAATTCACGTATATTAGGCTCTGTAATTAAGGACATATTTGGTCTTGTTACTATGACTTGAGTGCCGGTTGGTTTGAATTTCATCCCAGGAAAATAATAATTTCTTAAATTTTATCAATTATAGTTTGGAAAAAATAGTTTTAGAAAAATATATATTATCAAAAAAGGAATTATTTCTTTATTCATTTAAATAAAACCTTTCGTCTCTTGAAATTGCATTTGGGTTTTCTCAAAATCACTTGATTTATATTGTGCAACTGTAGCGTTCAGTATATGCCAATAGGTTTCACAAATATACTCAATGAGTATATTTGTGAAACCTATTGACATAACAATCTAAATTTTTAGGTAGATCATTTATGTATTTCCTTAAAATACACACTTCCTTCTAATTTTTTTAATTTCCTTAAAACTTTAATGTTGATAAATAGCAATGAATGTGTGTGTGTGTCTATAAGAAAAGAAAATAATAAGTTTTTTGCTAATTAATTGAATACATTCAACTTGGCATCGATTACTGATATTTGGCAAAGAATGAAAGCTCAATGTGTAATCATACCGAAATTACTAATTAAATGACGTAAAGTTTATCGTTATGACTGGAAAAGAGAGATATGCATGCGCGTTGACTTCTAAACTAAAATTATCGAATAAACGGTCTAAAATATTTATACCACGCCTTTTCAAGAAAAGATTTCGTCAATTCCTTTCAACACGACGAGAGGAAAGTCGTTAACAAATGAAAACCGTGCGAATATTTGTTAGGCTTAAAATGTCAATAGTTTTAAAGTATTGATCTGGAGGCATACATTTAGAGTGGTACTGTCTTATATAGAAATTCTTCAAGGAATCTCGCTATATACTTTTTTTTTGAACATTACTAGAAAACCTGCATGTAGTATTTTCTTCTTTCAATTTATTTTCACATGATTAAATTTAATCTGCTGATTCGTGTCTCAGCGCTCATTTCCATAAATATTCCAAACATCCTTTTATAAAGCTCTATACGTTTATCAAGCACCTGAATTCCAATGGCTATTTGAATTTTTTTTTTAATGTAATATACTTCAGACGAAAGAAGATTTATAAAAATGTTTGAAAACCTTACTGTCTTATATTGAGCAGCGACAAAGGAATTTATTTCCTCCACGTAAAACCCTTAATTGCGAAATGTACGCACTTGCCTCCACGATACTATATTTTCGTATTTTTATACGGCAAATTATATTAAATACCTCAATAATTTAATACAGTAGCGAAATAGATAATGATAAACTCCAGTTTAATATGCGTTTCTCTTCGAACTAATTCAATGTATTACTCTATCCGCATTATTGCTTTGAACTACTAAACAAACTAACATACAGAAAAATGAAGCAAGTGGGTGAATCTGAATAATATTATATAATTATACGTAAGTAAGTTATTATTAACCCTCTCCGGGTTAACGCATTGGCAAACCGGGCAATATTTAAGCCACAGGAACATGGTTCTTGTAATTTTTTGTGGGAGAATTGGGATTGGACAGTGTCCCATTTTCTTCTTTACAAAAAAAACTCTAGTCTGGCTTAAACATGGGTATAAAAATAATTAGTCTACTCAATTCCCCCCCCCCATGAAAAATTACAAAAACCTGCCCTGTTGAATTCATATGTTGATCAGTTGCAATTGTGTTAACCTCCTGAGAAGTGAAATTGTATCTTACACATTTTAAATATGAAGAAAAGGAGCAACGTTCCTGTGTCTCGGTGGGTAAGCAGGTTAACGCACTCCGGTCAATACTGAGGGTCTCTGGTTCGACCTCGGGCCGGGTTTGGTGTTTCTTTTAATTTTTTACAAAAAAAAGTTCTAATATGAGGTTATACGTGGGTGTAAAGATTATTGGTTTTAACTATACCTAGTTTCAAACTGAGCAAAATGAATAATGATAGTTAAGCGCAAAGATGTGTTAATTGCAAAAATTGAACTTTCGAGGTAATACAGTTTAAAAGTTTGCACCTGTAGATAGAAGTGTGAAATTTTGAGGTGATTTTTTTAAATGTGGCAAACCTCTTCCCAGATTGCAAAGATCGCCATAGGGACATCCTAGGAATGTCCAGAACGTTCTCAAGACGTCCCTAGAACAGTCTTTGTTATCTGGATTACACTAGAGAACGTACTGCAAAATTTAATAATTTGGTGTACGTGTAAGCTTGTAAACCTTGTTATTTCTTCAGAGTTCAATTTTTGTATTTATTACGTTTGTACACATATGCACTAAAAAGGTAGCTAATTTAAAAAAAATAGAGTATACGTCGCCCTTTATATTTCATGAAATATTTAGGATATCTGCAAGTAGTTTGATTTTTTCGAAGTTTTAAGAAAAACATATTCAAAATTGCTGCAAATTATTATGATAGATTCTGCCGACGAAATTACTTCTTGATAGCTACAAGAAAAGTTGAAAACTTGCATCATACAATTTATCTCAGAAATAATTAATTGATTGTGGTTTATTGTGCAAGGACAATGAAGGCTACGTTGCACAAAAGAAAAACAAATAAAAACACAGTTCAGGACCATTATTGCTTTTAATAAAGCATTACCTATAGATTTCTGAAATCAAAGGAAATGTTTAATGTTTCTAAATAGTTTTCAGTGTCAGGATGCAGATATATTGTGTAATTTGTATGTACACAATATGCTTAATTATTTATGGGCAGAAGGTTCTTAATCAGGGATGGAATCAAGGAGTAGGGCCGTTTCTACCATTAGGCCGGGTAGGCGACCGCCTAGGGCGGCAAAATAGCGTAAAAAATTAATTTTAAATCAAACAAAGAAAAAATTGAGCAAATGAGGAGAAAAAATGAAAAAGAAGAAAAATTAAAACATATAATTGTTTTCAAAAGCATACGGGACAATTACTTAAAAAGTCTTTACGGTGACAGTGTAAAAATTTTTGATGCGTTTTATCGGTAATTTTCCACACAAGTTCTTCTATATCTAATACATTTAAGCCTTCTAGCTCTGATAATACAACGTTGTGTTTTGAAATATTACTCCTTTAATATTTCAGTTTTCAAAAATATAAAATGTTGAAATTAAACAATTATAACATGTAGCAATTGTTTTACTATTCACAATATTCTAATATTACAAAATAACTAATATAAGTTTAAAATATAAATATAATTAACGGGTTTAATGATTAAAAGTATAACAGAAAATTTACATTGTTGAACCGCTGGATGTTGGTTGGGGCAGAGAGGGAGATCTAGTCGAAAGAGTAATGGTAGTAAAAGTGTGGGAGCGGCTTTTTTCAATTCTCGCATAGGGCGGCAAAACACCTAGAAAAGGCTTTGCCAAGGACTGATATTAGTGAACTCATTACTGATTGTCATTAACCCAGCAAAATCGATAGAGTTAGGCGGGCATGATATTTTAGCAATTATTAAAGTTAGTTTTCCTCGAATTGCAAGACCTAGAAAAGAAAACAACCATTCCACAGGCTGCATGCGAACATCCGAACTACTGGCCACCATCCTGATAATGTGTCCAATAGGAACATGAGACCAGTTTTGCATGATTGTTTTATTCTCAAACTTCCGTTTTAATAAAAGGCCTCCTTTACTAAAGTAATAGATTTATTTCGGAAATTTCATGCTTTAGACACAAAAATTAGAAAGACTCATTTTAATATAAGACAAGTTTGAAGGGGAACCAAGACCTACTGCTCCAATTCTTACGAGTCAGAGGAAAATTACCCTAGCTTTCCGGATTTTTTTTTTTTTTAAATCGTGACTGGGCTTAAACAAACCAATCTGATTTAATGCCTCAACAGTCATAATAAGGGATCCCGTTTTGATAAAAGCGGGTTTCTTTATTAAGGCCCTTGGGGGTTAATAAGAGAGACCTATTTTAACAAAAAATAAGATCAGCAAATATCCTACTGTTTGTAAAAATTGCAACACCATGAAGGAATCACTTGATTGAGCTGAAAATTTCAGGAAATGCAAATTAGGGTATGCTATTCAAATGATTAGAATTTCAGAGTCATCGCGCATGCGTGGGCTGAGCAGCGCCCTCTGAACTGCTGATGGATCCGTATAAATAGAGGGCTGTAGCGGGGCGTGTATGGTTATCTGCTAGTGGTAAACGTTACATGAGACGTCACTATGCCTCTACGACGAAAGAGGGCGACATTTCAGCAAGTTACGGAGTTTGAACGGGGACGAATGATCGGCCTTCGTGAAGGAGGGTTTTCTTATCGTGCAATAGCAGCTCGTATGGGGCGTAACAGCAGCACAGTGATGCGAGTGTGGAAGCAGTGGGTTCAAGAGAACCAGACAACTCGGAAATCCGGGAGTGGACGCCGAAAGGTGACGTCAGCACGGGATGATAGACACCTGGTCCGCATGGCGGTGACGGACCGTTTTGCTTCATCTGGACAGTTGGCAGAACGTTGGTGCACTGCTACAGGTGTATCATTGTGTGCTTCATCAATTCGTCGGCGTCTACTGCACCGTGGACTGCGTGCAAGAGTTCCTTTATACAGGATCCTCCTGACGCAAAACCATCGGCGCCTGCGGCTACAATGGGCTCATGGACATAGAGACTGGCGTGCTGATTGGCAACAAGTGGTGTTTTCTGATGAATCCCGCTTTAATTTGGGGTACAGTGATGGCCGCATCCGTGTTAGACGCTATACCGGTGAACGCCACCTTCCGGAGTGCATTATCCAACGTCATAATGGACGAACCCCCAGCGTTATGGTCTGGGGTTCGATTGCGTATCATCGACGATCTCAGCTGCTACGAATTGTGGGTAATCTTAACAGCAACCGGTACATCAATGAAGTTCTGGAGCCCGAAGTTGTTCCCTTCCTTCAAGGCATTCCCGGAGCTGTATTTCAACAGGACAATGCCCGCCCACATATTGCCAGGAATGTTCAAGACTTCTTTTCATCACAACAGATACAGCTTCTTCCTTGGCCTGCCTATTCGCCGGATATGTCGCCGATTGAACATGTGTGGGATTTCGTTGGTCGGCGTCTCGCTCGTGATCCTCGTCCCATAGCTACTACAGATGAACTTTGGGGTCGCATACAAGCAATCTGGAATGCTCTTCCTCAGGCACACATTCAACATCTGTTTGATTCCACACCACGTCGTATAGCATCACTTATTGCAGCGCGTGGTGGCTTCACCAAATACTGATTTTCGACATGTAATATTGTTTTTTGCTTTGTAATTTTAATCGTTTATTTGTATCAACACAGGTCGTTTGTACATTAAATTTCATTCAATTCGGACGAGTCCTTCATGGTGTTGCAATTTTTACAAACATGAGTATACATCCTATGAAAGTACAAGCACACTATAAATACTTGCATGGGCGCCCACATGGGCGGGCAAAGTAAACTTCAGCCCCCTATCCGTTTTATAAAAATTTACTTTACCCGGTTCTGCTTTTTATTTAATTTCAAAAGCTTTACGGTCACATTTTAAAATGATACTTGTTTGCTCATTAGAAATTTTCAAGTAGATTCATTATTCTTGTAGTATTTTACTATCTTGCACATTTACTAAAATGTTTGGTAATCTTGAAGGAGGTAACGATTTTTCTCAGCCCCTAGAACTACTTATATGGGCGCCACTAATTACTTAGCTTGGGCCTGTAAACAGAATTCCTTATTATGGCGGACGTCAGAAAAGTTTATAAAACATCCGATTTTAAAGGACCTATAATTGTAACAAAACCAACGTCTCCATGTAATTAGAAATTACGGTTTATTTCGATATCACAGCATTTATTGTAGTCAGTGAATGATCCCTAGCACTCTACACTAGAGGCGTGTCAAATCGTTCGAAAACCGAATTACTGAACCAGTCTTTTATTTAATAATAGATGGGAAAAATCATTCATTGATCCCTTTAGTGAACGATTGGAACAATTGGAACCAAATATTAATCTATACAATGCGTCCCAGACCATAAATATTTTTATCACAAAATTAATGTGGATCACTCCATGGAAAACAAAAAGCGTAACAAATGATTTTATATACCATATTAAAAACACTTTTAGCTACCATAAAAAATAGAACGCAAGTGAAAATTGCATTCCGTGGTAAAATGATGAAGAATTCTGTAAAGAAATTTGCATCAAGGAAATTACTCTTTGATATAAGCAATCAAATAATTTGTAAATTTAATTTAAGATTTTGACTTCGCAACCTGTTAATTTATCAGTGAAAAATACTTTTGAATCGGGATTATACAGGGTGAGTTTAATCCACCGCACCTCCGATACATTTTTGAAATCCTTATGTTATTATAAGCCTATTTGCAAATCATTGTTGGATCGGAAAATGGAATTTTATATTTTTTTGTTTTTTTAATTTTTTCGAGCGGACTATGTTTGTTGATTCAGCCAATCATGGGTTAGGGGAGGCCAACCTTCTTTTCAAGATTTCACGCCCACTTGGCGAGACATTCGACATGTTCAGCCAAATTAGTATAAGATTTATTACGGCAGTATTTCGTTCCAAGAAAATAAGTTTAATTATTGGTTTTATGACTATTCAACACAGAATAGACTGAACGGAATGATTTCATATTTTTGCTAGAAACTGATTACTCAATAATAAATTAGACAGGGCTAATTGTAATAAAGGTGTAATCTGCAGCATTCGACAAAAGAAAGCTCGCTAAATTCTTAAATGCAATTTTCAAAAAAAAAAAAAAAAAAAAGTTTGGCTGACATTATTTCGCGAAAACATTCACTTGCCGGATTCAAAATAAAATGAATGCTTCTCTTATGCACAAACTGAATTGCAACTTGCAATGTGATTATAAAAATTAAAGTAATTTGTTTAAAGTAAAAATAGTTGTAGTTATAATTTGTTTGTAGAAAGAGAAAGAATATAGAACTTCAATCTAACGAATAGAGAAAAAAAAAACTTTACAGCTACTTTAAAATCTAATACATTTAAATTTAAAAAGTTAACGCCAGCTCTGTATTACTGAGCGTATTCTAAACTTTTAGAATACATCCCGCGTTCGCTTTTTCACATTTTTCGACCAACTAGCTACCTCGCCACGTGTTGCCAAAAAGGTTTCAATTGGCTCTATTTTAACTACCTTTTAATATTTAATTTCTCGATTTCCATGGGAATATAGCTGCTAATTTTCATACATTAAGGATTTTAATGTGTCTACATTAAGCTCAATTAAATTCGTTAGATTCGGCATGTGAGCTCCGAGGAAGTGGGGGAGGGGTTACTTGTGAGTTTTCCTGACTTTCTCAGTCTGTAATGTAAATACGAGCCAATCTCCTAAAAATTCCTCCAATGAGGCAATCCTCTCTATCTCTCCAAGGGGGGCCGGTACCTACACGCTTCCCCCTACTTCCCAAGTCCTGTAATAACTTGAGAAATTCAAGAAAAGTTGAATATCATATTCAAATTTAGCCTTCTTATAAAGACCGAAGTATAGGAGGGGGCAACATAGGGTGAAGTCCAGGCCCCCACCACAAATAATTAATAGGCTACGTATTTTTGTACGAGAAAAAGAGGAATCTTGACTTTGTGCCAGTGGAACTCGTAACGTGTCTTATGTTCAGTGTATCTATTGGATAAAGTGAAAGAAAATACAATGTTTCAGTAACGTACGCAAACATTTTATAAGGGGTTATGGGTGTACTAAGAGGTGGGGAGAGTTTCGGCAATCAAAATTTAATTGTATACAGGAAAACAAAAGGTCAGTGGGGTTATGACCCCACCAACCCCTCCCACCGGGTACTATTACAAATGGTTTTATAATACAACTACCAAATGTTCAGGGCCGGACATTAGCTGAAGCCATTCCTCTCTCCCCCAAAACCGAGCAGTTTTTAAACACAAAAAGATATACTACTCATGCTAGGTTATACAAAAAGTGATCGCGAACTTGTTTTACAACTTTGTAATAATTTTACAAAAGTCTCTGATTGGAGCATAGTTTTCCTACCTTCTACTCACAAAAACATGAAGGTGCGCTTCGTAACCATTCATTAGTTGTAATATCATCAATCAGATAATAACAATTATTAACGCTGTATTAGGGTAAAAGGTCACTGAATTAAAAATTTACAGGACGGTGCATAAGCATTCCCAGAAAGTGGAAGGGGGTGAGGTTTATTTCAACCCACAATCCAGAATATTAACCATGTTAAAAAAAATGCACGTTAAAATCTAGGCGATGGAGGTCAAATCCTCGCGACCCCCCACCCTCTCACCGTTAGGATAGGCAAATGGGACGATGTCTAAATGTTCTCTAGTGCATAATTTTTAAAAACTGAGGTTTTTTATATTTATTAATTAGGGAGAGATTTAAGAAATAGCGATGGGCCGCCAATTCTAATAAACTGATCATTCTCGCGCGTAAGAATATTGTAAATTTTATTTTCGTTGTTCGTAACACGGTGAAGACAGCATGCAAAGTCGCCAAATTGGGCTTACCCTTTTGCTGATAGTATAGAACTAATGAAAAGGTTATCTCGGAAAAATAAACAACCCAGTAGTTACTCGTTAGCGCCTATTGGTGAAACTAGTCCAATCAGTGAACAGATGGCTATTTCAAAAATGTTTCTCTAGTGCGGTGGTTTGAACTCATCTTGTATATTCACGTTTTCGAAAAACGCAACTTCGACATAAATTATTGTAATAACACGAAACTTTACGAATGTTTAAATGAGAATTTGTCATTTTTACATTTTACTAAGCAAATTTCTAAAGAGCAATCTGGACTGAAATGGTCTATCGCCTCTACAATGGAATAGAAGTTAAAAGATTGACTTGCGAACCAACATAAGGAATCATTGTATTGAATCAAATCACATCTATCCCCCTTTTAGTGAATATTTTTTTTTTCCGTATGGAGAGTGATCTTTCCAATTCAGAAAAAAAAGAACTACTTCCCCTACCTAGAGTTCAGAACTTTTGTTTGAAATCTCACGTTTTCCAATGGCAAACTTCCTTGGCCTTTTCTCTTTTTATTATTATTATTTTTGCTGATATTTTGAGTATTTTGGGATTTTTCAATCACTCAGATTTCTAGAAAGAGGTTTGTCGACTTATTTGCTTCATTTATTTTTATTTATACGTTGCTTTACTTTTTTAACTCATCTGCGAAAAGCTAGGTGCCCTGATTTTCTCTAGTGGATCCAAGCATGGAAAAATGAAGCAAATGGGTGGTAGGGTAGAGCAGAGGGAGGAGGTCAATCATAAGGTTCATTATTTAAAGTATGCAGAGCGGTAGCGACAGTAAATCGTACCTCGCCTAAGATACGTGTTTTCTTCGAAAAGAGTCTCTGGCGAAGGAACGAACATCACGTCCGACAATGCACTCTAGATACTGCCTGCTCCTCCCACTCATCTCTACTCCCTCCTTCTTTTCCTAGCAATAGACGCCATTACAGGAAAGTTCCGGTCCCTTCTATACCACGCCTTACCCACTCTCATAGTCACTGCTTGCTTTGCTTTTCTGACTGTTTTTGGCTTTTTTTTCAACTGAAGAGAAAAAGAATGGTCTCTCCCGTCCAGAGACCATATCTTTCACAGCGAACCCAAAACCGTCTCTCCACATAAAGTCAGCTCTTCCTGCCTTCATCAAGCGACTCGGCCAGGCCAAAAGACGTGGTCAGATACTATTGCTACCAATCTCTCATTTATTCAGAATAAAAAAGAAAATGTTTTAGTGCGAAGTGGCTTTTGGTACGGAATTGTAATTATGCACTTGAATATCATTTATACATAATTATTAACATGTGACTTCCTTTCACAGTAACCAATTGTGTCAAATATTTCTCTATGTTATATTTGACCCACATATATATGTGAGAGTATGTATACTCCTACAAGTTAAAATATTATCTGGTAAAACAATAAAAATTCTATGAAAATAAGGCAATACTCTTTAATTCTAATATTCAATAAAAATATCTTTTTTCATAATTTGAGTAATATTCTATCCAGCATAACTCTAAACAGATGATTTAAGCA
>QLNU02015360.1:102470666-102490175 GCA_006491805.2 Dysdera silvatica
TATAGAAAGCTAAATCCTGTATAAATCCTGTATTTTTGCACATATGCCACCTCTTGTAAAATAAATTATCTATTCAACATCCTTACACAATTAGAAAACGTTTTTCCTCCGAAATGAAATTTTTTTCTGCGTCTAACGAATAAAAGATGATTCTAGTAACATCTATTCTGAATCACCCTGTATATAACTCTAACCCGTGTACTCTGAGATCTTTTATTTCGAAGTTAGTGGGAGGCTGTAAGGACTTTCCTAGGAAGCCTATATACCAAACGCGTTAACTAATTTCGTGTCTGCAAATACATATTGAAGTGAAATTCTGATAACTATAAGAATTTATTATGCACAAAATCAAAGTACTTTTTCTTAATAACTGAAAAAGGACAGATTACTTAGAAAAACAATCATCGTCCCTATTTAATAATTTAAATTTTAGTCAGCGTAGTCCAACTATGTCAAAACAAACGTTTCTTTCAGCTGATACTTCAACTGCTCTTCAAGATTATACACGTTCGCTTTTATGTTACATTGTAAACATCCATTCTTTCGTGAGACCACTAGTGCTTCATAGTATTCACATTCCGTGTTTCTCTGCATTTAAGATGACCTCCTTACGTGGTCGTGGTTTTACAGTAGGCAACTCAGAATTTGGGAACGGAACGAAGTCAGGTGTGGAAAAACAGGATCAGCAAAATAATGGAATGTTTTCCTCAACCAACCACAAAATCAGCTTATATCTACAATATCAACTTATAACTATACAACAATATCGTCTTTGTTATCTCAAGCATAGTCTTTGACCTTTTAATTAAACACTATCACTTTATGGTGAATTATCAGTTCGTTAAGTGCACTTTAAACAAAGGAAACGGAAGCACACTACGAAATAATATCCGTACAAAAGATTGATAACACGGCACCAAAAACTCACCCCAGTTGCTTTGTATGTTAACCATTATTTGGCAATTGCGTTAGCCCTGAGAAGGGTAATGATATCTTACAAGTCTGTTATACTACGGTATTAAAGAATGAAACGGTATTAGTTTTCAAAGGTTTCCTTTGGTTTTCTTATCACCAAGAAGAGATAAGAATCGACTCATTTCCCTACACCTTAAGTGCATAAGTATAGAAATAAAATTTAAGCATTATAGACTAATGAAAATATTTTACGAATAGATTATACATCTTAAGACCAATGATTGTGGGCAAAGCTGCACCTACTTTTTAAAGTTTGGACTGTCTAAGGTGGAAATAAGTGTTTGTACGTTGGTATAATTCTATTTTTCTTAACTCTTTTATTAGATTGGAATACATGGTTCAGCTTCTTGGCATCTTTAAGTGACCAAAAGAACCTCGCAATTGGTAGGTTTGGATTTTAAACCACAGAACCACTCACTCTTGAATAAGAGAAATGTGTAAATTTGGTATGTATTAAAGTAGAACGATTCTCATCTTAGCCGATGATGTAGTATTATCAGACGACGAATCACTCTTAAAGAAAAGAAGTGATTTATCTACGACTAGTGGTACACGAACCCGCAATCTCTTAATTTCCAGACAGGTGGTTTACCATTAAGCTACAGGCGTCAGCATTTGACCGAAAATTAAGACATTTTGAGAGTCGATCAATCACTTTTCTTTTCAAAGTTCCAAAGAATTTTAACTCCGTTGCTTTCAATAATTTTGTTGGGTGCATGTTCCCAGTACTTATTAGTTATTGGGATATTATACAGGGTGTATATGAAGTCTTTCCCTGATTAAGAAAATTAATGACGTAGAAACTGAGCAAATTAGAAATATAATTAGTTCAGCCAAAAAAGGTCAGATAAACTAAATTTCAAAGTTTACTCTATTTAATGTAAAAAATTGTTTGTTTCTAATTTGCTTAGTTTCTCCGTCATTACTTTCCGACTCTGTGGAATAGCCTGTATTTTTTACAGAAATTTTAATGAACTATGGAGGCCACTCTTCCATGTCTACTTTTGTAGTCAGTGTGTACTATTTTACTACAGCCTCTATCGTTCCCGCCTTCCACTACCTATGTTGCCCTAGCATGATTCAATCTCCATATCCATGCTAACATACGAAAGTTAATACACATAAAATCGTGCTCTATAAAGTTATTCATTTGAAGCCTGAAATAAATACTGTATACATATGGTTTTGTTCAATCAACTTTGATTATTAGAACTTTTGAATTACTCACGATTGAGTTATCATGGTTTTACTGTATTTACATATGAATAGCTTCCTACTAAAATTGGATTTCTGACGTTTCTCAAGTTTTATTTGACCTGTGAGTTACACTCTTGGGAATATATACTTGTATATGAGCATAGATATCATCCACTTACAAATATTAATATAGCAGCTTAGTACAGAGGTGAGAAATTCTTCCACAAATCTGATTCATATAGTTTTATATATTCGTTCTTGTGTTTTGTACTCAGCTTTTGAAGCATAGCGTAGAATATTGCTTGCGAAACACCGTTAGTGTTGTGCGTTTTCCATATTTTACATAAAACTGTATATAACAATTTATTTTACATTTCATAAAGTACGTATGGGGAGATTCTCAAAAGAAATACATGGGTTTTTTTTTCAAATAATTTTAGGTGATCTCATACATTTGAAATCAAGAAGTGTAGCTTACGTTGAAGTTACAATGGCCTTTGATTATAAGGGAACACGCATCACCTGTTCGACAATTCTTTATTTGTAAGTCCGCAATTGGTCTTTACCAATTAGCAGGAATTAAGACACGGCATTCGCCTTCAAAAGAACTGCAGTATATATATATAAACTAATCTTCGATTTAAAGAAAACTTCTGCAAATAAAAATTCCTTATTCAAATAAATGGCGTAATTTTTGAATTCTCTACTATTGTTGTATGACATAAATCCAGCTTCTACTTACGGATCTATCACGCACTCTTACACCACACCCACTACATAAGTGATCGCCAATGACATGCCTGAATGTCATACCCACTATATTAGTAAGCCCACCAATCCGTTTTATGCGAGTATACGTTTTCCTAAATAAATTTAAAAGCCGAGCTATGCATCTTGTAGATTTTGCTGATTGCTGCAACTGCCCACTGCCACGCAATTGGATAATTTATATACCTGGTGGGTGGTTCTAGAAGCATTCGTTAATAACTTTTACAATATTTCGAAGACGTATTCAATCCTTCAATATGTAACATGGTTATAGCTTTAAAAGGAAACGAACTTCATTGAGAAGGAAACAGAATATTATTTAAAATTATAACAAAGTCATTAATTACCCTTTCAACAGTTTATGTGGGTTTTATCCACTTGGTGCCCAAGAAAAATAAAACTTTTTTCTAAATTTTTATTTACACTTTTGGGCGTAATGGGGATGCCAAAAAATGTTTTTTTGTTGTTATTGGTTTTTTTTGTTATTATTTAACCCATAATTCCATGTAGAATATTCTCCACATTATGTAACGACTTTTCCTTCTAGTAGAAACTGAACGGATATAGAGCCCTCTCTATGCGGGGCATTATTATGGCGCAAGGACAGCAACGGTCAAACTATGTCAGAATATACATATTTCCAGAATATTATATTTTATAGGGTTACAGATTTCCAGAATAAGGGGTGAGCATTTACTACCATTTAATCTTAAATTCTGGATTTCTGTACAGTTGGCAAATACTTTACAACCGCTACACATCTTTAGAATTTATTTATGAGAAAAATGGTGGAACTTACTTAATTAAGAATAATAATCACATGATCTGAATGAAAATCGCCCACCACACCAATCGAATAATAGTCTAACAGAAAAAAAATTAGCTTCCCTAATTTGTTAATCAAGATTTAAGTAGCAGTAATGAAATGAAACAAGTGGCATCAATAAAAGGTGAAAGTAAGCGAAAAAACCCTCTTTATAATAGTTATAGGACTAATTAAATACCAAAAAATATATCAAAAGCTTTAAAAAGACTGGATTAAAAGAACTCGACATCTCTTTGACTTAACATTTTGTTAAAAAAATAGTCTTGCTTAAGGAAGTTAAGATAAATCTTCGAAAGATAAGCGCAATTCCATTTAGAAAAGTAAATTTGTAGAATACTCACAGCCTCCCCAGCGATATTTGTTAGATATTATTTTCAGTTCGAAAATACACGCGAATAACAAGTAATACAATAAACTTTAGAAAATAGCGTAGTACGCGATGGCTACGTATACGGTGGCTTAAAGAAGTTAAGCGCAAAATGTCATTAATTTATTCACGTTTACACGCAGAACCGCAAAGTATATTTCCACAGAAAAATACCCACAAATCTTTAGCTTTGATTTTATTCCAGAAATTTCATTACGTGCAAAAGCATTATAAAATCTGCAATGAAATTTATCATTCTGTAAGCTCATTTATGCAAATAAACAGAGATGGTATATTTTCTGCGTAAACAAATATTTCAAAGTCAGTTTTCGTATCAAGCAGTGCAAAATTGAATAAATTTTATCTAAATCTAGCAACAAACATATATAAAGACGCTTTTGTAGATAAAATTATAGAAGCTTATATAGCTTAGTGATCTTTTAAATATCTAAGAACTATTTATTATTTTTATATTAAAAGGGAAAATAATTTTTGAACGCAAAGATATTTATTTCCCTCAGATAAGAATAGAAATATTATTTTTTTTTATTTTCAGAGAAAGAGAGAAAGGTAGAGAAAGAGAGAGAGAGAGAGAGGCAGAGAGAAAGAGAGAGGGGCAGAGAGAGAGAGGTAGAGAGAAAGAGAGAGAGAGAGTCAGAGAGAAAGAGAGATGAAAGGTTATATTCGATCATGGTAGGCTAGAATTTAATTCTAATTAGTATAAGTGTACCCATTTTCAAGGAATCAGTGTACTCAAATTCGGCGGGGAATATGTAGTCTATGTTCCTTTTTCTGTTCCAAGTAAATACTGTATGCATGCATGTTTGTATTAACTGTAAAGTAAATGTAGTTCAAATGTTTCAGTCTGATTTAGAATATAAATTTTGAACTATATTACGCTTGTTTATATAAATAATTTTATAAAATAAAAGTTCACCGACTAGCTGAAAAGTCAAACTTCAGCCCGCTGCCATCATTCTAGGACGTTTTTATTTTAAAAGTCAAGAAAAAAAGTATTTTCATAAAAATAATCTTTTTTTTTACTTATTAACACCCTTCGTTGAAAAAAAATTACATTAAACATGGAGGGGGCTGCTCCTCGTCTAAAATTACATAAACAAATGTCCGAAGTTTATTTTGGATTAAAATCACCGATTGCAATTAAGTACACCGTAAAAGAAGTAAACTGAAATACTTTATGTTTGACTAGTTTAAAACATGTGTATGTAAAATGGAACTGCTAACATTCTTAAGACAAAAGGCAAATCTTAAATTTACAAACTCATTACCACCGGGATAAAAACTGGGACTGGTGCTCACGACACTTGATAAATCACCGACTGCGGTTGACAGCTAAATGGAATTTTCTCAAAGCTACTCCAGCCCAATAGGAGTTAAGGAAGAGTCCGCGTCAGTGAAGTTTGTCCAATTAAAATTCAGATTCGCCGTCATTAGCATTTATTGGAATAAAAGAAATAAGCCTATTTATTTACGAGACAGAACAGCGCTCGCTTGTTCTCTGAAGTCATCCCCTAATTTCCCTAGAAGAACATGCAGAATACGTTTAATATCGGAGCTGTGCTTTCTCTCCACCTCACCTTCGCCATCTAATCATCTGTTCTGTCTGGAAATGAAATAAAAATTTACATTCAGCACACTATTCTCGTAAACGGGCATTTATTTTTAAAGTCAGCCTATTGAAAAACATATGCAATTATGATACGCGAATGCCCACAGAACTGGTAATTTCGAGCAGTCTTCTTTGATGTGGTATTGAAAATGTATTTATCAAAGATATTATCACGTCCCAATTCTTCTTGATATTAAAATAGCGTATGAGGAACTTAGAAGATGTGCATTACATTTCTCATTTACTTGTTATCTGATATCTTTAAAAACTTTTCGAGGAATGATTGTAGATTGTTTGGAGATGTTTCCTTCTATTATTTACTTCTATAGATTTCTCCCATCTCATATAAACAATTATGTTGGTAAGCCAATGTTTTGCTCTATTGATTTTCGCATTCTGGCTATTATTAACTATCGTCATCGATCACATATAAGAAAATTAGACAGGCCACCAAGTGGAAGTCATTAACCTGTTATCTCTGGTGACTGCTGCTATTTGTTCTTTGTTCAATAATCGATGCCACTATGTGGAGAATCTTGTTGGTGAATTCCCCATAGCGTCTCAATATAATCAAGTAATTGATATTGTTCATTTGTTTGCTTTACAGCTAACTCCTTTTTTAAGGAAATGAGCGTGTTTTTTTTAATTTGAATTGAATTATGTTACTTCACGGACAGAGTATCTCAAGTGCTTGCGTATTTTGATAGAAAGCGATGAATTTCAAGCTAATGTCCAAATAACATGATATTTCATTCAAAATACAAGTTCATGTAACGTGACAATTTGTGTCCTATATCTAATGCTCATTGTTTTGCTTAAGAGACTCTTAGTGCCTGATATTTTTTACAACGGTCATTATTTTTGATTGTCTGTCCACTTTGGTGTCTGACAGCTTAAACTGCCTGACAAAGGAGGATATTTGTCTACCGTTTCGATATAGAGGCGCCATGACAAACGATTATGTATTATTATTATTATAATCTAATGATAGACATAATAGCACACTAAACCTAATAGCATAGATAACCAAATAAACCTAATAGTATAGATAAATAATAAACTGGATAATAAAATGGCAGACGAATGCATTAGCAGTATGACATTATAAGGCTCTTTTAAGATTCGGTATCGCATTCCGTTAAAAAAATCCTTTTAATTTACAATGAATGTATATAAAATTATCTGTGATTTCGGGATAGTAAAACTATATATAAATATAATGTAAAATAATCATTATATTTATATATATTATAATAATAAGGATGTAAAATAAATAATAATAAATAATAGAATATAAAATATAATACAAATGTAATATAAAATATAATACAATATAGAATATAATATATAATATAAAATGCAATATAAACTGAAAAATAACATATTTATTTATATATATATATATATATATATATCATTTGCAAAATTTTCTTTTTGATTCAAATTTCCTTTATTGTATTGAAAAATTTTTGAAACAAATCTATTCTTTGGAAAGCAAATAAATACGAATCTTGAAGTATTTTTCTATTTTTTGCGCTTAAAATTGCGTTTTGCCCACCATTTTGGGACATCATTTGGCTGAAATGTATTTGGAAGCAATGCCTATATTTTGTAATTTTTTATATTTCAAAGCAGCATGGAGATGTGGATACTTGGAATAACTAGAAAAGAACAAAAACGAAATGCTTGATTGAAACGGAAAAAACGACGGTTCAAAATATTATTGGCAAATATAATAAAAATGCTGAAATAGCAACGGGATGGGAATATCGCAAGAACTAACTAACAATGGACAACCAAAATTCTCATTTAGATTTCATAAGACCACCAAAGGCTTAGGAAACCTCCAGAAAATAAATGAATGGATGAAATAAAAAATAGTTTGGTTAATAGGGAAACGAATTGTGCAAGTTAGATAACTGGGGAAAGCATTTGGAGGGACCCTTCCCCAATAGGGGCTAGATAATGATATATATATTGCGATGCTTTTATAAAACTACTATTAATTTCATGGAAGTTATGTGAAAGTATAATCAAATATACTTATCATATATATAAATTTATACATATTATAATATTGTTTTTTTTTGTTTTTTTTAATATATATTTAGCAACAATTTATCTCGAGCCATCAATTAGCATTCACAAGTAAATAAATGATTTGGTAATTCAGTATTTCGGAATAATCTAATGGGGAAAAGAAATCTGACAAATATCGTTTAAAACCAAAAATCCGATCTCAAAGTGCGTCTAGACATTATAACTTTGCAAAGGAGTCTTGAAAGATCGCAGGCATATAAGGTGAATGTACGTACATCGTGACTTAACCACTCTCTAACTAAATGATTTGTCACCGTACTTGCTTTAATCACAAATTGCTCAATGGACGTTAAGAGCTATCTCTATTACCATCTAAAACTTCAATTCACGACAAACATTCTTCAGCACCTTTGAAGATGGATGGTTCTAATTTTCTCCGAATCATTTTAACGCATTCACCCTTCTCGCCGTCCAAATCATTGAATCCTCAGGATTTAGTTCTATCACACTTTTGATTCTGTAGCCCATAATTCCTAACCTTGCTTCAATAACAGGACCCGGACGCATACCTTTCTGGTGTTGATGTTGAATATACGAGGCAGGGAGCAAGCAATTAACCATTAGTTGACGGCGAACGAAAGATTATATTAACATTGCCACTCCGCTTGGTTGGTTGATGGTTTCGCTATTTCATGTCCAGTGACAGTATAATCCGCAACCAGAAACAAATAGTTTCAGAACTGACTCCGGCTCCTACCTTCCTTCACTTTTTAAGTATTACAAAGATGTTCAATTATTAAAATTATTCAGAAAAAAGATATTTTCCCGTTGTAGGAATAATCAGCAGGGTAGATCCCATTTATTACGATTAGGTTCATACAAAATGCGGTAATTGTTGGATAATTATAACGAAACGTCTGTGTTTTAGCAAGACGGGCAAAGCGAAGCGTTACATATGGCATTAAATATTCTACAACTGTCCTCGCTAATGATAGGAGCTTAAATAGAATGGGAGATTTGGCTGGATCAATCGTTGACCTTTCAATTAGAGCATACATTACCTAAGCATACAATCCCAAACAAATGACTTACTATAAAGCTTCATCTGAAAATGCCAATTACTTTTCATCTTGTCTCTTACGCAAACACATGGGTACTTTTTGCCTTTTTATATATATTAGCATATTAATAGCTGGAAAAAATAATGAAAATTGTCTTTCAAAACAAATATGAATTGTTTTAGAAACATTTAGAAAAAGTGTGGACGTGTATTTTTATCAATCATATTAAATGTGGAGATGTTTTTGTAAAAAGGTCGTGTTGGTAGTAGATATAAATGTTTAGATACACTCTTGTTAGGAATTAAAATCAAGATTTCGAACAGTGTTAATATATGCTATTTTTAAAGAACTACACAAACTCGTAATATTTGGATGGAGTGTATTTGGGACCAATAAATTTTTGAAGGGTTAATTAATTTTGTAATGGAAGAGAAAGATTTTTTCGATTAATGTGTATTACCAATTCTCTTTTATGGAGATTTCGAGGCTAACAAAACTAGAAATTCACAGAAATTGCAAACAGTCCAAAGAAGTATCGAAAGTTAAAGCTTGAGATGACTAGGAGACGTCAAAAAGAAAAAGAAATTCTTGCGAGAGAGAGAACAAATGGTGTCGAGTCCATCATTTTTAAACTGTCGAAATACAATGGGCTGGGCGTTTCGCAAGGAGAACTGACCAGTGATGAACAACCAAATTTTTATACTAGATCCCAAGGATCCATCGAAATTCTTGAAAGAATTATTATGCAAGGTTGATGAAATAAGAAAACAGGTTGGAGTAACGTGGAGGCGAATTGTCCAGAACATCATGCATCGAAGACATTTGAAGAGAGATCTTCATCCAACAATGGGTAGGTATTGGCACATGTACAAACAAATGTGTTTCTGTATTTTTTCATCAATGGGGCCATAATAATATAGCACAGTAACAGAAATATAGCCATAACGCCATTTTTATGTCATAAACTAGCAATTAACAAACGCCCACACATATCATCCGTATAAACTTATTTCTCATTGCTGCACAAATGTCTTTTGTCAAAATTTCCTCATTTGATTGTCTAGTAGACATACGGCACTAAATTTTGAAATCAAAGAAAGATGCATATGGCTTCCAATAGATTTGTTCTGGAACTATGAGGAGCATCGCGGCTTATTCAAATGAAGCTCTGCCTCATTCATTAAGCGTTGGGCAACATTAATAAGCACATTAAAGAAGCCTTTCATGCAGTCAATCCAACAGAATGATGGGCGGAACGAGCCTTTATGCCTGGCAATAATAATGAACCAGTTAAGATTGCCAACGGCATCCATATTGCCATTGGCCGGTTTCTGTGGCCGGCTTTATTCCAACGCCCTTCAGAGCCCGTCTAAGTCAACGCCAAACTTCGCACCTACCAGGTGCTAGAGTTAAGGATATATGACGAAATTTCTAAATTAAAGGTCGAAGACAAAGGATTGACTTTCCAGCCATCAAGATATCCATTATGCGCTTCTTGAGAAGCCAGTGTGATGCATATTACGGCAGACGCTATGATTATGTGGTATGCGAGTGTTTTGTCTTCTGTTCACCTGCAAGCCAAACAGAGATACGACTCTGTACGTTAGGAGAGAGGTAACACCTTTGTCTGCCTCGGGTATCAGCGCGTGCCCGTTTTCTCCCTGTTTCGTACTTTCCAGCTTTTGATTTTCCGGACAGCAAATATCCGGATCCCTTGGTAAGCTGTAAGTCCTGGCGCCGGATAATCGGAGCTCTTCTTGAGCCGTGAAAACACATAACACATAGACACGAAAGCATTGGCTACAGAATAATTATCCCACCTAAATATACTATTACATGTATTTTTTTCATTTCAAAAGATTGATGTATCAGAGAAAAGAAGCTGATAGGATCCGATCGTAAAAAAGATTTTCAATTGTGCTTATTGAAACTCAGATTATATTGTTAAGACTACTTCCATGAGTCGCTTATTCATAATATAATTTTGTTTATTTGAGTTTATTCACCTTACTCATTTTACAATAATAAACAATATTTGGAATCGTTTAACGATATTTTTAACAACAGTATTTGTTGTTTAAACTGTCAAAATCTACTAACAACAGTCATTATCTGTATATATAAAAAATAAAATGATATCATTCATACGAAGGGTCCACGATTCGATTCTGGGGCTAGAAAATGTCCCCTTTTCTTTATTAAAAACGAAAGGCTCTAGTTTAAGCTTAAACGTAGGTGCCAAAATGATTTGCCTCTAAGATTATAGCTCAGCTACTGGGTTACCCTACTTTGTTTTACGTTTTGATTTCCTTCGTTATTGGGAGACGTTTGTTGTTGGTTATAAATAATTATCAAATTATAATTAAGAGTTTTCGTTAAAAGTATTTGCTTGGCAAGCAATAAAAGACGATGACTTTCATTTTGGTTAGTTACAATTCGTGAAATGTCAGTAAAAAAAAGCAATCAGCGCAGGAAAATAACTTAATTAGTAAGAGAGCATAAAATCTAAAAATACTAAGACAAAATCAGAATGATGAAGTCAGGGGGGGAGCGTGGTGGAATAGAAAAATAAAATAAAGATGTTTTTCGTTTTGAATTAGGGAATCGAAAAAAATTTATTCCTAATTAACTTACCTGTGAGTTTTTTTCACTTCATATTTTTTCTAACATCTTTCCGAAAATTAATCTTTACATATAGCTTCTTTTCCACATTGATAGCTGCAGCGTAAGTGAGTAGAATTGGAGCAGTAAATACATAAAGAAAAAACATCTGTAAGAATTATAATTTGAAACATTTGTTGAAAACTTTGAATACAGGAGAACAATAATGCTTTGTAGATGGAACTTATACAAGCGAGCCAACTTAAGCATTAACTACAGTCTCCACACGACCCCGCAAGCTAGAATAGGCGCATTTTGCAGCCTCAGGAGACAAATGTTGAAATGCCCTGCAGATTCTCTTCCCCAGCTCATCTTTATCATTACAGGCAGTCTTATTAGTGATCCTTTCAAATGTGCCTCACACATAATAGTCAAGAGGATAGCAGTCAGGCGAGTTTAGAAGCTACATAATAAGAGCAACATAGTCAAAGTTATTCTTGAGCCACTTCTGACTTTTCGCTGGCGCAGAATTTTGTTGAAAATGTAATCTTCCTAAGGCAACTTCTAAAACCCAAGGCTTGACTATGGTTGCCAGAACGTTCCGAACGCTGAGAAATTTTACGGATTGAGATAGAGGCCTCGTGGTCAATGAGTTGCTGCACATTTGAAATGTAATTCTTACTCTTCACACACTGTTCAGATCGATCTTGTATCTTTCTGGCGGCTACAGGTTCCATATCAAAGTCTGGATTCCCCAACGGTTTCCTAATTCTCTGAATTATCCTCAACGTCAACTTAAACCTGTTTAGGGGAGACTGGGGACATTTGATCCCAAAGGAGACTTGATCCCTAGTGCTAAAAACAACATTAATAGAGAGTTAAGTCTTGTAAACTCGCAACGCTGGTACAGTTATCCTTAGTCAACAAATCTGACAACAGAATTTCTTTCAGCCATGTATGTTTTTACTGTAAGAAGAGATTGTTTAATTTCCTGAATTTGAACTTTTTTTATGGTATGTAGATTAAGTTTTTTATCTTTAACTAATTATAATTACAGTAATTATATGTAATGATATTTCACACTGCTTTTTTTACCTTGTAAATAATATTATTTATGTGTAATACAGTTATTTTTCCAACTGTATTTTCATGATTTATGTGCATTGGGGATACATTATCCCCGGATCAAGTATCCCGAATGTCACACACACACACACACACATATATATATATATATATAGGCTATATATACCATATTTTTAAATAGTTTTGCTTTTTTCTTCGTTTATTTTTCGTAGGTGAAGTCATGTGACGTTTTTATAAACGTAAAGTTGGTGTTAAGCCCAGGAAGAATGTCACCGTGGAAGATATGCAGGCAGCAGTAAAGGCGGTATTAGATGGGGGCATCATAAAGGGTACTGCACGATTATTTGGCATTAATGTAATGACATTAAAACGCTGTGTGAGAAAACAAAATTTTTCAGAAGGGAGACATTATTTATGATCCTAACTACAAACACTCTCAAGTGTTTTCTGTTAAAGAAGAAGATGCTTTACGCGAATGTTTGAAAGTATTAAGTAAATTACATCATGGACTTAGCCCTATGAAATTATAGCATTCCAGTATGTTGTAAAAAATGAAAGAAAGATCCATGAATCATGGGGAAAAAGAAGAATGTGCAGGGTATGAATAGTACAGAGGGTTCATGAATTGTAATACGTCATTGTCTCTTCCAACACCGGAGGCAACCAGCCTTAATCGCGCCATTAATTTCAACTAACACAACATTAATATGTTTTTTGAAAATCTGGAATTGATATATATCAAAGAAAAGTTAGACCTGCAAAAAATATGGAACGTTGATGAAAGTGGTTTTACCATTGTGCATAAACCACCAAAAGTAGTTGCTACCAAGGAGGGGAAAACAGATTGGGAACGTTACGTCAGGTAAGCGAGTTGAATTGGTCACACTTTGAGCAGCGATGAATGGAGCTGGTAATCATATATCACTATTTTTGATATTCCCTAGAGTGAATTGGCAACAGAGAATGATCAATGGGTCCTCACCAGGAACGATTGGTGTAAAACATGCAAGTGGCTGGATGACGGCACCCAATTTGTTGAAATTTTTGCAACATTTTGTAAAATATGTAAAGTCATCTGACAGTAATGAAGTGTTAGCTATAATAAACAATCATAAAAGCCATATAAGTATTGATAGTTTGAATTTTACTATAGAAAATGGAGTAATATTGTTAACGATACCTCTACATACATCACACAAATTGCAGGCACTGGATAGTGCTGTATTTACACGGCTGAAAAGATGTTTTATTATAGCTGCTCAAGACTGAATGACTAATCATCTTGCTCAAAGAATTACCATCTATCAAATTGCAGAGTTAATTGGAATTTCTTTTCCAAAAGCTATGGTTCCAAACAACATCATAAATGGGTTTAAGGTTACTGGTATTTGTCCCTTCAACAGAAATGTTTTTTAAGAAGATGAATTCCTGTCATTCTACGTCACTGACCAACCTTTAACATCAAAACAAACAAGCATGGATACGTCATTCACAAAAACACCAATCGTTTTTTAACTAGAAGTCATCCAATCATATCCAAAAGCTTTAACATCTAAAGCGAGAAATTCACAAAAAGGAAGGAAAAAGGGCTCAACAAAAATCTTGACAGATACACATGTAAAGAGACAGATAGAAGAAATACATGAACGAACAACGAAAAAGAAATCAAAAACCAAGAAAAAACTGCTCTTTGCTTCAAGTTTGAATAGCAATAAGGTGAAAAGTAATTATGTTAACGATTCATCGGAAATTGATAGTAACCACAATGTTGACGATTCAGTAGAAGCAAAATCACTTTATGAATTTTCTGACGAAAATGAAGACACCCAAGATGTATCTTTTAATGAGAATGAGTTTGTTATTGAGAAATTTCTAGGAAAAAAAAACCAATCACTTTGTTGGAAAAGTCGAAAAAAAATTTCTATTTCTGAATTCGAAATGAACTCTTTGAGAAAAAAAAGGATCAAGTGGTAATCAGTTTATATATCCTGGAAAAGTTGATAAAGACATTGTTGATAAAGAGGATTGTATTAAAATGTTGCCCAAACCCCTACTTCGTTATTTTTTAAACTTCTAACGTTCGTCTTACTAATAACTGAAACCCTGGAAACAAAAACATGGGCCAAGAAAAATCTTGTAACGTCTGTATTTCTCTGTTTAAACTTGCTCCAATTCTACTCGCACACCTTGTAAATTAGTTATTTGAGAATTTTACAGTGCAAATCAAACCGTGCCGGGACCTACATTTTTCTTGAGAATAGGAACCTTTTATGGCATAGAGAACCATGCGTTAGCCTAAAAACATCAATTTCTTCCGCCGTGCTTGAAAAAAATATTTAATTCCTGATGCATTATTCGGTTCTGGATACAGTTCTACAGCCCGAGGCTGGCCAAAGTTGATATTTCTTGTTATAAGTCCTTTGGGTGTAAGGCTAAAACTCCCATAAAAAATCCATATCCACTATCATGAAGATCAAAAAGAGCATGCCAAGATTCGGCATGTAATTCAAATTCCGATGAATGGGTTTCGGTTGGATACTGTCGACTAATCCATGGTCTCTGTAGGAAATAAGCCCTTCTCCTTTATTTTCTAACGTTAAAATATTTACAAGGTTATACGTAAATAATCGCTTTTAAATGAAAAAATTAAATTTAATAGAAAAAAGGTTGAATATCGACAATGCGTCCTACTTTTATGTTTTCTCCGGAAATCGTTACGAGTATTTTATTTATATTTTCTAATGAGCCTGCGTGCCGCAAGCAAATACCGATCATGCCACTAAGAGAAGGCGTGCCGGGTGTGAGTCACGACTAATATAAATTATCGTCACTAGCCCAATTTATTTTACGTGCTTTGCAAAACATTGCGTGGAAGTTTTTCATAGATATCCCATATTTTTAAACTCTAATAATTGCCCGCTTCCTGAGAACGCTTTTTTGCTTTCTTCGATTTTGTAAATTATTAATTTATATTCGATTTTAATGAAAATGACGGGCATTATTATGAACCATAAACGCCTTGTTGTGATGGCAACTAAACAATGTTTCGTGTTATCGAAAAAAATACTACTTCTTTACATAAATTATTGGGAAAATTCTTCACATAACATTTGAAAAATAATGTTGTCAAAGAGTAAGTCATGTCATATTTATTTTACATGCGACTGTGAGATTTGCTTTTATCCAACCTCCCTTTTTAACTTAGACTAGATAATATTCAACTCGTAAGAGAGTTTGGAAAAAGAATCGACTATGCCCCAGGTAACATTCGTATCAGCGACCTTAAGGTTACCTCTGTGTGTCTGAATACTAAAATACGGATGCTACTCCTGCATGGTTAAACTTTCCTCTTACTTCTTATCTGAGCGGAAAGGCAATGGAATTTTTAAGGGTGGACAGAACTATTAAACCTTCAAAAAAATTATTTACTTGTTTTATTAACTAGACATTTCTGAACATTTTAATATCAAAATTATAAACATTCATCTAGTAGTTCAAAAGCTATTGTGAAAACAGTGGCAGACTAGGAAAGTGTGTGTGTGTGTCCTCTTTTGCACTTCAAATGCGTTTATTTCCATTCAACGTTATTGGAGATTATCAGTAAGAAAATAAAAAGTTCCCAACCGATTTCCATAAAATTTTGCACATTTGTTTGGAACGTCATTTTCAGCTAAATGAAGTAAGATTCCGTTATTTCATGCATATTTATTATTTTTAATGTAAATATATTTTACGAAATATTCGTTCGATTTTCATATTTTAGGCTTTTATTTTTTCAGAAATCAACCGTTAAACTTTTGATCAAGCTGCTAATTCATTTTAAAGAACAGCTTCTATGCTTACCTTTAAGGCATGAATTATGTTTCTCAGTGAATTTTTTATGAAGTTATCTTACGAATGGTGACTGCGCATAGGAGTGATTTTAAGAAAACATAGTATTTAAAAAAAAATGTATAATGCCCAGAAAGAATTATTGACTATATTTTAATTGTACTAAGTGATATTATGTGCTGCAAAATTTTTATTAACTTCCCGCAAATGGCATCTCAGAAAATGAATTTTAAAAACAGTACTAGTTTCAAAAAAATTTTTAAATTTTCAAAACAAAATTTTAAAAATATTAAAAATAATACTATTATTCCACCGAATTCAACAGATTCTGGCAAAACACATTACAGTTCTCTCAATAGTGGTCGGTGCAATTGGAGCCATTACGAGACATTTAAGAAATTCTTGGAGTAACTGGACATTTAATATATAGTTACACTAGATTTACCAAAAACTGCCTTGTTGAACACATGCTACATTAGAAAAATTATATGGATATTTTTCAGATCTACAGATGACACTTGAACTAAACCAGAGACTAGACTAAAGAAATATTCATTTACTATGTGCTTTGAAATATATCAATGTATAGAGAAAATGATAAAATCTATTCCGAAATATGTTTCCAAAACATTGAGTCTACATTGTGGAACAGCATTTATATAAAGAATTCTTCCTCCCATCTGTTTTTGAAGACCACATTTATCATCTTCCTAGATTAAAAAAATCTTATAAATTAATTTGTTTTCATCGTTTGAACACTAGGTAGTCTTTTAGTGCTTTAATCCAGCATTGAGCATTACATGAAATTCAAATCAACCGAAGGCTGTGCAAAGGCTGTTGCGCATTTGTCGTTACTACAAATCTTCCAGAATTTGGGTTTGCCAAGTTAAGCATTAAATGCTTAAAACAAGTTTCTCTTCAGATAGTTTTCGGTATTCCCTATCGCAACATTTAAATTACTATCGGCATATGAGGCCTAACTATCCAGTTATTTTAATGATCAGAAGCAACCTACCAACTTCTGGTGCAGGAGCCATCCGGAAATACGGACATTGGTATGTGGAAAATGAGGATCAATCTTTGTTCCGTACTGGATTCATTTCAACTCTACCCTATAGGTAGGTATAATTAATTTTCCCAAACTTCCACTGCCAATAAGAGTACGTTTTCAAAGATGAGTTTCCACGGTCAGAAACAGTAGTTGTTAAAATGTTTTAGCGAAGCTTACAGTCATCTTACATTGATACAGGAGCTTCAGTTTCACAATGCATTTACAAATCTTGGGGAATGTGTCGAATTATAGTTTGCATGATTACTTCAAACCCTGAATTAGTACTTGCTAGCTGTGGATGTGTTCTTGTCTCTTTTCAGAACAAATCCTGTGTTTCGAATTGACGCAACGGATGTAACGCATTACCATATCGTATTCTTCTCATTAATTTTTCATGTGACAATGATCTGAACGCACCAGCAACACGTATTATTTCTTTAACACGTCTAACATATTTCAGTACGTAACCCATGCAAACTTCATTTCCTCACGTTCCTTAATTTTTCGAAGAAATTTTGTTCGTTGTTGTGATTCAGAACACAGATTGAGAAACATTATTTTTACGTATACCGGTAGTTTATATTTGAAACTTATAGCGCTTTGATTCTTAATCACTAGTCTCGTGTCATAAAAATGAAAAATTACTTTTCATTTACTGTCATAAAACTCAATATATTTCTGACATTTCTATAAAAAAAAACAAAGGAAATATCATCAAAACACCTGGGGGAAAAGTGTAACATCATTCTATCGTAAAAATGAAATTGAGTCATGTTCTTGTTATCTTCTATACATCTAACAAAATTTACCGTGAAAGTGAATCTCAAATTGTGTTTAATAAGTACTATTATTATTAGCTTTCTTTGATTTAATCCACTAATTAATTAATCAAAAAGGCGTTTACCTCTTTCTATCAAAATGTAATTGAATTTGAGAAAAGATTAAAAATACAATTATTAAATAATCAGGATCTGGGATAAAAAGGTTGGCTAATTTTTTCAGTGACAGACGACTTAACTTTTTGTTTTGTATCTACCCCATTCATGCCAAATGGAAAAGATAAATATTCTGTATAAAATTGTATATATCTTGATAATATGTGAACATAGAAAATAAAGGCATTTGTATAATTTATCAGTGCGCAAAAATTTTATATCAGATTATGGGAGATATAGAATATTTATAAGCAGTGGCGGATTTGTCAATAGGTCAGGTAGTAGGGCGGCTTGAAAAAATCGGAATATTTTAAATCTTTTTGCGGCAGTAGTGCGGAAAATTTATGAACTCTCATCATTAAAAAGTACACAAAATCTTATAACTCTGAATTGATATCTTCTGTCACCTCAATAGGCCGAAAGTTGTGAAAATTGAACTAAAAATGCTTAAAATTCAAAATGAATAAATAATCACAGATTTTGTTGATCCGTTTGCGGTAATGTTTAAAAGTTACTATTTTTTAACAACAACATCTGTACAAAATTTTAGAATTATACGTTAATATCTGCCGCCTTAATGGCACCAAATTTTGGAAATTGAAGGCAAATTTTTAAATAAACACACATCACACTTACCTCATTTTAATGCGAAAAGAAAATTTATTCTATCTTCTAGATATACAAATTAAAAACGCATTATTGCTTGTAATCTTTTTTGGACTCAAATTTTGGCATGTGTTTTCTGGATTCTAGTGTTGCTCTAATAAATCCATCCCTATTCTGTGGTCCAACTGTTTTTTCAGAGGCTTCAGTGATTAGTTTTACAATTCGCTCAACTACTTGTGTGTGTGAAGGATATTTAATAAAATCCCAGCCGTCCATTGGCACATCGTCCTGTAACACCTTCAGAAGTTTATGAGAACTGATTTCTCTGAGAACTGGAGGCGATGTCACATAACAAGTTTGCCAGTCAATGAGATCTACGTAGTCTGTTACTCCAAGGTTAACAGCAGGACTAACGAATCTGCGAACACAATTCCCATCTGGGCCATTTTCCCTTGCCTTGATAATCCGCCTAGCTGCAAGCGTCCTAATATGGCATCTCTCATCAGTTAACATGGCCAAAAGCATCATCTCTGGA
>QLNU02015360.1:102495791-102513332 GCA_006491805.2 Dysdera silvatica
TCACCCAAGTGTTTCTTTTTCGATCTCTCCTAGTTATTCCAAGCATGCACCTCTCCATGCTCCTTTGCGTTGTCTGTAACTTTCGTATTGCTCCAACTGTTAGACTCCATGTCTCTGATCCATAAGAGAGGACTGGCAATACACACTGGTTGAAGACTTTTCTTTTTAGACACAAAGGCAATTTCCCCTTCAGGATAAAACTGTTTCTTCCAAATGCACTCCAGCCAAGTTTAATACGTCTGTTGAGTTCTTTCATAATGTTGCCATCCATTGAAATCAGCTGGCCAAGGTAAATATATGAATCAGCAATTTCTAGCTCAATGTTGTCAACTTGTATTTTTGTTTCCTCTACAAAATTATTGAACATGATCTTAGTTTTTTGTAGGTTCATCTTGAGTCCAACTTCTTTACTTCTAGTTGAGAGCTCCTGTACCATGTCTTGGAGTTCTGATGGGTTCGTTGAAAAAATAACAATGTCATCAGCAAACCGCAAATGATTTAAATATTCACCATTTATTTTTATTCCCTTGTTATTCCAATTTATCAGCTGAAAAATCATCTGTAAAGCTGAAGTAAAAAGTTTTGGAGAAATGGTATCTCCCTGCCTCACCCCTTTGCCAAGTTTGATAGTTTTGGTATCTTTATGTAACCGAAATTTTGCACTTGCATTTTTATACACACGTTTCACCATGTCAATGTACACATCCTCAATGTCTGTTGATCTTAAAGAGTTGATGACTGCTGATGTTTTAATAGAGTCAAAGGCCTTCTCATAGTCAATAAATGCAACACACAATGGAAGTTCATATTCATGTGTTCTTTCAATTAATTCTCTTAATACTTGAATATGGTCCACTGTACTGAATCCACTTCGAAATCCAGCTTGTTCTCTTGGTTGAGCTGCATCTAATTTTTTCTGCAGGCGATGTGTTAGCACTTTTGTGAAGATTTTATAAATAGCAGGTAACAAGCTAATTGGTCGGTAATTTTTCAAATCCTCTTTATCACCTTTTTTATGCAAAAGAATTACTGTTGCAGAATCCCATTGGTTTGGTATGTTACCGCTGTTAAGACATTTGGTAAAGAATTTTGCAAGTATGTCTTCTACATATTCTCCAGCTTCTTTTAGGATATCTAATGTAATACCATCATCACCAGGGGCTCTTCCTTTCTTCATATTTTTTATTGCAAATGAAACTTCTTCTTTTAAGATTTTAGGAGCTGTTCCTTCGACTATTTCAGTGTCTTCGTTTAATCCACTGTTACTTTCATATAGTTTTTTGTAGAATTCTTCAACTCTTCTAAGTATTTCTTCCCTATTTCTTGTTACGGTGCCATCCTCTCCTTTTAATGCAATGATGTGTTTCTTCCCAACAGATAAACTTCCTTTAACAACCCTAAGGCTCTTGTTATTTTCAATGGCCTTCCTTACTAACTCACAGTTGAATTTTCTTATGTCTTCTTTCATGCTTTTGCGCAGAGTTTTACAAAGTTCTATGTACTCAATCCTGGAACTGGTATTTCGATTGTCCACCTTCATATCTCTTCGCCTTTTCATGAGCTGTTTCGTCTTCTCAGATAATTTGCTATTGTGCTTTTTACAGGTTACACCACCAATTTCCCCAGCAGTTTCAACTATTGTCTTAACAATGTTTTCATTTGCTTCTGAGATATCACTTTCATCAATAAGTCCTTCCAGTGCAGAAAAGCGATTTTTTAATTCCAACTTGAATGCCTCGGTATTTTCTTTTAATTTCTTTAAATCCACCCTCTTACTTACTTGTTTCCTAATGAGCTTCTGTCGTTCTAATTTAGTATTTAAGTGCATTTTACATCTCACCATTCGATGATCACTTCCAGTATTAAATCTGTTCAGTACACTGCAATCTTCAATAATTGATTTCTTGTTTGCCAGGATATAGTCAATTTCACTAGTTCCCCCATTTGGGTGTTTCCATGTCCATTTTCTTTGCGGTTTCTTCTTAAAAAATGAATTCATGATGCTAAGGTTTTCAGCTTCTGCAAATTCGATGAGTTGATCGCCACGTTCATTCCTTTCCCCATATCCGTATTTACCAACCGATGTCTCTCCTTGTTCCTGTTGTCCAATTCTTGCATTGAAATCCCCCATGATGAGCTTGATATGTTGTTTCCCTTTGGTGTGTAACTCTTTGATTTCTTCATAAAATTCTTCAACCTCTTCGTCGGTATGGCTTGATGTTGGTGCATATACCTGTACTATTTGAAGTTGGTATCGCTGGGTTAGTTGAACAACGAGCCTCGCTGCTCGATCTGATGTACTTTCAACTTCCAGAAGACAGTCTTTAATTCTTTTGTTGATTAAGAAGCCAACACCACTTGTTCTTCCAGTTTCCGTTCCTCTATAATAAAACAAATGTCCACTTTTAAGTTCCACCAACTCTTCACCTTTTCTTCTAACTTCACTGAGTCCTACAATGTCCCATTTGATCTTGTCTAGTTCCTCTTCCAATTCCTGAAGTTTTGCTTCAGAAGCAAGGGATCGTCCATTAAACGTAGCCAAGGTCAATAACAAACGGCAGCCTGGGCCATTCCAGTGATTCTTAGCACCCCCTGCTTTCATGCCACACTGACCGCTGCCTTGATCAGGAGCACTCCAGCACCTGGAGACTAGGGGCCATGGTTTCTGGTGTGTCAACATAATGGAGGAATTAGCCATAATTTCACCACGCTGGCTAGACGGGTTGGTGAATTAGCCCTCCCCTTCCGCCTTTCTATCCGTGCAGCAAATATTAATTTGCCACATAAATAGAAAGCTCAGCCTGCACCACTTGAAGGCGGGGTAGGACACTAGGTTACTGGCCTGGCCGGTTCCACACATCGTCACATACGTTCAGCGTGTGGGTCTCCTTCCAGTTAGATACCAGCAACCCTTTTGCAGGCCATATATATATATATACCCACACACAGGGTGTCTCAGAACCAGGTTCACGAACTTCTAGGAGGAGTAGGGTACACCTAGATGACTCGAAATCACATAGCAATGCTGGTCGCAAACCACTCACAGCGCTAGTTCTAAAACCGTCCAGCATGCACAAATATTTACAACCAGTGCGTGAAAAGCGCCAGATAAAACTCAGGTCAGCTGCTCAAGTGCATAGATGATTAGGACATCGCATTTTGCGCTTCTCATGCACTGGTTGTCACTATTTGTGCAT
Source organism: Dysdera silvatica (assembly GCA_006491805.2). Lineage (NCBI taxonomy): Eukaryota > Metazoa > Arthropoda > Arachnida > Araneae > Dysderidae > Dysdera > Dysdera silvatica. Next base: position 102,498,989 of record QLNU02015360.1, read on the forward strand.
GCTGGATGGTTTTAGAACTATCGCGCGGAGTGGTTTGCGACCAGCATTGATATGTGATTCCGAGTCATCTAGGTGTACCCTGCCTCTCCTAGAAGTTTGTAAACCTGGTGCTGAGACACCCTGTATATATATATATGCTTTGATTATATATATTTATAATTTTTCAATAGTTTATTTATCTGTATTGATTCGTTTATCTATTATTATTATTAAAATTTACTGTGCCTCGAACTGCTCCTCATTTTAATTGAGATGATCATTTATGTACGTAACAAGTATTTTAGAAAAATAGGATAGTGAAATACAAAACAGGGAAAGTATGTCCGTTTGTAAATGGTATTCCATAATGGGGACAGGAAATGCACTCAAAACAGCAAGTCATGATGACGTAATCCTAAAAGAAAGTGGTTGGCGTGATTGGCGACAACGAACAAGGACGTAATATGCAGTGTGGCCAGTAAATGAAATACATACCTTCAATCATAAAAAAAATATTGGTGAAGGGGATAAATCCGGCAAAATATAAAAAAATTTAAATATAAAAGCCTCTCAAAATAAAGCAGAGAATCACAACGTTTACGTTTATCAAGCTTGACTTGACTGAAGCGGCGAAAATATTTCTCTATACGTTTGTAAAGTAGTTTATTTCTTCATGGCCAAAATGTGCTAAAGAAACCTGATTTTTAATTTAAATTGCGTCGTATGCAAAATTATTTATAGGGACAATTTGACCCAGGTTATGCATTAACGGGGTAGTGGTATGAAATTTGCAATTAAAAAATGACAAAATAAAAACTAGCTAGATGGCTTACAAAATGTTTAATCTGAGATGTCAGTGAGAATCAAGTGTGCATTTCGAAAATAATCGGAAATGTAGCACAAAATATAACACACCGGGTCAATTTGACCCAGGTTGTGCACTTAAGGGTTAAGGATAATGAATTTGTGCATGCTGTTGTTATACTTATATGTTGTTATAGTTGTCTACTCCAAGCTAAGATTTATGTATAAAATGAAAACATCTGTGAGGTTTTATTTTTCATGAGTGTATTCAATAAATGTGGTTCCCCTTTTTATATTAAAATGATGTAAAATAAGTTCATGAATTTGGGCATTTAATTTTCTAGTAGGCAACATTTATAACTACAGTAGCTTTCTTAGTTAAAAATATTAGGACTGTGTTAATTAGAAACTCAGTTTTTGTTTTTCAAAAAAATTTTAAATAGCGCATAATTAGCATGCTAATTATTTTATAAAATTGCAGCATTGTTTTTTAAATATTACCAGTGAGGCTGTTTTTACGTATGTGCTTATTTTTGATATTCGGTCTTGTAAAATAAAATAATTTTTGGGGGTATGTGTATATACCCTAAAACATCATTCATTTGAATAGCCATATTTTAAAGTTTGATAACGGTATTTTATAGCGTAGATTTTGAAGTTCTGTAGATCATGTCGACGCGTTTCAGGCAGATCTCACTGTTGTTTGTCAGGAGAATCAACTGTAGTGAACTCCAAATAAGCGCAGTGTTCAAACACTATATATCTAATCTTCAGCTCTGTGGTGACAAGCACAACAAACAAGTCGAAAAACAGAATTTCAACGTTCTTCCATTGTCGGGAGAATAATCGCAATTTTAAGTATTTAGACCCTCCTATTTTTGCTCAACTTAACTCGCCTATATAATTAAATTTCCTATCAGCTTTATATATATTTATGAGCAGTTAAAGAAAAACGCGCAAAACGTCGCAAATCTATTCTAAACTCCAGCAATGTGCGCAATGCTGTCAAATTGTACTCACCAATTACCGCCGCCTCTTTTCCAATTTTTCCCCCATTTCCACATATTTTCCACCCATAGACGCCACTACCTCTAAACGAAAAACCGCGGCATAAAATGGCAACAACCTGCATTCACTTGAAAAGCAAAGTACACTCCAGTCAATTCCTGACAAAGGATAACGACGTCTGCCCGAAACACAGCGTCATACTCTACCCAACATCAAGAACTACGCTTATGACGCTATTTTTGGCTAACTTTTAATTCATTCCATATAGCGCATTTCGATTTTTAGGCTTAGTTTTTTCTTGATTTCAAAATTATGGTTCCGTTTAAGATACTTATGGAAATACTTTCGTATTTTGCCCCCAAATTTATGGCTTTTGTTTTCAACTTATGTAATATATACTATGCAGACGGAATTAGTTCTATACATAGCTTGAAACAAAACACCCGAATTTAATTTCCGCAATTAATACATCGGTAGAGAAGACTGAAGTCACACGTTGGACATTCTCTTCACTACATACAGGCAAGTCTGTCCTAAGAAATTTTTTTCATACTTCCTCCAAAGCTTCTGTCAAATCTGCCGTAGGGGAACGTTTTGTAGGACAAAATTAGATGCGGTGTTCCAGAGTTCGTCCAACAGAGGCTCTGTTTAACATAATAGACAAATTATATAACCTCTGTAGAATGAATTGAAAAACCCCAACCAAATCTCGGTTAGCAAGACATTCCCCTCCGGCATCAACTTTGTAGACGTATGGAGATATACGCGTACAGACCTATAAACCTGTTGCAAAAATCATGTCCAAAAGACTCACTGAAATCGCTTCGATCAATTATAAAAAGACGATATCCAGAGTTTGATTCATTTATGCAACCGTTTCTTTTCGATAGGGATGTCCCCGGATTCTTTCAACCACACAATTATATCTTCCCGTGAAGTACTCCACAACAGGACTGTAATTTACTTGGTATGTCGAAGGAATAATGAACCTTTAGAAAGTAACTGACAAAGCAATAGACAACTGGATAAGCAATGGTACAAATTAGATTCGAATAACGAAATGGAAATCTGAATCCCAGACCATGACTGAAGCATCTTTTCACTATAGAACGAATTATTTCAATTCAGAAGTTTATCATCTTTAAAATTTTTAAAGACGAGGTGTGATCGAATAAAAAATGCAGTCGTACGTATATACATTCATACTGGTAACAGATATCAGATCATATAAACCATTTTCAAGCGTGGCAAACGAAAGACTTGTACGATAAATGAATTTGGAGCCGTGTCTGCATTCCAATTTTTTATAAAAAAAAATATACTTTTTCTTTAGAGGACACGTAGATTGAACGTATATTTTTTCTCCATGTGTCTAAAAGTTTACTTCAGCAAGAAAAAGGGAACCAGAGAAGTGAAAAAGTATTGATACTCATGTTATCCTCAACTGAAAACTGGGCTCTGATCAAGATATTGGATAGCAAAATACTTATTTATTTGATATCGGTCAATTTCATAAATCAATCCATAACCTGAGCATTCATGCGCGGATCTTGCATTTTAGTTGAAGAACCTTGATCGTCCTTTTTGAATCTAGTCCAGGAAGTTTAGAAAGTTCTTTTGTGCAATAAAATAAACAAGATGATTTCAAAAAATGAAATGTAACTTTTATAGTCTGCTTTCAGCTAGAGTTTCAAAACTTCAGTGGCCTGAAAAGAAACTACTGTGGAGGGAGAAAACTGTAATTTTTCAGCAAGAAATATCTATCTATGTTTATGCTTACAATTAAAAAAAAAACTGACTCAGGTATGTTGCCGGTATCAAAAAAACAGTACGGGAATCACTTTAAAAAAAAAGAAAGGACTTTATACTTCAATTCCAGATTTGTTCAGAAGCTTTCACTTCTGTAGTATTGGTGCCATCTAAATTGATTCATAAATTCTTTAGTCTAAAATCGTTTGACAAAGTCTATTCATCTGTTCTCAATAACTATGATAGTTCTCATAACTACTACTAGTTTTGATATGTTAAAAGTTTTCAGCTTTCACATTTCTATCCACTCTATGCCAAAAACAGCGTTATTGAACACAGACGGCAGAAAAATTTTCAAACAGCATGTATTGTCTTTTATGAACAAAATGTTAGAGGACTCAATTGCCATAACTATCACAATCTCCTCAACGTTATAAATGACCCTAAGAACTATTATCCAAATTGAATATTCTTCAAATTGGGAGAAAAGAATAATACGTTATAATTAATTCAGTATAAAAAAATAAATTTCGTGTTTAGTACTCCATAGCAATAAATAAGTGATGAATTATTTAAAATTCCATTAAGCCTCCTCAAACACACAGTTTACAAAATTATTTACTAAAATCCGGCTCATTTCACTAAATAATACAAATAAAATAATGCATATGTTGCCTATATATGTGTGCATATATAATGAACTGAAAATTTCATTCCACTCCAAAATAAACTCCAAAGGTTTTGAATGAAAACGTGATATGGTGCACAAAACTTTTGCTCCCTCTAGGGGGGGGGGGGAAGGAATTTCCCTGCCTGAAGTATTTTAACATATAAAGTGAACAGATTTATAGAAGAAAATTATATTTAAAACTTTAATTGACACCAGTTGCAACATTTTATCATTAAACATGATTTACAATATTTCTAGGAATACAATACTAAGAGTATACACATAAAACTCACCATAAAATTTTTTTTTTCTTAAAAACCGCACGCCCCTAAACGTCAATTGTTTAAATTTGTTACTCATATCACTAGAATTTTCAGAATTTGAGGCAAATGGCGACTGGCAGAAGAATAAACCACATCTGTGTGTCTCGAAGCAAACTAATGAGTTGTACTGCCGTAAATTTGTAACATTCTATACTTATTTGTTCATATTAAAAGCACACACTATATCATCACAATTAGAGCTTTGATTTTAAAGCATTCCCCGTCACACATTATTAGTAACTAAATATTTTTTATGATATCCTCTAAACTTGTTAGTAGTAAAGAGCTCATAGAAACATATATTCTTTAAACAAGGATTAAGTTAGATTTTTATTCAACAAAAATACCATCTTTACTTTATTGGATAATCTGTTTCAAGTTTAAAACATATTTATGTGTAGAACTTGAACTTAAAATGCATCCGTGTTCGTGCGCGTCTGAAGATACACAATTTCGCATTTTTTTTTAATCGCAATGTTTATTGTCCTTTTGTTAAATTGATTTCTTAAAAGATTCGTCTTCAAAGATCACTCGGTATATCACGAGCTACTCAACAGCCAGATTATGACACATTACAAAATATTTAACACGAAATCACACTTACAGATTATAAATGCATTTTAAATACCAGAAATATATATATATATATATATATCATCAGTATAACAGAGACATTCTCCAAGGACATAGGAATGGAATTCGGCCTCGATAAGTGCAAAATACAGAAGAATAGCAAAGAAGATTTACCAGGCATCGAACTCGAAGACGGGAGACTACTGAAGACCTTGGACGAGGGCGAAACCTACAAATACCTAGGGATAATGCAAAAACGGCAGCAGGAGCACAAGAAAGTCAAAGTCCAGCTCACGCAAGCATTCCAAGAAAGACTTAGAAGCATTGTGAAGACGAAACTGAGCGGGAAGAACACCACGCAAGCAATTAACGCATATGCGGTACCAGTGCTCACCTACTCCTTCGGGATCATCAAATGGTCCAACACTGAACTAGAACAACTCCAGCGGAAAATGAGAACCATCCAGAGAAGAGCCGGACAACTACACCCTGCAACGGCAATTGAACGGCAAACACTACCCCGGGAAGAAGGAGGACGCGGACAAGCGGACCTCAAAGACTTACATGACAAGCAGATCCAGAGCATGAGGCAATACTTCCAGTTGAAGAGTCCCCGATCGCCACTCATCCAAGCCATAATACAAGCAGATGCAAATTACACGCCACTAAACCTGTGTAGTACCGAAGAGCGTGTCCTCGAAACAGCCAACGAACAGAAACTGAGAACTTGGGCCGGAAAACCATTACATGGCAGGCACTACAATGACCTGCAACAACCACACGTTGACAAAAAGGCATCAAATTCTTGGCTGGCCAAAGGCACTCTCCAGCCAGAGACAGAAGGATTCATGCTAGCCATCCAAGACCAAGTGATCGCAACAAGGAACAATCAGAAATTCATCCAGAGAAAAGACATAGAAAGCGACAAATGCAGACACTGTCATGCGGCATCGGAGACAATCCAACACGTGATGGCAGGATGCAAGATCCTTGCGCAGTCAGACTACAAACATAGACACGATCAAGTAGCGAAAATAGTCCACCAGAAATTGGCAGCGAATGCTGGCTTTCTGACAGAAAAATGCCCGTACTACAAATATGAGCCAGAGACCGTGCATGAGAACGAAACACACAAGCTTTACTGGGATAGAGCAATCATAACAGACAAGACAGTCCCACATAACCGTCCTGACATAACCCTCGTCGATAAATCGAATAAGACCACGTACTTAATCGACATAGCAGTACCCAACACCAATAACATACAGACAACCTACACAACGAAAATCACCAAGTACCAAGATCTCAGACATGAAGTACGAGATATATGGGGTATGGAAAAGATCCTCATCATCCCGTTAGTCATCTCAGCAACAGGGATAGTACCAAAAACGCTTGCGACGAATTTGGAGATACTCAACATTGACCCAAACACCTACATTGAAATACAAAAAGCCACAATCCTAAACACGTGTCACATTGTCAGGAAGTTTCTAGACATGGCACATTAAGAAGTGATGTAAAAAGAGGCTTGGGAACATGGCGCTCTGCCCGTCCCAAAGCCTGTTTCCGCCAAGAATGGGCGAGGAAAACTTTTATATATATATATATATATAAGCATATACTATAAAATGCAAAATGAGTAATTTTTTCTCGAATATTATGGCACATTATTGAAAACGCTGGATAGAAAAATAAATCCAGGAAAGTTGGTACCGTTTGTGAATGCTCATGATTTTATTAAAATTTATATTTTAAAACTTTGTACCTAAATAGACATTTCAAAAAATTCGTGGCATCTAGTAGGGAGAAAGTGTGCCCTAGGGCGTCATTGAGTCGACATTTTGATGTTAACTACTTGATATTCCAGCTTCTTAGTAAAGCGGGAAAATAAAGAAAATCGTGAATAGTTTTGAAGGAAAAGAAATTTATCGTGTTATTAAAAACGGCGGTTGTTCCACTCGGAAAGTACAATGCCGCTTCTGCCACCACAAAAACTTGCCTACAGGAAGAGAACAAGTCGGCAAGCAAGAAAACACTGTATAAGAATTCCTCATCTTGGAAGTCATTTATATTAAAAATCACACTTCTTACCTTTCCCTGAAAAAATGCATGAAGCATAAAAATCATATTACACCTATCATGTTATATACTAGTAAGATAAGTAAATGTTTAAAAATAAGATAGTTACATATTCATAGCACAATCATTACTAACTCAATGACATATGTACACTATTAAAAAGACACGTATGTTCGCTAAAATGTCCGTGAGACACAAAATATTAACTCGTATAAACACCCGTCAACTTTTCACTTACCTACTTGTATATACATTGAAAGTATTTTCTTAAAACGGAAGTTTTAAGTCCATCCAATTGCGTGCCCTTTACGATTGGAGTTTATATTGAATAAATATAGCACTTACCTTTCTAGTCAAAATACCTAGTTTATATTCCATATAATCGACAACCGACTTAACTGATCTTGATAAGACTTACCGCTGCTATGTGTTATAGATAAGTTTTTTCAAGACAAAGTCCAGACGCAATAATTCGATAGTCCAACTCTTTTTCCAAGGAACTTGTTGTTCGTTTCGATTTGCGTGGTTCACCTCTTTCAGTTTCCAGAATAGGAAAGTTCAGGTAAAGAAGTGATAAGCCTTAGAACAATTTCTCTTCTCCAGAAACATCAGATAAACGAAATTTGGAAATATTCAAGAGAAATATGTCTCCGGCGCTTCAACTGTTTATCAAAATTTAGTATTTATTTTTAGCATCGATGACACATAAATAAAACTAGAGGATAATTTAGATCAAAGTTTTTGCTTAATTTGTTTTCTTGATTCCAGTTTACTCTTTTGAAAGAATTATACCCTTACAATCTACCTATTAACACATAGTTGACAATTGCGCAGTGACATATGAGGAAACGTAATGCTGTATGCTCGGTGTGCAAGTCATATACTGATTACGCTAAAAAATGAAAAAAGTGCTGAAAACAAAATATATCGTTATACGCATACATTTATTGTCATTCTAATAAAAGCTATGATTATATAAAAAGCACATTTATTTTAAAATAATTCATCATATTTATTTAACGCAAGCCGATCTTTAGCAAATGATAGCCATAAGAGAGTATAAGACAAATGATGAAAACATATTCCTAGAAAATGAATAAATATTTCTAGAAATTCAAATAACAAGTGATAATTATAACAAAATCCAAAGATAATCAAATTTTCATGTCCTTTTATCCAATATATTTCTTTAAATATTTTTTCTGAGAGCTTACAGTGTGAAAGTATATTCAACAACATAATCCACAATGAACGAAGAAACTACAGGACATATCCAAAAAATAACAAGACAATCAATTTCTAAATATTATTTCACCAATTACTTACAGCTTTCAATTTCCACCGTGCATTCTTGTGTGTCCATCGGAAAATAACGTAAATCCATCGGACAATTGCTCGTGACTGTTAGCCTGAAAAAAAAAAAACTCTTGAGGTCAGTTATGTTTTCCACATCATACGTATATACTCGCACATGTATATTTACTAATTATATACATTTAATAATCTATAGAATCGAGACACGTCAAGGCGATTTTTTCGGCTTTTTTCTCCGACTATCTGTCATACTGCAATGCCCATTTGATTATTTGTTTTGCATATTTTACACTGAAGTGCCAGAAAAATTGGCACACCTACCTAATATCGTGTAGCCTCCTCGTCCACGCACGCAGAAGTGTCGCAACACGACGTGGCATGGACTCGACTAATGTCTGAAGGTATCCTGGAGACAATTCACACCAGGAATCCTGCAGGGCAGTCCACAAATCCATAGGAGTGCGAGGTGTTGGAGATCTCTTCTGAACAGCACGTTGCAAGGCATCCCAGATATGCTCGATAATGTTCATGTCTGGCGATTTAGGTGGCCAATGGAAGTGTCTAAAGTCAGAAGAGTGTTCCTGGAGCCACTCGGTAGCAACTCTCGATGTGTGGGGTGTCGCATTATCATGCTGAAATTGTCCAAGTCCGTCGGAATGCACAATGGACATGAATGGGTGTAGGTGATCGGACATGATGCTTACGTACCTGTCACCTGTCAGAGTTGTCTCTAGACGTATCAGGGGTCCCATATCACGCCAACTGCACACGCCCCATACCATCACAGAAGCTCCACCAGCTTGAACAGTCCCCTGTTGACATGTAGGGTCCATGGATTCATGAGGTTGTCTCCATACCCGTACACGTCCATCCGCCTGATGCAATTGGAAACGAGACTCGTCAGACCAGGCAACGTGTTTCCAGTCATCAACAGTCCAATGGCGGTGTTGGCATGCCCAGACGAGGCGTAAAGCTTTGTGCCGTGCAGTCAACAATGGTACACGAGTGGACCTTCGGCTCCGAAAGCCCATATCAATGATGGTTCGTTGAACAGTTCGCACGCTGACACTTGTTGATGCCCCAGCATTGAAATCCGCGGCAATTTGAGGAAGTGTTGCACGTCTATCTCGTTTAACGATTCTCGTCAGTCGTCGAAGGTCCCGTTTTTTCGAGATCTTTTTAAGGCCGCACCGCTGTCGGAGATTTGATGTTTTACCGGATTCCTGATATTCACGGTATACCCGTGAAATGGTCGTACGCGAAAATCCAAATTTTGTCGCTATCTCGGAGATGCTATGTCCCATCTCTCTTGTGCCGACTATAACGCCACGTTCAAAATCACTTAAATCTTGATAACCTGCCATTGTAGCGGCAAGAACCGATCTAACAGCTTTGCCAGACATCTCTTGTCTTATATAGGCGCTGCCGACCGCATCGCGTTACGCTGATTGGTTGCAAAGCTCCGTTATTTGCATACGCACGCCTGTACCAGTTTTTCTGGCACTTCAGTATACAAAGATAATCATCATTGGTGAACGAAGTTTATTATTTATTTCTTTTATTTTCATATACAAGATGATTTAAAATAGATGTTATAGCAACTACCGTTTTGATCGTTGGTCATAGGAAAATATTTTCGAAGAGAAAGGTGATCAAACTGTGTGAGAATTTTGAATATGATACATAGTTTACAAGGCGTTATACATATATAAAATTACAAGACGTAAGCTTTTATACCGGCGGTCTGTCAAAAAATTTCCAATTAGAGAAATGTTGTCTTGCATTCAATTGTAGGACTTTCACATATCGGCATATCGAAGTCGTGCGCTCAATAACAAAATATTGATATACGGGAGCTCTGTATGTAGAAGTTCTATTTATATATATATATGCAGTAGAATCTCCATAAATCAAAGTTGAAAGTTTCATAAACATTTTTGATATATCCAAAGAATATCTTCCTTTAATGTGAACGGGGACATAAAATCAGATTGCTCATCTAAACTTAGCGTATAGAAATTTGGATATATTGAAGTTCTTCTGCATAAAAGTTAAAATTCCCTAAGTTTAGAAATTTTCTAAAATTTCTTAAATTATTCAACTTACTAGAATCAACGGGAAAGCAATAGTGATGACTTAAGTTGTCTATATTTAGAATAGTTTTGAAAGCAATGATAGTTCTTGCCTCTAGTTGCAATTTCGTTCTCAGTTCATTTTTGATATCTTAAACGATTCTAAGGTTTATTCGTGGAACGTTTAACGTTTTTGCTGTTACGTCTTACATGCACACCGCTGTTGTTGACAGCATTCATTCCCATTCGAAAATTTTCAGCCAGTTGTGCGTTTCTTCTTTTTGCGATTTGCTATCCTGTACTTGGCAGGTTTGTATTTCTGGATATCTGACTTTTGTGCGTTTCCTTATTTTTCTTTGTTCTTTATTGTTTTACTTGCTTTCCGGTGTCTTTAAGGATAGCTGCAAAATTGTGTAAAGCCAGTTCGTTTATATTTCAGATGATTTCCTCTTGGAGGGTATTCTAACGAATATCATTCTGTTTTAGTAGAAATCGGTTACTTACGGTATAAGCCATATCGTCGAAATTTTCCAGTCGAACAAATGCAAATCGATTCAACTTTCCAAATAGCGCAATATTTTTTTAATTTAATAAGCGTACAACTTATCCAAAACCATCTTTCATATTATGGTTTCCTGTTTTGTCACAGTTTGACTGGCATTTTGAAACATGATTTAAAACAAATTTTTAGAATTTGATTTTGTTCGCGTCGTTTTCAGAAACTAACAAGACTGATTTCTACGTAGGCACCTGCGCCCAACAAGTGAAACAAATTACGTTAAACAAAAATTATAGAAAATAACTGACGGTGGTTAAAATTAATCAAATATACTATTCAGCTTCTCGTTTACACTATTAATCGTAGTATAATATTAATGTGACCCCCGCACAAATAGCCGTGAAAGTTAAAAACAGAGTTATAAATAATAAAAAAAAGTTCTCCAAGTAAGACATCATAAGTATGAATTTCAAACACAAAAATTATTCCATTCTTAGCGCATATAAACATTTTTAACCGATGAAATTTTTATATGCAATAAAAACGTTGTAATCTTTTGGTTTGAAATTTGTATATTTCGCGAAATAGGTTAGCAAATTTTGACATCATAAGTATGGCAATAAAGTACTCCGTTACTATCAAAAATAATTTTAACGATAAACCCATTATCAGAAACCGCATTTCTATGTTTTTTGAAACATACACGTTTTACACAGTGTGACTAACATGATATGTGTTGTGTTTTTATATATGTGTACAAGGAGAGTACACAAAGTGAGAATCGAAAAGTTGCTTCATTCTAGTTTTATAATAAAGTATATACGTTTCAATAAGAAACTAAACAAAAATTTTACCTAAATCCCCCATGGAATGGAATTATAGCCTCATCAAATTTGGCGAGAAAAGGTTATTTTCAGCAAATTTTACTTGATAAGCTTTTTATTAACAGCAGGAATGGCGAGATATTTTTGAAGTGATGTCACCAAAAGAGAATTAATAAACAATCCTTCATTCATGATAAAAATATTATCGATTTTGATTCGTAAGAATTTATGCATGTATTTGCAAAAATATTTGGAACTTTATTATTAGTCGATAGATGTCACGTTTTAGTTATATAAAAAGCGTTTATTTCGCTTTAAAAAAATAATATACGCACTTGGCTTTATTAAAAATACACCTACTTGGCTTTATTAAAAGTTAAAAATGTGTATGAAAATGGACAAGAAAATGCAAAAACAAACAAACAAAAACAAATTGGGTTTGAACAATGACTGCAACTAATAAACGAGGGATTTTCACAATTTAATGTGTAACATGAATTTTTGGAAAAAGTGAAATACACTTGTTTGACATTACGAAATGTGTTTGGTTTGAGAACGGGGTATGTGCTGTTATTCCAAGCATATATATTTAATCATGTCATTGAACGTTAGGTCTGATAATTGGTTGTGTATTAATGAATGTAATTTTGTTATGGTATTTCTTTCGTGTAAATTAATGTCATTAAAATGATGAAGTACATGAAGAAGATGATAGTTTTTGTGAAAAATTTCCCCTGCCTGAAAAAATACACATCGCAAGGTTGAATTAATTGAATTAATGCAGTGGTGCTTGTAGGTATATATATATAATAATTCGAGCAATGATTTATCTCAAAAATTGATTTTTTCCCCTCGTTTTTCTGTCCTGTCCAGCAATTTAATAAAATTACGCCATATTGATCTATTAATTGGGGTTTTATTATTTCTTTTAGAAATGATTCATGAATATCTGTGCAGGATTTCCCACTTTTTGTGCATGTAAGTACTACGTTTGGTGGTTGGCTGAATAATTTCTGCGAACACGAGAGCCAAAAGTACCTGTGTTTTCTTGGTGTACGAGTAAAAATTTTGCTAAGATTGTACCACTCTAAATTACGATGACGGATTGTACGGTATACGAATGCGAAATTGCATTACTATTCTCAACAACACTGTAAATGTGTTGTACGCCTTTTGGCGAAAAGGTGCATAATTGTGGCAGTTCTTCAGCAAAGCCTGTTTGATCGCTATTAAAAATACAATTGCACGAATAATCTTGCATTTTTTCACAGGCTTGAAGTGGAAATGCAATGGCTGCATTTTCTATTTGTTCGTCATTTTGTAATTTTACTTTCGTAACGAGTTTAGTAATTTTTAGTCCAACTATACCAAATTTCTTTTTAAAAGACGCCAAAAACTTATTAGATGCTATAAAATTTGAAAAAAATTTTTTTCGCAACATCAAGAGGCCAAATTTTCAGATCAACTTCATGCAATGGAACTCCATTCGACCTGGCTTTGAAAAATTTCTCATGCATTTGTGTTTTAATAGTATTTAGCTATTGAATTCTGTTCCCCATATTAGCAAGGTATATTTTCATTCTATAAATTTGTGATAGTGTTAAATTGTCATTTCCAAAACGATCTTGAATTGAGTATAGACCGTCGACGTCCTAAAGCCGTCCAGGAGTAAGCTACAACTTCTTTCATATATTCTAGTGAATATGATGACGAACTACATAAAAATTTTCAGGTGTTGTTTCATCGTATGAGAAATCTAACCATCGACAATCTTCATTGTTATTAATAGGTTTTTCACAATAAAGATCAAAATTAAAATCGTCAATAACCTCGAAATTGTTAGATTCGGCAATGGTTTCAGCAAAAGCAATAATTTAATTTGCTATATTAATTTCCATTTCAGATAAAATTACATTCATTAATACACAACCAATTATCAGCTCCAACGTTCAGTGACGTGATTAAATATGCTTGGTATAAGAGCACATAACCAGTTCTCAAACCAAATACATTTCGCAATGTCAAACAAGTGTGCTTCAGTTTTTCCAAAAATTCCCGTTTCACATTAAATTGTGAAAATCCCTCGGTTATTAGTTGCGTCATTGTTCAAACCCAATTTGTTTTTCGCTTTTTTTGTTAATTTTTACACACATTTTTTATTTTTAATAAAGCCAAGTAGGTATGATTTTAATAAAGCCAAATAAATGCTTTTTATATAACTAAAACGAGATATCTATGGATTAATAATAAAGTTGTACATATTTTTGCAAATACGTGCATAAATTCTTATGAAATCAAAATCAAAAATATTTTTTATCGCGATAATGAAGGATTGTTTATTAATTCTCTTTTGGCGACATCGCTTCAAAAATATCTCGCCGTTCCTTCTGTTAATAAATAACGCATCAAGCCAAACAAAATAACTTTTTGTCACCAAATTTGATGGG
>QLNU02015360.1:102515120-102557213 GCA_006491805.2 Dysdera silvatica
CTGGATTCGAACCAGGGTCCCTCCGTTTAGTGAGTGAGCGAGTGAATTATGCAAGGAGGGTCATGGGAAGGGTGGCCGCCGAAGGGGCAGCGCTGTATTCCCAGACAGGCTTTTGTCATATGATATGACGACCAGTGGACCGAGAAGGGACACTGGGGGGGAGGGGGCATTGCAGGGGATTGTCGATCGAAACAGGCGTACAGAGACGCACAGCTCACATGATTGTCGTCATTCAACGTCGACCGGAGACCACCCACGATCAGTCCGCCCCGAAGAGCGGCCGAAATAGATGGATGGCGCGGAAGAACACCCCGGGCCGGCCGGTATTCCTACAGGAGACCACCGGACACCGTTGAGTGGGTGTGGTGCCGCGAGCGGCAGCGAACAGGCGTAAAACATTCCCCGCAACCAGGGCGCGCGAGACCAGCATAGTCCGGACAGGCATTACATACCAAATTATCATCCACTGTTTGCGAAAGCTGGCCCCCAAGCGATCGCAGCGGACGAAGACAATGACGAACGCCCGTCATGGACAGAAGGCCAAGCACGGCCCTAGCGACGAAGTCCGAATTACGAGGGAGGGCGGAGTCCGGTCCCAGAATAGCAGAAGCAGGCATCCATCCACCGCCACCCGGCGGCCAAAGTGAATATCCCAAGCACTCCGTCTTAAGCGAGCTGGAACCAACACCCGCCAGCCCGGAAACAGACATCCGCACGCCACCAGAGCTGAGACCGAACCTCCCTCCGTTTAGCCCGGAGTGTCTTGGACCGCTAGACGAATGAGGACAGGAAACAACGCTCTCTTTCTCCGTATGTAAAGATGTTAAGGTATTATTACCCTCCGCAGGGATAACACAATTGCCAAATATGGTCAACACAAGAAAGCCTCCGGGGCGAGATTTTTGTGAGTTTCTTCCTCTTTCTGACCAGAGGAAACTTGTTGAGTTTATGTAGATCTCTGGAAAATGCATTTACATCCAAATTTTGATAAGAACAAACAGATAATTTTTAGCAAATATATACTTTCCGTACTTTCCTCTAATATTTTCCTATAATTTTCTTCTTCAATGTATTAATTATTAACGAAACGATGAATACGCTAAATACGACCATCGCTCTGCTTATTTCTTTGGTTAATTAGGAAATATCACCGATTTAGAGAAACGTTGAAATGGTTAAAAATTTTAATAATACATAAACACGCTTTTAACAATTCAAAGTGATGGTCATCATCAGATGTTAGCATCTTTATCATCATATTCTTCATAATTATCATTATCATCCTTATCATTATAATTGTCATCTTTATCATCATCAGATGTTGACGTCTCGTGACCATCACTTTGAATGGTTGAAAGCATGTTTATGTATTATTAAAATTTTTAACCGTTTAACGTTGCTCTAAATTTATTTGATACTTTGTGGTGTAGTGATTTGCATTTAGAAAATATCAGTTTTTTTATCAATTACGGTATACTTTCAAACGGAACTATTTTATCTATATTACTATTAGAACATCGTAACAGTGAAAACTTCAATAAAACGCTATTCGTGCGACGATAGTTTACTTAAAGTGCATACCGGTCAGTAATTTTCAGTTCTGCATGCTCATGAAATCATCCGCGATGCAGTGGAGGCCTGAAATTAATTGAATCGAAATAAGATTGCAGGAATCGCCAAATTTAAGCGCGATTTAACGTACCAGAGTTGCATGAAGAGGTTACAGGCATGGAATTCCTGTCCTCGCGATAGCCTAGTGATGACGTCAGTGCCGAATTAAGGACTTTATGGACACTAGGCAGGAGCGCCTAGGGCAAACGCGGGGCCCTAGGTGTACTTCGACCGGCCCCCAATGACCTCTTCCCTGGGAAGTGGCATAGATATTTTTTTCAGGGCCGGGCCCCCCCACAGAATAGGTCCTTACCAGCGAGGGCCCCTAGTCTTCATCCGGGCGCCGGGCTGCAGCCCCTGCCGAAACCTTCTCCCGGCTCGGGCCCTAAGTTGGAATGAGAGAGTGGGCCCCCTAAAGAATGTGGCCTCTGTGATATTCAGCTAATCAATCGTTGAGTTTTTCTTTGAAGCTCATTGTTTATGACTATCATGTTTATTCATAACGAAACATGGATATTTGGAAAGAAACAACATAAAAATACTTCTTAAATTTAAACAATATCAAGTCAAACCAAGGTCCTTGAGGAGGGGCCCCCCAAAATCGCGGGGTCCTTGACCCGGGTCTATTTACCCTATGAGCAAATCCTGTACTGGGTAACTCGTTCACTTAGTGTATGAATCTTGGTTCGATCTCCAAGCGTGCGAAGGGGGAAAAATAAAAGCAATGAACGAACCTTTACTAACGAACTGTTCACAGTATTCCGGGCGGGGGGTTTCCTATGTTTTAAGAGGTTCGGATTCCTCGGAAAACTGTAGGTCCACTGCCCTACAGTGGCGTAGTAGTAACGCATTTGTTTATTGCGTCATTAATCCGTGATTGACATATAAGGGTATCGTCAAACATGTATCTTTTTTCAGTCTGTTGTCTAGAGCAGTGGTTCTTAACTTGTTTGCGTCACCGAGCACTTTTCAAAGTAAAAATTATGCGTAGCTAATTTAGCTAAAATAGCTAGGCACTAATTAGCTAAAATAGCTAGGCACTACCGCCGCCCTTACTCTAAAGGCACATATTTGCATTTTTGGCAGCTTGTACCTAGCCATAATTTTTCAAGTTGTTAGTTGTAAGACAATAAAAGCACGAATTTGTTTTCGAATTTTAAATTGCTTTAATTTTAATCTATACTTAATTTTCCCAATTAAAGTCATTAAAATTTTTAATTAAATGGAATTTTAAATATTCTTTTCTGAAATATCAATTATGCATATACTTCCTTGTATGCTTTTATTTTTTTTTTACATTTTCCTCATAAGGGTAACGATATTTTCACCAATATAGATACTAAACCCAATAACAGCAGTATTAGCGATGGAAGGTATTTTTAGGCCTTTGGGTACATAAAACGTCAAGCTTCCAAATGTTATATTTGTCACAAATTGCAGAGAAATTGGGAACTTACTTAAATAAACAAAAAATAGGAACGAAAAACATAAAGTAAGGCCAAACATTTGAGAACGAATTCAAAGTAGATATTTTAAATCCACAATGTGTTACCTATTTAGATCCTATATCTAAAACCATTTTTGTGGTTATAAAATTAAATTGCCACTTGGAATCAGAAAAGAATGAAGCCTGAGATATCCAACAATTTTTTTTTGTAATTTTTGAACATTGGAGTACGCGAAATACTTGGAAAGATTTTGTGGAGCACCAAATGCTCCACGGAGCACAGGTTGAGAACCGTTGGTCTAGGGGTCTTCAGCCCGCGTCCGCCGACATGTTTTATGCGGCCCGCCAGCTCATGAAAAAATACAAATTGTTTCACAAAAAAAAAATAACGTCACTATTAATCAACAACAAATTTTCAGGTAGTCAGCTGTATAGCAAAACGATTATTTATTGCTAAAACTTTACGTTTCGATTCGAGCTGTGCGAATCATCATCAGAAGAGGTTAAATTACATGAAAAACTTTTGAGAAAATTGTAGAATATACATAAGTTGCGGAAACAGTATAAATACGTTGAAATAAATTATTATGAAATTTTAGAGACGAATATAAAAGCCAAAACAGAAGGAAATGAAATCGAAAAATAAAAACTGACATTTACACGTTACAGTTTTGTTAGAATGGGTAGCCAAGCAACGGGAATGGTTTTTGCATCGTCTCTATTAAAATTATTAGGATGCTTGATGATCCCTATTGCTTCTCTGTATAATCTGGGCCAAAAATTAGTTGATTTTGCGAGAACTTTAGTATGGTCAAAAAGGATTAAATGGTTATTTAAAATTGAATGTTCTGCTATTGCCGATTTTGTTATCTGTTTATTCCTCACGAGGCTTTCATGCTCCCGTTTTCGGCACGCAGTGGATCGACCTGCTTGCCCGATGTATACCTGTCCACAAAAACAAGGAATTTGGATGGGATATACAACAGGAATTTTGTATGGATCCACAGGTTCTTTAGCAGAACGTAGGAAATTAAAAATCTTGTTTTTTGGAATAAATACTGTATCGATATTGTCTCAAAAGTAAACGGCCAATACGGTCAGTAATATTGTTTATAAATAGACAAGACGCTAGAGGTCGTACGGACTGCCCCAAACTGGCAAAACGACTGACGCTGACCGAAACTTCTGCGCATGTGTGTGGACTTATAGGAATTTTCCTAAAGTGTTTCCATTTACTTGGCTAGAAAAACAGGAGAAAATAGCTACTCCTTCCGCATTTTTGTGCACTCGGGTGGAGAATATATTATTATACTATACTTATTATTTTATTTATATGTATATATATTTTATGTTATATTTATTTTGTTTAATTTTTTAAATTTTCTTAATAATTGTTAAATGTATATTGTTATTAATGATTTTACTTATGTTTTTAATTATTAATATGTTATTATAGAGTATCATCATCAACCAATATCTATCCACTGCTGGATGGTCTCTCCAAATGCTTTCCAAACAAGATACAGAATATATATATATATATATATATATATATATATATATTATAATAATTACATATAATAAAATATAATAATTACAAAAATTCAGAAAAATTAAATAAATCATTATTAATTAATAAATATTATATATATTATTATAAGTTTATATTAATGTATAAATAATAATACAATATATAATAAATTTTATATAATATAAATTTTACATAATTTTATTATATATATATTTATATAAAATATTTATAAATAATAAATATAATATTAACAAATTTTAATAAAATATCAATATTAGCAATAATAATAAATAAATAATATATACAAAATAAGAATATAAATATATGTAATAAAATATAATGTAAATAAAATGCACATAAAATCTGCTTGCCCACTCCCCACCCCCAATAGGCAAAATATTTACACTGTAATGCACCTTCAGAAAAGTAGGAAAAAATAATTCTGTTTTTATATTTCTTATCTTGATAAAAAAAGAACACAATTATTTTAAATTCTGTTTCACGTTTGGTTTACATATACAGGCAAACCTTTTATAACGAACGGAAAGTTTGTTTCCTTGAGATTCACTATACTGGGGTTCGACTGTGTATATATATATCAGAATATTTTTAGGTCTTTACTGTCAGTAAAATTAATTTAACTACTCCACGTTTTTTCAAATAAGATCGTTTACAATGTGTAATTTTTAAAATAAAGATATTTAAAAAATTCTATATTTGTAAAGCACACGTCAGACTTTCGGAGCCTCTTAATTGACTCTCAAACTTGCGACAAAACAAAATGAATCCAAAAGATTAGGTAAGTAAATAATTGTTTGTGGTTTTACGGCTCAAAGACTACAGTGGTCATGCTGCGCCGGGACCTACTGTTTTCCGAGGAATCCGAACCTCTTAAGGCCTAGGGAACCAAACCCCGGACTACAGTGAGCAGTGCGATCTTTATGAGATCTCTGAGTAAGCGTTCTTTTTGCACTGCTGGGAGTCGAACCCGGATTAGCGGCGCACTAGGAGAACGCGTTACCACACTGCGCCACCGCAGGGCAAATCCACCTCTGCACAGAATACCATCGTTATAACGCCTAGAATGAGCAGTGTTGGAACTACCGCAAACACTGGTTCCCAAACTTTACACTTCTGGTAGATGGCACTCTCAAAAAGTAAAAAAAAAAATGCATGTAAACAAAAAATCGCCAAAACGGAAGCGGTTACCGTATTGTAAAAGAGCACCCAAATGCTTACAGATTGCAAATTTAGATAATTTTAATCATAGTTGAATATAGCTATGTTTATTTTTTTAATGTGGCGTTTTCCAAAATGAAACAAAGAGCTATTAAAAAGGAAAGGGATAGATAATTATTATATTACGTTTAAATTCTGAAAGGAATAATAGGGTTGAAAAGTATCTCTAAATCACACACAAACATACAGGGAGAGATGACAAGAAATTTTTGTCAATGAAGTACTTACCTAATTACTCCGTGTATATTTTGGCAAGCTGCACAGACTTACTTTCTAGACATACATTATATTTGACTTTAATTAACAAAAAAATTAATTTGCCTTGCAATTAAAAATTCACACACAGCAGATGTAACATGGGAAAAGTAAGCAAATAGACTCCCCGCAGTGCCACCTTGCGGAAATGTAAGTTTCTTTTATATTTTTTACCATTGGCAACAATGAGGAGTCGGAACACTATTCCTTCTAGGCACTATACCATCATTAAACAGAAATAATGATTAATTAATTGAGAAAGTTCAAAACATTGTAACTACACTACTGTAAAATGAAAAAAAGAACACCAAGAAGGAATTGCTGGATGGTTATGAAATTTACATATGTTAATGGGGTAGAGTACACTTAGCTATGATTTGAATGCAGGTTTAATCTCAGGATCAATGCATGAGTGCTCATGCCAAAGTACAACATAATATGCAAAATATAGTTGATGGTATTTAATTAGACACCCTAACAGAAGCTGGAGAACACGTAGAAGACATACTTGCAAAATTCTTTACCAAATGACTGAACAGCGGTAACATACCAAACCAATGGTATTCGGTAACCGTAATTCTTTTACATAAAAAAGGTGATAAAGAGAATTTGAAAAATTACCGATCAATTAGCTTGTTACCTGCTATTTATTAAATCTTCACAAAAGTACTAACACATCGTCTGCAGAAAAAATTAGATGCAGCTCAGCCAAGAAAACAAGCTGAATTTCGAAGTGGATTCAGTACAGTAGACACATTCAAGTATTAAGAGAACTAATTGAAAGAACACATAAAATATGAACTTCCATTGTGTGTGGCATTTATTGATTTTGAGAAGGCTTTTGACTCTATTAAAACATCAGAAGGCATCAACTCTTTAAGATCAACAGACGTCGATCATGTATACATTGACATGGTGAAACGTGTCTATAAAAATACAAGTGCCAGATTACGGTTACATAAAGATACCAAATCTATAAAAATTGGTAAAATTGTGAGACAGGGAGACACCATTTCTCCAAAACTTTTTACTTCAGCTTTACAGATGATTTTTCAGTTGATAGATCGAAATAACAAGGGAATAAAAATAAATGGTGAGTATTTAAATCACCAGCGGTTTGTTGATGACCTGCCATTTTTTCAATTAACCCATCAGAACTCCAACACATGGTACAGGAGCTTTCAACTTGAAGTAGAGAAGTTGGACTCCAGATGAGCTAAAGAAAACTAAGATCATGTTCAATAATTTCGTAGAGGAAACAAAAATACAAGTTGACAACATTGAGCTAGAAATTGCTGATTCATATATTTACCTTGGCCAGCTGATTTCAATGGATGGCAACATTATGAAAGAACTCAACAGACGTATTAAACTTGGCTGGAGTGCATTTGGAAGAAACAGTTTTATCCTGAAGGGGAAATTGCCTTTGTGTCTAAAAAGAAAGGTCTTCAACCAGTGTGTATTGCCAGTCCTCTCTTATGGATCAGAGACATGGAGTCTAACAGTTGGAGCAATACGAAAGTTACAGACAACGCAAAGGAGCATGGAGAGGTGCATGCTTGGAATAACTAGGAGAGATCGAAAAAGAAACACTTGGGTGAGAGAGCAAACTAGAGTAGAGGACATCATTGTTAAAGTAAAAGGGCTGAAATGGCGATGGGCTGGGCATATTGCAAGAAGAACTGATCAACGATGGACAACAGAAATTCTGAACTGGATTCCAAGAGACCACCGAAGACCTAGAAAACGTCCTCAAACTAGATGGGTGGATGAAATAAGAAAACAGGTTGGGGTGACGTGGAAGCGAATTGCTCAGGATAGACTTGTGTGGAAAGCATTTGGAGAGACCTTCATCCAGCAGTGGATAGATAATGGTTGAATATGATATATATATATATATTTAGGATAAGTATTAAGGCGCATGCCCAGAGGCCAAATTAAATTCTTTCTCAGCTTTTTATAATCAAAATTGCGTTGTTGAGCACAGGGTTTCCACCATTATAATTTTATTTAGTTTTCATTTCACTACTAAGCTACAGTTATGCTGTAGCATTTAATCGTTCTGCACTCATCGTTAAACTAATGTGATTTTTAATTAGCTATAATTTAATAAAAGAATGTGCTGTATGTATATACGTAAATATTATTGAATACTGCATCTTTCCCTTTTTATGTTGTAGCATTTGTTAACTAGGAATCTCTCCAGTTCGGGGCCCCTGGCGGACTCCAGGTCCACCAGCCGCTTAATCTGACACTGCTTCCGTTCTCTGATTCCATGATTTTGGTCATCTACTTACAACACTATCTCGAAGTCTTTCTCTCCTAATTTTAGGCAAATATGACTTTCACTCATTTCTTTAGAAATATCGGCTTTCCTTGGATAACTACAACTTATAAAGGAATCGCACGGTCAAGAAAAGAATTAAACCACAGAAGAGTTGTTTCTTCTTTTGTATCACCCTATCTAATTTCATAGTTATCCTTCATGGGTCACCTCTAATCACTCTTCTCTTGAAACTTTCCAAATTAGTAAAAGCAAACTCCTTAAAAATTTGAAAATTCCTCTGATTTTATTAGAATCATTCTAAAGATGCAAATGTTCACACCACCTCTAGTACGAACAACAAATTTGTTATTAATTTTTTTAATAACATGGAAAGCCACCAAGTTTCCTAACTCGTTGACTGCAAACACTTACCACAACATTCTCTCGACTTCATTTCATTACTTATAAAGGCCCCTATCAATCCACCCTCTCTCTCCCTTAAAAAGTAACTATGCTTTTCACTTCTTCCCTTCCCCAATTCGTTCCTTTTTTCTCAAACTCCCCTATCTATTAAAAAAATTTCTATTTGACTAGAACAGAAACATCTTACATGATCTTCGGGACTTGGCTTCCACAGCATTTGCTCAATTAACTCTTACCGATGGTATTGACAAATTCATTTATTTTATTCGTAAAACATTTACCAAGCCCATTACTCCTCCTTATTTTCTTTATACGTCTAACGTATATTCAGCTTAGCGTTTTAAATCAAATAATAAACTCTAACTGCCGTTTGACGTGAAAAACCTTGTGCTCCAAAAGGTTAGATACACTTGTTTAATTTATCTAATTTTTCGATCATAAAATGACAAATTACCTAAAAGGAAACTGACAGAAAAGTCCAGAGAAGGTGTCTAAGAAAGATTAAAAATTTTTTTATTTAAAAAAGTAACAATTGTAATAATAGTACTGTGATTTTTTTCCCCTAGATGTTATGTGCATATTGCTTAGCGTCCTTTACGTTTAGGTGCATGCTAATTTTCTAGTGCATTTAATGTCCAAATTGTATTGGTATACACACCTATAAAGTGTGTATCGGTGCAAATTATTTTGTATTGTAGTGGTGTACATTTATATGTAAGTTTACTGTTACGTGCAGTCTTAATATTGGAAAGGACGATTTTTTTTTAATCCTGCCGATGAATACATCTCTCCTTCCCTCCATATGGGCTGTTCTCTGCCATTACGCCTTTAAGAAAAACACCCCTATTGATTAAATTAAAGAGGCGTTAAAAGAGGCAGAGTGATGTGATATCACTGTATACCGATATCGTGTCCTGACATATAGAGCCCAGAAGAAAAAGAGATCTGAACGGGTCTGGACACTCTGAACAAACGAACGAACAAATTATAACAGCAATGACGAAGTCGATACAGGCAGAAATGACAAGTTAACATAAATAAATATAATTACAATACGCAAATGGTTAAAAAAAATTAGAATTATCGAGCAGAAAAAATATTTTAGTCTAGGTCCAAACCTGAGAAATCTCTGATGACCACCAATTAGACGGGGAATAGCATTCCAGTCTCTAAGATCCATGGAATTGATATGGTATTATAAATAATTATTTCTAGCTAGGATGGTAATAATTGTTGAACGCTGCAAGTTGGGTAAGTAGATTGACTCCACCGTAGATTTACCAAATCCCTCCGTCCTTAAAAATATACGTTGCCCTCGTTAGAATGACGAATGCGTTACGTTCGTCAGTACCAAAATTTAAAGCGAAAGACTCAAAATCTTCGTTAGTGGATCAAGTAAATTAGAGATGGGCAAAGTTGTTCTTTGGCCGCAACAATGGACACTTCTGCCCATCTCTAAGAGCTAAGCAGAATCGCCATACTGATTCGGTTTGTGACCAATTCTGCACATCTTCAAAGTAAATCTATTCAGAAAACGTTTTATTTATATGTTTTGCTTCTAAGATTGCGTTATAGGAGCGTTGGTGCTGAGGATTTTACTCCACCAGGATATATTTACGCAGACGACTGAACTTACGGGAAGCACAAATCAAGTCCAGTGAGTTCGAAGATGGCGGGCATGAACACCGGACCATAGTTTCTGCAAATGTACTTTATATGTGTTTTATGTTATAGTGTACCAGACTGATAAACTCAAAAGAAATAGTACCTGTGGAAAAGGTTCTCAAATTGTTGGGTTGTGGGAAAGAAGTCAACGAAATGAGTCATGAGCCATTTTTATGTTAGGTACTTCTGAGCATCGGTGTACATTTATTAATTCTTATTCTTTTTTAAAGATATGAAGTATTGAGAAAACTTGGAAAGGAAAACCCGTAAAATATTTGCACAAGACAGCCCACAGAAGTTTTTCTTAAGGGAAAACTACGTAAGGTGCAGTAAACACAAGAAGGGTAAAACGGAAGAACTGTTGGAACGAGAACTGGAAGCAATTCATGTGCTGTCGACGAGCCTTCGAAACAGAAGACTGAAGTTTAAATGTAGTCATCACTCATAAGCTGCAGGCTGATTGTCGGTTAAGATGACTGTCAAGCAGTAAAGAGCCTATAAAGTACATTTTGAACAATACACACTCAGCCAGAAATCTGATGCCATAAAATAATGGATGTGTATCAAGATTGGGAAGCAAACACTCACTGAGAGAGGTCACTGCTCTTTCTTGCGTTTCCTGAACATGAATGATAAATGCCTTAAAGTATGAGCAATTTATCGGTGTCAGCAAACTTCCTTAAAAACGTGCAATTTGTAGAAAAATAATGAAGAATTCAATACATCCATAGGCGTAGAGTTATATGGGCCCGTGTTACCAGAATTTCCAAAACTTTGAAATAAATTACGATTTTACACATACTGTAATGTATAAATGTACATAAAATGTGCTTGGCCCTCTCCAATAATATTACAAACTTTACGTTCATGTATTATATCATTTGTATAATACATGAAGGTTTATGTCATAGTATTTGTTTTATAAATACTATGGCTATACTTACTGCAAACAATATTAACCTAAACCATGTATGTAAGAATCTTCGGGACATTTCGAATGCATTCAAATTTTTAAAGTGTTAAAGGGTACAGAGAAAAGCAACTAAACTGGACATAAAATAGATCAGAACACTTAAAAGCTCTTCGTAAACACCTTGGTAAAATCTGTCTATATCGTCACTATAGAAGCCGCGAACTGATATCACTATAGGAAGCTCATCGTTACAGACAAGGGTGAATCTGGTACATTCTACATCTCTTAGGATTGCAGAAAATAACCTAATAGACAGATTTATCGTTACATATAGAATTCGCTGTGTAATGTCTAATAACCAAAGAAATCGGCTGAAGTATTTTAAGGAGATAGTGGAAGAATTGATCGTTAAGTATGAATCAACTATTTTATAGTTCATACTGAAACCTTCCTTTTATCATAATAGCCAGAAACTTAGCTAGAAAAGAACTTGATAAAATCCCTTTCGTTAATGTATAGACATGGGCGCCGAGCGTCAACGCGAGGCCCCAAACTCACTTCGATGGGAAACTATGACCCCTTCTCTGGGCAGTAGCATAGATATTTTTGGGGGGAAGTGATTGAGCCCCCAAATGAACAAAAAGTATGAAATAAGAAAGCATTTTTTTTTACTTACTTACTTATTACTTAATTATTTTACAAGATCACTGCTGAAAAAAGAAACTAACGTAAGCTACTGGTTGTTATTATTATTTTTTTAATAATCGAGTCAGGATAATGAAGTATAATTAAAAAACTATGCATTAAAAATGCACAAAATCTTATTAATCTGGATTTAGAGAACAATTTTTCTGGCCTTCCGGCTAATAGTGGGGGACCAGGCCACCCACAGCATAGATCCTTCTCAGCGCGGTCCCCTAAACTTCATTCGGGCCCCCCGATCTGCAGCCCCTTCTGCCCCCTCTCTTCTGCCCTGCATATAACAACTTTGCAGGTGAAGCAAATCCAATGCAATGTGGTATATTTAATTAAGCACAAGTTTTTGAGTAAATATTACCCAACTTTTGCAAAATAAATCTGTTTTATCAGTTAGTTTGTAGATGTGGCTTCCACACTCCCACCCCGTCTCAATATCTTACAACAGCCATCCTCACACCGTAACATTTCGCAAGCATGAGTCATTTATTATAAATTTTTTGCGAATAAGTATACGAACTTTCTTGTAAGCTATTGTGAAATCTACCCCGCACGTGTTGTAACTTTACTCGGTAATTTAAAATTAATATTATTACGGTTAAAACTATCCATGGTTTAAAAAAGTTAGAGATAACCATTGGTTGTTTCTTTTTGGCTCTTGAATGTCGTGAGCTAATAATGAAAACAAATATAGAGAGAGAGAGCAATTGAGTTTGGAAGAAGACGGTTATCTATAAATAAATTATCAGCAAAGCTTACGAAAGAGCACTTAGTAAATGGAATGAAAATAAAAACTACATTGTTAGGCAAATTGCCGGTAGAAACTAAACTTGTTAGATATAGAATTAAGATGAAGTGTAAGAATCGCAACAGAAAAAAGATTAATAAAGAAAAAAGCAATTTTAGATGATTTACGTGGATGGGGTAACTCTTACCCCAGGCATATTTTGAGTTGTAAATTCCAACGCATGTGCTTCCGAATTAAAGAGTATTTGTCCCTTCAACCTACAAGGGGCATACAAAATGTCCCTATTCCCTCCTTTCCTTTTAGTTTTTTAATTTTTATTTATTTTATTTTTTGTCTTGCTGCTTACCTCCAAGTATCTCTTGAGGGTCTCAATTTAATACTCACCATTCGGTTCCCTCTTCGCTATATGTCCTGGCCAATTATATTGCTTGATGGTTCGCCACTGGTTTACGGCCTCAGATATTCTATAATTGTATGTTGGTTGTCTTTTTTAACGAATGTGTGTTCAATATTTTACGAAAGTTGAAATTTCGAAGTGTGAATTTGGTTTGCCACTGCTTTGGTTACTTTTTATGCATGGTAGTTATAAAATAGCACTAATGTTATTTCATTCACAAGGACTTTGAGTCTGTTTTTTCTCTTCCTGTGTGTTTAAAATATTTTTTAGTGGTGCAAAATTTCTTTTTGGTATTCAGATTCTATCTGCCATCTTTCTCTGTTCCTGTTTTATAAGAAAAGAAATAACCAAAGTATTACAAATTTTTCTGCTCGTTCACTAATTTTATAATTTTGTTTATCACTGCAGTTGGCTTTAATTTCTTTAGTCCCGTCTTTTTTATTTTTAGCTCAAAATTTCCCCCGTCGTTTATAGGTTTTTCCAGTTTTTCCTTCCACATTTCTTATCTCTATATCATCATGTATAAGCCCTCTGCAAATTCGAGGTGTTTTTCCAATTTAAACTTTGTTTTATAAACATTGTTTCTAAACAATTTACTTACTTCCTTTTTGCTTATCTCTACATTGTTTTATCGCTTTCTATCTAATTATTTGCTGTGTTCTTTTTCTATCTTACCTTTATCCTTTCGTTTACTTTCATCCAGATTTCACTTACGGTTAACCGAATTAAGACCCAAAATAAAATTTCGCTCTTCCCTAGCTTTGAGAGTTGACTTTCGAACATCGCGAATTTAAAAGAAAATTTAATGTGCACAACTAATGAAACGGATGGTTCTTTTGAATGAATAAAACTGTCATAAATGGTTCAGAGCCACGATGTTCAACCGTAATTTACACATTGCTGTGCTGAGACTCCTTTTCATGTTTCTTCCATACATGGAAGCATTACAAAGTAATATATTCATTACACTCGCGCCAGACAAATTTTTCCTTTTCTCTTTTGTCCACTGTTTAAATATAGAATTTTGGCATGTAATCTTTAAATTTGTTCAAGTTTGAGGTAGAATTCGGTATTGCATGGATGATCAGGCGAGTCTCCACATGTGTCCATTTACATTAAGAGCAGGTTGTTTTCCTCCATTTAAATGTAACATCTATGTGTCTTTGCAGGTTTATATAAATATATTATAATACCACAGGTCGCGTTGTATAGACAAAGCACTGGAAAATAAAATTGATTATACGTAATGTACTTTGAAGGGAAGTGAGCTCTTTGAATAATATAATGTTGTTTTGAAAGCCAACTGGTAAACAGAATATTTTAAGTTTGCGAAAATGTTCAATATACGCAAATATCCCTTTTATAGTAATAATACGCGGAATTACTAGACGAACAATATGCTCGACATGAAGTTAAAAATACATCTCACTGCAATTGTGTCCAAGTTTGATTTCCTCTGAGTTTGAATTTTCGCAAACATTTCGTTTGTAGATTATGGTCAGTCGTCTAAATTTACCTAATCAATAGCGGCAGACTATCAAATTCTAAGGAAGTCAGTAAATTTATTTAAAAGTTAAAATTAATCTTGATGCAAAATAAAATGAGTTAATATGTAAGCTAGTGTTCTCTAAGTAAATGGATAATATCTAATGAATTTGGAGGTTTGAACGAGGACCCATCAGAACTCCAAGGCACGGTATAAGAGCTCTCAGGTAGAAGTAGAGTAGTTGGGTTCAAGATGAACATACAAAAACTAAAATCATGTTCAATAATTTCGTAGAGAAAACAAAAACACAGATTGACAACGTTGATTTAGAAATTGATGATTCGTATATTTACCTTGGACAACTAATTTCACACACATTGTCGCACGACAACATTGTGAAAGAACTCAACAGATGCATTAAACTTGGCTGGAGTGCATTCGGAAGAAACAATTTTATCCTGAAGGGAAAATTGCCTTTATTTCAAAAACGAAAGATCTTCAACCAGTGTTTATTGTCAGTCCTCTCCTATGGCTAAAAGGCATGGAGTCTAACAATTGCAGCAATACGGAAGTTACAAGCAACCCAAAGGAGCATGGAAAGGTGCATGTTTGGAATAACTGGGCGAGATTGAGAACGAAATACTTGAGTGAGAGAGAAAACTAAAGTGTAGGACATCATTGTTAAAGTAAAAAGGCTGAAATGCTGATGGGTTGGACATATTGCAAGAAGAACTGATCAACGATGGACAACGCAAATTCTCAACTGGATTCCAAGAGACCACCGAAGACCTAGAAAACGTCCTCAAACTAGATGGGTGGATGAAATAAGAAAAGAGGTTGGGGTGACGTGGAAACGAATGGCCCAGGATAGACTTGTGTGGAAAGCATTTGGAGAGACCTTCATCCAGCAGTGGATAGATAATGGTTGAATATGATGATGATGATATATACATACTTTACATATATATTTTATTTAATAATACATGGAGAAAGAGAATTTAAATCCTTCAAATGGTACTAATGGATAAAATTTGCAGTTCTGTAAACAGCATGAAAAGAAAAACGTTCATTTCTATATTCGTAGTTTAATTAAATTTTACCATTTTACTATACAGAAACAGTCTTTAAAACGATGATATTACAGATTTTAACATTAACATTTTTAAGCATTTAATTGAACATGTTTATACTTCTGGATAAAACTATGTTAAACGGAAAATTACCTCTGCAATCGAAGGTTTTCTTTTCACGTATTTCAATAAAAGGCCTCACAAAAGTACATGTAGCGATAGTACATACAAATAGCTACATTATTTAGTTTCAGTGTATATTTCAAACAAAATCTTCCGATAAACAGATGAATATCTTTCTATTATTCAAATACTTAAAATGATTATTAGCAAAATTGACCAATCATGGAAACGTAAAGAAATTATATAATAAACGACATAACAGTGAACGAAATCAAATGTTACAAAAATGGAGGAAAATACTACGAAAATGACAAAGAACAAAAAGTAGAAGCCATGTTAAAGGGAAAGGAATAAAGAAAATTTTGAGCAGAAAGAAAAGAAAAGCATGAGAACATGAAAGAAAAAGATGTGGAATAATAGGATATAAAGATGAAAAGTAACACTCTTGATGGAAAAGTGATTTCTGCCAAGTTTCGAGAACTACTTCAGACTTCGTCAAATGAACCATGTCGTTTTATAACTTTTTTTTCATCCTGACAAATTATGCTAAGCTTATTTATCTTTTGCATTATTTCCTGATATAATATCCTATTGATATTAAAAATTGCCACAGTTTTCTTTTAAATTAATTTCATATTAATTAGTATTTTAAATATTTTAGTTCCATTTAATAATAATTCGTGAAGTACTCTGTTAATTTTTATAGAAAATAAATCGAAGAAAATTATATAAAATCATATTTTCCGACAATCTTATTACGTTGAAAGGCAATTTGAAATTAAAATTCAAAAGCCTCATGGGCAAGGAAAAATTTTTCAACATTTTACCGCATGTAAATTATGAAAACATTACATAAAGTATATTTTCAGCCAAAATTAGATAGATATTAAGGTGGAACGCAAAAACTTACGTATGGTTCATTTTACAATTTTTATGATAATTTCTTTCACAATTTTTAAATGAATGAAACAATAATGGGAGGAAATAAATTGTGGTTATTAAAAATATGTCGTTCCCGTCAACACATACAGTAAAGGACATTGTCTATATTGTTGACTGTATTTTAAATGATCTAAATTACAACTTTAAATGAAGTACAATGGCACACAATTTCTATTATCATATGTGTATGCGGGGTTGAAGACAAAAGTCACACACACACACACACACACACACACAAAACCACTGAAGGTGCCTTGGTTGAAGAGAGCATATTGTTGTCGAACTAACCTGCCATACGGCATTTTCCTTTGAAATGCAATTTTTAAATGAAATTGTGTAATTATGTCTGTATTGGTTCATGGTAAGATTTTCAGTGATAAGATATACAAAGTACGTTTTAACTGCAAAACAAATGTGATTAATTAATCGATCATCTTCGCGTTTTCACTAAATTAAAAATGTTAATCAACGCATACCTGTATAACTCACGTTTTCAAATAATTTTTAATAAACCCATAACACATTATATACCAATTAAATTGAGAATTTTCTGCACTATCATGTGAATACGTACACTATAACTTGATTCGAGTGTCCGAGCATAATTTAATGGGAATCTCACACGCGTTGACGTTTTGTTTTAAAGTTTAGTTTATCCAAGACTACGAATACATATCTCCTTTGTAAATCTTTGGCTTTCGCTGTTAGCCTGAGCTGAACACCAACGTAGAAGTGATAAGTTACGTGATATCCACAAAAGTCACGCAAAAACCAATTCTTTGATCAGAGCAAGTAGCAAAAGAAATGATTTGATCCTGGCGAATCGTTCATGGTGCTAACACGATGAACTGCAAACTTTTACTTTCACGACTTTACCTATGATTACGTGTCAGCAAATAAATGAAATATAAACTCGTAAGTTTCGAACGTAAAAGCACATATCATATTTATTTTATCCACCGAGTAGAACCATGTTCATCTAAGAGTTTAAATTAAAAGGCCATGTTTTTGGTTCTTGAAAACATGTATATATTGAACTTGATTTTCCCTTCATAATCTGCACTAGTTGTTCAATACCTGATTGTGAAAGACAGAGAGTATGTGACATTAGAGTTTCTAATATATCCTAGTCAATATAATAAAAATTAGGCGAAGTAGTATATAAAATATTTATATAACAATTTAGGACCTTCAGACAGTGGAAATGTTTCACTCGAAAAAATATGAATAACTCTGCAAAAATAACTGATTTTTACTTCAATGGTACTTTAGTATAGTAATGGGCATATTTACTTAAACCTATGCTAAATACGACATTCGAATAGATATTTTACAGAGTACAATACAGCATGTCTTTGAGTTTTGGTAATACAATTATATTCGGTATTGGGTATATTGTATTGAAGGTTTGGCTGGGTAGTTGAGAAGACCGGTAACAATAAGAGCTAGTGGGATATGTGTTTGCAATTCTTATGTAAGGCTTGGACTATTCTATTTTTGAGTGAGATGGTGATTTCCTTTTATTCTACATCTCATACCAGAAGTGGACATCTCAAACGGGGTATTGCTGCATGAGAAAGAAAACAGGTCTTAAATGTAGGGCTGTTAATGGAAACTGCGAATAGAGAATTAGAAAAAGCCATGAGATACGCCATCTGTTTGAAGATTAGGAAATTCGTAGCAGAAAAAAGATTTGGATGTCTCGGACATGTAAAAAGTATTAAAGAAAATAGAATGAATGAGACAGCTATGAGAACCAATGCGAAAGACAGAAGTAAAATTGGACGCTCTAAGGAAAGGATGATAGATGGAGGAAAGGAAGACCGCAGAAAAATGGTAATATAAGAATGGCGAAGGAATGCTCTAGAGGCAAAAGCGTGGGCGACGACCATTAAGGAGGCCCAGGTCCTTTAGGGACTGAAGCGTCAGAACAAGAAGATGATCCCAAACTGAAATACGTAGTGTCTACACTCGGAATAAAATTTGTTTGGCAAACTTCAGTGTCGCTTGAAGAGGTACAATATTTAATGCACCAGTTATATTGCTGGTAATATAGTATCCTAATACCGAAGTTGAGCTTTGTTGTTTAGGAGAAAAGGGGACGCCGTCCTCATCCTGGATTCGAACCAGGGTCCCTCCGTCGAGCCGGTGTCTTGACAGCTAGACCAACGATGATAGGAACAACGCTCTCTTTCTCCGTATATAAGGATGTAAGATATTATTACCCTTCACAGGGATAACACAATTGCCAAATAATGGTTCGTCTAGCGGTCAAAACACGCTGGGCTCAACGGGGGACCCTGGTTCGACTCCAGGATGAGGACGGCGTCTCTTTTTCTCCTAAACAAAAAAAGCTCTAAATTGAGTTAATTATACATGAGTGCAGAAATTATTGTATAATAAATTCCCCCACGAAAAACTCACAAAAAACTCGCCTCGGTGGCTTTGTGTGTTGGCCATTATTTGGCAATTGTGTTATCCCTGTGAAGGGTAATAATATCTTAAAATACGAGTACGTTTTAAATCACAGAATAAAGGGTAAGACGTAATACTTTTTTCTGTCTTTGTTAAGAAGCTGTCAGGTGAAGAAAGCAGCATCATTAACCTCATTAATTTAATAATTTATTCAAGTAACATATAATTTTGTATATGCAGTGTTTACTTTATATATATATATATACATTTTAAATAACTATCATACAAATGAGAAAATATTTTTTTATTTTCGTAAAATCAAACACAAACCCTTGATATTTTCTTTGGTGCAAAGATTGAAAACAATATACTAAACGGTCTGAGACCGCTCCTGGATTTAGTCGCCCAAGTGCGGGGGCATCTTTTGCACCCATGCCAGGAACGGGCCTGAACGTATGGTAGGTAGAAAATCAGACTAGATTACCAATATCGTCTCGAATAACCATTACGCTACCTTGGAGAGGAAACATGAAAATCAGCAAACAACTTATATCTTCCAGAACAGGCGTGTCACACTCAAAGTCTAACATGTGCCAAATAAACAAATTTTAAATTCATGCGGGCTTCAAAAAGACAAAAACTTTAGTTTTTATTCTAATGTAGATTTATTTCGAAAATCGTAGTATGAAAAAACGGACAAGAACAACTTTAAAATTAATGTACACTTGATGACACTTGGCATCTTTTCTCACATATTAGCTATCCTACTCCGGAGGGAAACCATATTGGCGGTGATTACTTTCGAAACCGACCCAAGGTGAATGTCAGTGATTCTGGATCTGACAGGAGACTTACTTCCTTTCATAACTGTAAATAACTGCCCACACCCATAAGTACTTCCAAATACGGGTGTAATTTCATATGTGAATTTGCGAGTATTTTTAAATATGGCAGGTAAATATCTGTGAAATCCAAGTATGCTAACTTCACGGAATTTTGCCTTCAGATGTGAATCGCAATAGATCTCAGTTACCTCTATTTGTATTTGATTAGGTACTGATTCTATATTTATAGAAAAAATCGCAGAAAAAAATTGTCTTCCAAACATTTAAAACTGCGAAACTCGTTTCAAAATCAGTTCTGAGTTTTAAATTTTATCTACATATTTGCGATAAGATGCAGTTCTCTTTCAACTTGGTTTGTTTATGTTGTACGTCGGAAAGTACTTTAAAATCTTCATTTTTCAACTGATCTTCCGAAAGAACTAACTTACATTTCAATGCTTTTACTTGGTCGAACGTGTTTGTACCGATCTCATCTTTTTCTTGTAGTTTTAAATTTAAACATGCAAGTGTTTGGTTATGTCAACCATGAAGAAAAATTTTACAACCATACTGTGTCAAAAGACAGGCTTGTGCCTTTATTTTTAGTTATTAAGAACTGACATGTTTCTTCTTTCAAGTTCTAGAATTGTTTATGAACCTTGGAGAAGGAAGACGTAGTTCTTTATCAATATTGGTGTATAGCAGGATATTGTAAAAATTCAGTAACAGAATTTTTATTAAAACGTTTTTTACATATCATTATATTGGCTGGGCCGCAAAAGTAGTTTTTGTGGGCAGCGAGTTTGACACGCTTGCTCTAGAGATACGTTTTATAAAAACTAATTTGTTCTAACCTGGGCAATACACGTTATTTTTAGTTTAACGCCACACATTCGAAATGTCTTGCATACAACTTTTGATTCAAGTCTCTTTAAATTTCGTTTCAAATGCTTTAGATAGCGAAAATATTTGGTCATTATTGGAGCAAAAATTGTAAATGCTGTGACTTCCTATGCAGTTCAATTTACCTGAAGATACAAATTTGCTAATATAAAATGCTGAAGATAAAATATAAACTAATGCTCTAAAAGCAATTGTCGATAACTAGGCTCTTATTCTTTGTCCTTGTTAGCTCCCCACTAGGGGTAAGCATGTATAAAATAGAATTGCCATTTTCACCTACCTTGGGCATCACTACGTTTCAACTTTATTTTTTACAGTGTTCAGAGCTCTCGAGTAGTTCATTGCTATCATGGATCACTCTCTTTTCCTCTTCTCATTGATTAAATTTATTCTTCCCACTTTTTGCAGAAGATGGTTTTCTTCCCTTTGTGAGCCCTGTCTTACCATCCCGGCTTTATTTCTT
Organism: Dysdera silvatica; assembly: GCA_006491805.2. NCBI lineage: Eukaryota > Metazoa > Arthropoda > Arachnida > Araneae > Dysderidae > Dysdera > Dysdera silvatica. The sequence goes on from QLNU02015360.1 coordinate 102,536,538, forward strand.
TGGCCCTATTTACCCTACTATTGATTTACTTCCATTAATATACTTGCATATTGCTTTTTTTTCTCTTAATGTAATTCCAAAAATGCAGTTGGCATGTAGTGCTTTCTGTTTTGTTCCCCTACCAATCCATAGTCTGAAGTTTGATTCCTTTCGAATTAAACGTTCAGATCCCTATGAAAACCGTAGATCAAGATACAGCATGACCTTTGTTATCTCTGCGGTAAAAACAGAAAACAATCCAAAGAGACATTCCCCAATATGCGCTAATCACTAGAATATTATCTTTCATTGGATAAATAACACGATGAAGTTTTAATGAGATATATAAAAACGTATCCTTAATAAACACAATATGTTTATATACGAAACAAATAAATAAGGAAATATATAATACCTTGTAGATTTATATGCTTCCACAAATGTATATTCTCTTAATTCATATTTGAATACATTTCTTCCCAATCAGAGATGGATCTACGGATCTAAAAAATAATAATATGGCGCACGGTGCGAACCCGAAATTTGGCGACCCCCTCCCGCTAAATATTGTTTTCAAAATAGTTCCTTTTGTGGCGCAGGTTTTTTTTATGGGATATTCTCAATAGACTACTGAATGTTATTACAAGGCAGAAAATCAGAATAACAATTAAAATTCTATTACAGCAAATAACAAGTAACTAAACAACAAGTAAATTTTTCTGATGAATCAAAAATTAAATTGTTTTAATATAAAAATTAAAGCATTAGATGAGTTCCAATAATCTGGAATATCGTATGTACAGTCAAATAAGTTGATCCATTTTTATGCAATTTTTACTTTCCTATTTTATTACTTGAAGTGTCATATTGTGATTTTGTAAGGGAAAAGCTTTTTCACTTTCTGGAACACTAACTTAATTAAACATATTTTAGTAAAGAAAAATTCATACAAGGATTGAGCAAGGAATAATATTAGAAGGATAATGAATTTATTAAAAAATTAAATAAGATTTAAAGCACTTCAAGTTTTAAGAATTTATTAAGAAATTAAATAAGGTTTAAAGCACTTTAAGTTTTAAGAATTTATTAGAAAATTAAATAAGGTTTAAAGCACTTTAAGTTTTAAAAATTTAATATGATAAATTTTTATGAGCTCTTTTTGCACTTCGGAATTGTTGAGCCATTTTGGCGCCAAGTGTGACGACACCCATCGCACTGCCCTTAATCCATCTTTGTTCCATCATCCATCGTCCATCATCCATCATGATTTAGTGGTCCTTGCGTTGAAAAAACACAAACAAACCTATTTCCCGTTAGTGTTTTGAGCTATTGTGCCATTTTATAATTCTTCGAAATCGCCTTGTGTGCATCAATATGCGTATGGATATAGACTTTGAAATTATCTTTAGCTGAATGACTCCTATAAGAAGCTGCATGAGTTTTCAATTTTTGCAGGAAAACAGACAGATAGTCAGTCTCAGTCGCTCCCTCTCTCTCTCTCTCTCTCTCGCTGAAAAAATTGCTCAATACAAAGCCCAACGGCATCTGTCTAGCGCAAGTAAAAATTAAAAAAAAAAAATTCACTTCTGGTACCATACAGCGATCGGAAAAAGTACTAATAACCAATGACAATACCACTGAGCCATTTAAAACCGGATTTGTGCCCAGCTGACGCCACAACAGCATCCGGAATGTCGTTGGAATGCCACGTTGGAAGAACGCGCCAGCGCATGTCATGGACAATAGATATGAACACTCTCATCATGAAGCTATCATTAGCATCTCGTTATGAAGCTAGAAACAGACATGACAAATTACAGACCCACACTTCACGCCAAATTCGCACAACAGTACCCACACCTGGACATCAGTATAGAAAGGATAACAACCCAACGCAGGAACATAATAACCAGAAATCTCTTAGCAGAGCCCATACTACAAAGGTTAAGAGATGAAGTCGCCAATGACCTGGCAAACACTTCAACCAGTGTGGCAAACCCTGAAGCACCAGTTAGTAGCCCAAGAGAACCGCTCCAAACAAGCATAGAACAAGAAGAGAGGAGGGACGTGGAGAAAATGGAAGAAGGTTTCCAATGTGCCCTGGCGGAATATGAAGGCTCGGATTCGGCAAACACTACCCCCGTCGCAAAGCCTGTTTCCGCCAAGAAGGGGCGAGGAATTTTTATATATATATATTTTAAAATACTTCCTGCATAAACTATGAATGTTCGTCTTTTTGAATATTTAATCTTTTCACGTAATTTACTGGACAAGAATTCAGACAGAAAGAAAGAACTTTTGCTTCAAACCGAGAAATATTTTATCGAAAACAAACACCTTCTGTAATATCCCTCATGTATTTATTTACTACACTCTAATATAAAATAAAATATCGGTTAAGAGGAAGAGAGAGTGTAATACCACCTAAGAGTCAAAGAAATTCAGAATAGACTCAAAAATAGCGAGATTTGTATAGAAGATTGTAAAAAGAATGTGAAAAATGTTGGCAATGAATCCAATGTGAAAGATATTGAAGATAATAAAGAATGTAAAATTTCGAAGCCCGAATGGAAATTTTGTAAACGGAGTGATTTGAAAGAAATTATTCAACGCAAGATCTTTAAAGATAAATATTAGAGAAGCCAACGGAGCAGCTAAACTAACAAACGTGCATTTTATATTATGGGCATATAAAATTTATAGATGAAACCTGCCCGGTTTTACTAGTAATGAGCAAAGAAGAGACACAGTATAGAAAAACTTCCATTTTTGGACGGAAATTCCAACGATCAGAAGCGCGCAATATTTAGAGCTGAATGAATCTACAAATTCTGTAAAACGTCGACAGAAGATGGAGAGCAAAGTCAATATTTTTAAAAGTATTAAAATTAGAGAAACTATGCGAGAATAAACTATATTTATTAATAGTATATTAAATATGAAACAGATATAGAAGTACCAAGGATAGAACTAAAATGTATGTATAGCGAATAATATAGTATGGTAGAAATATTTGAATAAAGAAAATATACTTTATAGAAACTGTTTTTTAGGTAAACTTAAGGTTTGAATTCTTTTTCCTTTAGTCCGTAGGGGGATATAGAAACTTCACAAAACTTTATTTTCTGCCAATTTTTTTTTCTCTCTCTTCATGTTTTCCCCTCTTCGTTGATACCGTCCACTATAATTCTCATGCATATGATTTTGGTCTACCTCTGTTTCTCTTTCTTTGAGGGTTCCAGTATAGAGTTTATATATATATTACTGGCTTTTTTTCTTAATGTATAGCCTAGACAGGTATATCTTTTTTGCTTTATTAATTCTGACGCAATATTTTATTCTCAGATATTTCGAACGTCAATTCATTTTAATAATCTTTCTTGGCCAGTGAATGTTCTATATTATAGGAAGGCAGTTATTTATAATTTTGACCTAGTGATTCAAAATTCGGCTGTTTACACTAATGATGGAAACGTTATTGTTTTTGCTGAAAATACTAACTGTAAGTGAAGCGTTGTAAGTTAAAAAAAAAAGAAATCGTTAAAACGAATATTTTAATTTAATTTTCTCTATTTCTCATACTCTTCTGCACAATTGTGTTAAATTAAAAGTTAATTTTAAAATATGGTCGCATAATTATGCACTAATTAGCAATTAATTAAATTAAGCTGAAAGCTGTTCTAGCGATAAAAAAATACCTATACATTCACGTAAGCTACCTTGTTTATATCGCATGAATATTTCACATACTGTACTTAGACTAGTTAAACATAAAATGTCTATGGATAAAAGCAAGAAATATTAAAAGAAAAAAGAGATAAGCAACTATAAGTGCATTTTTAATTATATAGTAATTTTATAGTATTAATTATATAGTATTAATTTTATAGCATTTTCAGGAAAACACAAAATATATTATTTCAGACATCACATCGTTCGTAGAAACCAGGTGGACTACGACAGACAATTGTACATAAAAGAATATTCTTGTCATTATAAATGGCCTTTTATAATTATATTATCCTGTCTATGTAATAGGTGAGGTTAGTTGTAGCATTTTATTATTTATTTTATATAAATCGAACACTACGCAGATTAAATCAAACAACAATGTCAATCAATCAACGTTTATTGGCGTAGTATTTTATAAATATTTCATTTTTTTTTTATTTTTGGCGCTTTTGAGTATTGTGCATCTTGTTGGAAATGTTCTTCGTTTATTATGTATGTTTGACAACATGCCTTCAAATAAAAGCGCCATGCATGTTGTCTTAGAGACTTTATGGTCTATTGATTTTTTGATCTTTTGTCATTTTCAGTAATTTGAAATTATGAATAGCAATATTAATCGCGCTGATGTTCGGCACTATTTTGAATACATTGTAAAATCTTTCGTATTCAATTTTTTAAAGTGATGCAACTGAAATTGTTCAAGAAGAAAAATGTTTAGCTTTCGTGCTTTTTAAAAAACTTGAAATTTTAATTTCCCCTTTCAGTCAAAAAAAAAAGAGGATGAGGAAATAGTTGAAGTAAAATGTAATATTGGGGACCTGACTTTATGTTCGCTGATTAATGTCAGTGGAAACCAAAGACTTGGATTTTAAGTCAGAATAGTGATTAGTACAAATACGCGCTTCAATTATTGATCGCAGTGGGCAAGTGTATCTCTGATTAAAAACAAAACAAAACAAAAAAGCTTCACAAGACGTACAGAAACCAACCTCTCCTTTATGCGGCATGCATTGTTTCAAATAACTGAGCTCTGGGTTATTACGGGTAGATAATAAATAATAAATGCACAATAAGTAAAATATCCCATTTTCGAACTATTAAAGCTTAATAATTTCAATGCGTGGTTTTGCTGAAAAACCACCAAACAGGGGTTGATTATTTTTCCGTTTTGTCGAAAGATTTGAAGGTTAATATTTCAAAATTTTGAGTTACATTGGAAAATTGCTGGAACACGTATCAAGTAATTTTCGATAACCTGTTTTAAAATCCGCAGATCATTAAAATCCATCCATGGAATCATGAGATATCAAGGTCTGTATTATGGCTGTTTCCGGATTTTGGTGAACCATATCTCCGAAATATAGGGACATCCTGAAAAAAGCTTGGACATAGGTCTAATACCTTTTTGAGACCTTTCGAACGCGCGCCTACTTTGGTTCCAATCCCCGTCGGGCATGTTGTGGGGGGGTCCCTGGTAAGTAATGTTACAGGATGTTACGTATAAACAAAACGAACTAGATATGTACAGTACTGTTACTGTATATACATGCATATTGTACTGTACTTACTAATGTTTGATGTTTTAAAAATACTTCAAGAGATTTGTTTGCTGTACATTTTTCTTCCTTTCTTCGTACATCATTTTATAACAACGAATTGAATTGTCCATTTTTTCACGCAACTTCGAAGAACGTTCAAGGTTAGTATCTGCATCCATAATCTTCTGCTTAAAAATTTCCCATAATACGAAACATTTCTTCTAATTCTTTTAAAGTGAATTCCATTGTTGCTGTTTCTACTTTTTCTTCATCTTCCTCAGCATCGTACATGTAAATCGGAAATGTAAATTCTGCGACAGCTTTGTTGGATATGTTTCTGACTAGAGATCAGGAATATACTAGTACTAGTATCAGATATTAGCTCCTGTGTTTGATGACGTAAACTCAATCTACCAAATAGGTACTAATTATTGTGCTAATTATATATTATAAAATTAATTATATAATAATTTATTATATATAATATATTAGATTATCTATTGAGATAATATATTAGGATGTAAGATATTATTACCCTTCACAGGGATAACACAATTGCCAAATATGGTCAACACAGAAAAGCCTCCGGGGCGAGATTTTTGTGAGTTTTCGTGGGGGAATTTATTATACAATAATTTTTGCCACCCACGTTTTAATTACAGCTCAAACTAGAGCTTATGTAACTTTGGAGAAAAAGAGGTGCCATATAAAAATTATTGTATAATAATATATTATATAATATTAAAATTTCGATTTAAAAAAAATAAATACATGATATATGTAAAAACATTTGTTTTCATTTGTTGTCGTTTGGCACCTTTAAATACTGCAATAAATCGAAATCCGCAGTAATCGAAACCGAAATAACCGGGGTTTTCCTGTACTAAATTTATAATGGATGAGACAAAGAGCTCCACAGATCGTTGGAATTGCAAATATACTGTTTATTCGTTTAAGCTTACGAATTCAATAGACAAATGCCAGTCAATACCACATTGTAGATATTCCGAAACGAATTTTCTTATTCAGTTTTCCCCTACCCTTCCTTCTAATGTGGAAGATCTTATTGGATAGATGGAAAAATTTCCTCATATTTCATTTTCATTCTCCCTCAGATAAATAAATATCTTTAATCATTTTTTAAGGCAAATGATGAAAGAAACTAGATTTTGAAATCTTTCTGAATAACATATATCTAATAGCCGATAAAACGTTGTCAAAGAAAATTTCTTTCCAAAAAACGCAAAACGTTTTTCTTAACATAGAAAAATATACGCATCTGTTGCTTATCGAAAAACAAAGAATAATTTACGAAACTCTGGTAAATATATCACGGAAATGTTTATATATATATATGTATATTCATATATGTATATAATATATATGTATATTATTCATGCCTTTATTGACAACCGCACCATTAAGTTATTTGGTATTTTATGCAAAAGTAAAACCGGACACAGAGGAAATAAAATTTCAAATATTTACGAGCAAATAATATTCCTTTAATTTCCGGCCAAAAGTCCCAGACTACATTCTTCGGTTTCCGTATTTGCAACTCTGTATTTACACTACGTTTTAGAAATTCATAAAATATATACTACGCTTTCACACTGCATACATAATTTCATATAATTAACAAAACATGCACACTTTGCATAAAAGTAGACTTACATTCACTTGAGAGGCAAAATCCATTTTCTCACTTCACGTAAAACTTCTCTAATGGATGAGACACGTTTATATTTGACTTGGCTACAGATTTATTATGTAGCAAACGTATCATCCGTGAATTTATTCTGCGAAGGTGACTAATACTAAGAAAATCACTCGCAAATTGGGAGAAAAGTGCTTTTACAGGCAAAAATAGACCTTATTTTGTATTGAATGCCACACCCTATTTCCGAAAAACTTTTCTCATCCTAAAACGGAAATATCAACAGCAAAAAAATCTCGTATAAATTTTAAAAAAGCATTTTATTTATAGAAAACTTTTATTCATTGAGATGCCTCGCGTAACGCAAATAATTTTAAATCACAGCGTTTTCCATTCACATGGGAAGGAATTATTTCAGCATATAGGTCAACTTATTAAAATTACAATGTTTTGCTAAAAGTACCTATCTATATATCTGACAGAGAGCTTTCAATCGTTTACTATCTCGTAATCAAATCAGTCTTCTAAAAAAATTCGTTAATAAATAAAATTATTATTAATTACACATACCCTCTATAACAACGCACCATATTACGCACCAAGAAGGAGTTGTCCGATTGTAATGAAATTTCGTTTAGAACGACATTTTGACCGAACATGCAAATGATTAAAATTTGGTGTCCAATGAATGAATAGCGGGAACTCCAGCGCATCGGAACTGCGCATTCAGCAGGTGTATATAAGGAGCGATTCTCAATATGTGGTCAAAATTTCTGTTGCATTTTGACTGCGGATATCTTACGTCGACTGTAACAATGCCTCGCCAAAAGATTCGTGCTCATTACGAGCATATGTCAGAGCAGCTGTCACAGCACCGGATTCGTCGTTATCAACTATCCAACGTGTGGCCCGCACACATGTGTCCAACATGACCCTCTGCAGACGACTGAGAGAGCGGAATTTACGCTCGCGCCGACCGTTACGCCGCTTACCTCTCACGCCTTTACACCGTCAAGTCCGATTACAGTGGTGCCGGGCTCGATCAACTTGGAACTGCGCTGACTGGGGACGTATAGTCTTTAGTGACGAGTCCCGTTTCCAACTGTGTCCTGACGACAACCGCAGACGTGTCTGGAGACGTCCAGGGCAGCGTGGGGATCCTGCCCTTACTATCGCACGCCACACATGCCCACAACAGGGCGTTATGGTCTGGGGTGCCATCTCCTTTGATAGCCGGACCCCTTTGGTGGTCATTTCTGGCACACTTACAGCACAGCGGTACGTAGACGACATTCTACGACCGGTTGTGTTACCGTTCCTTTTGCGACACCCTGGACTTACGTTTCAACAAGACAATGCCCGGCCGCACACGGCACGTGTTGCTATGAATTGTCTTCAAGCTTGCCCAACACTTCCTTGGCAAGCTAGGTCTCCTGATCTCTCTCCCATAGAGCACATTTGGGACGCTATGGGAAGGCGATTGCAACCATCCCGGAATGTTGACGATTTAGCCCGACAGTTGGAGACAATTTGGCAAGAAATTCCGCAGGACACCATCCGGGATCTTTATCAGTCTATGCCACGCCGGGTGACAGCTTGCATCCAGGCCAGAGGTGGACCAACGCCTTATTGACTTCCTCCCTTTGTAACGGTCAAACTCTGCAATAAATCATTCAATTGTTCTGAAATTTTAATGATTTCTTTTTCTATGTATGTTTTTATTTAAGACCCACACGCTGAACGTATGTGACGATGTGTGGAACCGGCCAGGCCAGTAACCTAGTGTCCTACCCCGCCTTCAAGTGGTGCAGGCTGAGCTTTCTATTTATGAGGCAAATTAATATTTGCTGCACGGATAGAAAGGCGGAAGGGGAGGGCTATTATTGACTATGAGAAGGCCTTTGACTCTATTAAAACATCAGCAGTCATCAACTCTTTAAGATCAACAGACATTGAGGATGTGTACATTGACATGGTGAAACGTGTGTATAAAAATGCAAGTGCAAAATTTCGGTTACATAAAGATACCAAAACTATCAAACTTGGTAAAGGTGTGAGGCAGGGAGATACCATTTCTCCAAAACTTTTTACTTCAGCTTTACAGATGATTTTTCAGCTGATAAATTGGAATAACAAGGGAATAAAAATAAATGGTGAATATTTAAATCATCTGCGGTTTGCTGATGACATTGTTATTTTTTCAACGAACCCATCAGAACTCCAAGACATGGTACAAGAGCTCTCAACTAGAAGTGAAGAAGTTGGACTCAAGATGAACCTACAAAAAACTAAAATCATGTTCAATAATTTCGTAGGGAAAACAAAAATACAGGTTGACAATATTCAGCTAGAAATTTCTGATTCATATAGTTACCTTGGCCAACTGATTTCAGTGAAAGACAACATTATGAAAGAACTTATCCGACATATTAAATTTGGCTGGAGTGCATTCGGAAAAAACAGTTTTATCTTGAAGGGGAAAATTGCCTCTGTGTCTAAAAAGAAAGGTCTTCAACCAGTGTGTGTATTGCTAGTTCTCTCTTATGAATCAAAGACATGGAGTCTAACAATTGAAGTAATGCGGAAGTTACAGGCAACCCAAAGGAGTATGGAGAGGTGCATGTTTGGAATAATTGGGCGAGATCGAAAACGAAATACTTGGGTGAGAGAGAAAACTAGAGTAGAGGACATCATTGTTAAAGTAAAAGGACTGAAATGGCGATGGGCTGGGCATATTGCAAGAAGAACTGATCAACGATGGACAACAGAAATTCTCAACTGGATTCCAAGAGACCACCGAAGACCTAGAAAACGTCCTCAAACTAGATGGGTGGATGAAATAAGAAAACAGGTTGGGGTGACGTGGAAGCGAATTGCTCAGGATAGACTTGTGTGGAAAGCATTTGGAGAGACCTTCATCCAGCAGTGGATAGATAATGGTTGAATATGATGATGATATATATATATATAATTTTATATTTAATGTGTTTTCTTTACTTTGTTAAAAATGCTTTTATTATACAAATGTGTCGGCGGCGGACAGAGGGGTCGCAGATTACTTGGCAACAGTAAAGTGGGTCGCGGATGACTTCGTTATTGTAAAAGTGGGTCGCGGCTTGAAAAAGTTGGGAACTACTGGCTTTGACTATAAATGATTCTAGTTCGCGTTGTCCCAAAGGTGGCTCAATATATTATATTGTATTCCAAAGCTAATGGCATTTTAATCAAAATATTTGTGCTTGTATATGTTTCGTACTTCAGTACACTTTAGAATACGAACAATTAATAACATAGGTTAAGCAAAAATAAAAATTTTTCGTATCATAGGTTTTGTATGTGCAGAAATTTCATACAGGTTTTTGCGTATTAAACATTTACTGCGCCCTTCATAATTTTTTTATCTAACATTTGAAGTGCACGTTAGTAAAGGGCAAACATTTAAATCAAACTCCTTATGTGCGGTTATAGTTCCAGCGTCTGGCAAAATAGCAACAAGCTACAAGCAACAATAACTACAAGCAACAGCAACAAGGAAAATGCAACAAGGAAATAGCAATAATTAGTCCTATCCAAATGAACTAAGAATTTATCGAGAACTAAAATATAATTCTGAGAAGTGAAACTTTTCATAAAGTAAATAATTATGAAATAATCTCCTAAGAAAGAGACGAAGGACTCATGAAATTTAATTTAGAATTGTATGCCAGAACCAAAATCATTTTGTTTCTATTGTACCGCTGCTAATCTTTTTATTTCTGCGATTGCAAAGTACGATATAAAAGAGGCCAGCAATGAGACGTACATATCCCAAAAGAGAAAATAATGCGAGAACAAATCCTTTAGAATTAAATACACTAAGGAACAGGGATTGCCAAACAATAAAGGAAACCACTAACTGACGAAAGTTTTTTTGCTGATTAAAAAAAGAGAATGAAAAGGAAAACGCAACGGAAAATGAAGGATTGATTGAATGGAGGACCGGTACAAAGAACGGCAAATAATTCAGTGAAAGAGTGGATAGAAGATCCGACAAAATTGGAAAGAAAATGCGAAAAGAATCGCTATTCTTTTGCAAAAGTCTTTCTTTGGGACAAGGCATATTTTATCAGAAACTGAAATAAAATATATTGCCATTCGGCAAGGCAAGACAAATACCACTTTACTGCTGATTTGACAAGTTTACATATCTATCTTTCCAGTTATAACAGAAAACGGGATACCGTAGAAGGCAATTTAGAAATAATTTGTCTTTGACCTGCAAAAGAAAAATTTTGACTTATTTTAAGAAGTATAGGCAGCTAAGATCTCCCTGTCTCAGAAGTGGCAATTTTACAAGAATATCGAAACTTCGTTGTTTAGGGACTCAAACCTCGGAATGCGAATCGGTAAAGAAAAGAGCGAGTGCTCTGTACTAGAGAGTCATTCATCTCCGAGTTTTCGGAAAGGTAGGCGAGTGTATTACAACTACGCCACAATACAGCCGATTGGGAATTTGAGCAAACTATAGCTGTAAAATGATTAGCGGAAATATTGAACCGATAAACAATCGGCCCTGCGGTGGCGCAGTGTGGTAACGCGTTCTCCTATTGCGCGGCTAATCCGGGTTCGACTCCCAGCAGTGCAAAAAGAACGCTTACTCAGAGATCTCATAAAAGATCGCACTGCTCACTGTAGTCCGGGGTTTGGTTCCCCAGGCCTTAAGAGGTTCGGATTCCTCGGAAAACTGTAGGTCCCGGCGCAGCATGACCACTGTAGTCTTTGAGCCGTAAAACCAAAAAGAAAAGAAAAGAAAGAAAAAGATAAACAACCAATGTACAATAATTCAAACAGTGATTCACAGCGCGAAACAAATAAACAAAACATCAACACAAATTATCGCAGATAAAATTTAATAAAATTCACAGCTGTTTCAATAGCACGTGGCGATTTTCTTCAAAATGACAAAAACTCGAGAGATTTTCTAAAGAAAATAACCAAGTGTTATTTAACCAGCAGTAAATGTTACTCAATTTCAAATGCGAAAAATTGTGTTGGTATTTTGTTTCTTAAGTAAAGTACAGCTTATAGAAGTCGGAAATTTCTAACGATTATCTATAAATAATAAAGAGCTTTAAACTAATAGAACATTGCATAACAATTTTAATGATATTATCTACATAACCATAGCTACAAAATTCAAATGGGCTTTTCTTAATTTCTTAGTACGTTACGCTGCGTTTTCATTATATTATATTATGTGAATTCGCTTTATATATCGATCTAAGTTATAGTTATGCTATCGCTTGCTTAAAAACTAAACTGAAGCAAGATGTGTGAACTCATTTTGACTTATTTAATTTGGACCTATGATTCATTCCCACATCTCGGTAGTTGGAAACGCTGAAGACTCACATAAACTCACATAAACGACACGGAATAGTAAGTATCTGCTTTAAAAGGAGTTGCATTTTTTGCGGATAATCTCCAGAGACAAAAAAAAAATGTTAAGAGAATCTTTGAGTGCGGTTCAATTTCGATATCAATGATTTATATTTATCTTACTATTTTAAATGATAAAAATAGACGAAAGTAGATACTAATTGTTGACTTTTATTTTTAAAGCATATTGAAACGTATTTTTAAAATTTCAATTTGTCTTACACATTTTATACATTCGTCAATATGTTTAAAAGATGCTACGATCTGAAATTTCTAAAAAGAATGCACCTCATAAGAAAATTACAAATAACCATATATTTATCATCACATTGATGGGAAAGTTTTTTGATTTATTATGTATCCAATACCAATTAAAGAAACGCATACTGTGTATGTAAATTAACCCACTAATTTCGATGGTAGTCTTCTTTTATATATCATAACATGCCAGAAACATATTTGTTATGAAGAATATATTTAGTTATCTCTACAATATCAATATTGTATATTCTACACTTTAAAACTCTGAAATTTTAATTCATGTTCTCTCATTTATGGAAATCCGAATGCATGCCTTGATTACATATTTGTTTTAGAATTAAAGCACAGAAGAAATCACGCTGGTTCTCATAGAATTTATATCAATCTAATAATATCGATTTTCGTTGTTGCCCATACGCTCTGTTTGCCTTAAGTTTCAACATCAACCTAGGTTTTAGAAATGATTGGGGAGGGGGCCCGAACATATATTATGAACGTTTACTCGTATACATTATAATATATATAAAATCATAATTTATTTCAAAATATTGGAGGGCATGAGGCCCGTAGACGTACACAGAAAGTTCATAAGGGAGGGGTTATATTCTCGATGGGGGTTACAGAGCTATCACTCACAGAATCTTATGTTAAATATACAAAATTTCATTGCAATGTGGGGTTACAATCCCCATCAATACTCCCTGCATACGCCAGTGCTCAGGCCCCGCAGACCCACATAATTCTACGCCTATGTGTTTTATTACCATACAGTCTGCAACGCTCAAGGGATAGCCAGCCGCCTGTGATATATCGTGGGCGAGGACACCAGCAAATCTGGGCTCCGGCGATGTCTTCAGCCAGCGTAACTGCGCGTGAAGTCGTAGTAATCGTACCACACCCATCCAAGGGCAAAACACGAAATTTCCAAGCATACTGCAGTAGAAGTAATAAATCCTAGAGAATTCATAATTCTTTTAGCTCTCTTATGGTCTGAAAATTGTCTTCTTTTTTATGTGAGTCTAAAACGCGATGGATTTTTCTGTTAAACATAATCCATACTTTTAACAAAACTAATCCAAACAACTGCACAGAATATTAGACCCCATAAAAATTATTGAAAAGCTTACGTTTGAAAAATTTTATACTTTACTCCTGCTTATTTTGGATCTTCTTTTTTTCATTTATGCTCAAATTTTTTGATTCATTACTAAATTTGTACTTTTCTGAAACTTAGTTTTGTGTTATTTTAGAATTTTCTTTTTCCGTCACGTTTCAGTTTAAACATTTTTCGCTCTGAATTTCTCTTTTAAATGAGATATGTGCTCCCTTTATATGGAAAAAAATGAATTTCGAAATAGTTTTTTTTTTATTTTCTCCCCTTTTTGAGAATTTTTAGTTAAATCTGAACCACATTTTCTTTAACAAAAAATTAGGCAAAGCTTAACATTTTAAAAATAAACAGCCAAATAACGGTAAAAAAAAGAAAAACTTTGCCGATAAACGTTGTAGTAAATCGTATGTAAATATTTCAGGGAACCATAGGTTACATATAGCCTAATGCTCTTATTCGTCTTTTCAAACGCCTGTCTAAAAGGCATCAATTATCAGAAAACTATAAATATTTATGCATATTATTGAAGTGCAAAGGAAGAAAAATATATTAGTTCATTTCATAGCGGATATGTTATTTGGTGGTGAATTTTAGGACCGTCTTTTGGTAAACCATGTGAAAATTTTGTAGATTGATGACTTAATATAAGATAAATTTTAGCAATTGATAATAGAATTGATCGGGGGATGTATAGAAAATAAAGGTGTTTTCATTTCTTTCTACAAATGTTATGGCATGCGGTCAACATAATTTTATTCTATATGAAATATGTGTTTTTCTCCTCTAAACATGTCTATTTCGTAGTCGACGTAGCACGCACTATATTTACAATTTGCGAAGAATATCATATTGCATAAAGATGTTAGAATTGATTAATTTCAAGTATTTTGTTCTTATATTCCTCTAATTGGTTATAAAGTCAATGTAATAAGTCAAAGTTGTTCTAAATTTCCATTCTGACGTATCGCAGTTTTTCAAATAAGATCAATAGGCAAGCACAAATGTCGCCAATATCTAATAAAGTGCAAGTTCTTATACGTACCATGAAAATGTGTAGGTTATGGTAGTAATAATCCATGCTAAACAAATGAAGGTTTCATCTTCAAAGTTTTATCATTATTTGTTTTCATCTCTAATAGGCTTTACTTGTGATCAAGCTTAGACGTGTTTTTCCTTCCATTACTAGCTTGCCTGTTTAACAGTAATATTTCAATTTAATTGCAAATAGATTGCATGCGAATGAATGATAATTTAATATGTGTACCATTCAATACTTCTTATACGGTGAATAAAAGTTTTATTTCTAATACATTAATGTAGCGCATAGCATAGAGATATTATTACTCAACAGTCTTCGAATTTCTTCGTTTATTTCAAGTTTCATTTGGAGTCCTGAGACCAATTTATTTATCTTCTAAAAAACATGACGTACTCAACAGAGAGTCAAATGAATTCTATTGCTAAGTTGAGATATCTTGTTTTTTCCAGATTCTTTATATTTAACCCTACGGTCACCAGGGATTTCTATGTCTATTACGTAAATACAGCTCCAATTCAAAATATCAGAATAACCAAAAAAGGCATTGCATTTGCTTATAAAATTATGGTATCTGTAAAAATAAACAGCAGGGAAGAACCACAAAATTAATAAACGTTCACAATAAGCTGACGTATTATATATTGTTCACAGGTGTCTAAAGACTTAAAGGAGTTTTTATAAAAAAAAAAAATTAGAATACAGCTAGCGGCGATTCAAAATATTAGAATATCTGTAAAATGATGTGATTAGTCAGCATTGATGAAAACATTGGCATAAATGGCACCACTGTAGAGCTAGTACGCTTATAAAGGCTTGTTTGAAAGTCAGCTTTAGTTAGTTGGGGGTTAAAAATGGGCCGCACGAAAAATATATCGGAAGCTACTAAAACTGCGATTGTGATTCTGCGCAATGAGGGACTTACTCAAAAGATGATTGCCGAAAAAATGAAATGCTTTCAAGAAACTGTGAGGAAAATTTTAAAAGATTATTCTAGAAATCAAAATTTTAAAAATAATCGTGCAAATAGTGGTCGTAAGCGAATAACCATACTAAGACAAGACAGAATGCTGAAATGTATTGTGATTACAAACCGCTTCAGGAGCCTGAGATTCATAAGTAGAAAGTGGCGAGTACAACGAGTGGGTGCCTCAACATCTAACATAATGCGACGACGGGATGAATTTGATTTCCAATAACGTTTACCCAAAACACAGCCGCTACTTACTTGCAAGCAAAAATAGGCCAGAGTGCGGTGATGCAAAGACAGATTGCAATAGGGCATTCAAGATTGGAATAATGTACTTTTTAACGATGAATCGATGTTTTGCGTTTCCTGCTGTCATCAGGGTATCCGTGTTTGGCTTTGCAAGCAAGAAGCTTTTAATACAGATTGCTTGAAATGCTCAGTGAAGTTTAGTACCTTTATCATGATTTCGGGGTGTATGAGTACTGAAAGCTTAGGAATGCTGTGTATTTTGACAGGAAAAGTAAATTCCGAAGTATGCAAGGAGGTTCTTGAGCATTTTATGATTCCATCATCGGAAGATCTATTTGAGGATGACTTTATCTTCAAACAAGACTCTGCATCTTGCCATACGTCAAAGGCCATCAGAGCTTGGTCTAATAAAAATAAAATCAAAATACTTCCTTTGGCCGACCAATTCGCCTGATTTAAACTACATAGCGAATATGTGAGGTTTAATGAAGAAACACCTTCATACTTTAGCTCCAAAGGACAAAAATGAACAAAGGAAAGTGTGAAATTCGTTTGGGCAACTATCAGCAAAGATGACTGCAAAAAATTGGTGTATATTATGCCAAATCGTCTACATGACGATATTAAAGACAAGGAAGATGCCACTAATTATAAACTATTCACAATATTTTTCGTTTAAATGAACTATGCTATTTTTTTCCATGTTATTCTAATTTTTTGAACCGCTGCGAAAATTATTCTAATTTTTTGAATTTTTAGAAAAAATTATTATAAAATACTTTGTAAGATGATTCTAAAATTTTTATGTTATGCTCATCTACCAAATATGTAAAATGTGGTAGTACACTTTAAAATTCTGAAGTAGTCATTTCTACCGAAATAAATGCAAATCGCAAACCACTATGTGCTTTATTTTTCATTATTCTAATATTTTGAATTGGAGTTGTATATTTACCTTCAATTATTATTATTTTCATCACTATAAAACAAGCATTATTATATCTCCTAAAAATTCATACACTTTGACAAACAAAAATATATATATCATTAGCCATTTCAAGGCTTACAGAATCTTCGCTATGTTTTTTTCTCATATTATGCTTACTCTATGTACAGCCTAGCTTGATGTTGATGTACCAACTGTTGGGGATTTTCATATTCCATATCTTCTGCATTGTTTCATCTTTCCCATACGTACTTCGTAAACATCCAGAAATTTCTCGTCTTTAAAAAATAATTTCTGTTTTCCACGTAGAAGCTTTATAGAGTTGTGGGCCGCAAATGAGAATTGCGCTGACTCACGAGAGCCCATTTAGCCCTCAAGGCGCCATAAAGTCAACAACAGCGAAGGTTAAATTTGTGAAATTTATTTAAAAAAAAGAGAAAATTCGCAGCGGCCCGACACCCGCCCTACCTTCTACAGCGAAATATGCATTTTCTATAGACGACACGCGCGTCGCGTCGTCCGAATACCACAAGCGATAAGCCATGATAAAGTATCCTATGTTACTACGCTGCTACCCTTCCACGACAAATATCGCTGTTGTCGCGTCCACTGTTGCGAACCGTTCAAAAGAATGCGCGTAAACAGGAAAGAGCTTTTAAAAGAGAAGTCGCGCAAAAATAAACAAAAAAGGGAAAAAATATCAGAAAAAAAAGTAAAGCGTTTTAAACCCCAAAAATAAATTTCTCCTTTAAAGAAGCGTCGGCGCTGGCAAATTACTTAAAACCCCGGAGAAAAAAAAGATAAAAAGTAGCCCCCGCACGAATACATCGTTTCGTATAATTACGAATGGCAACGTATAACGTAGCAACGCTACGGAAAACACTCTCGCACGAGGAAGCAAATTAAAAAAAGGCCTCTATTTTATTTGGAAAGGCTCGAGTGTTTTTTCAACTGGAGCGATCGATAATTTTATTGAGAAATCTAACTGCTCTTGCCCCTTAGTCTCCGCTTTAAGCAATGACGTTTTCCAGCAATTTCTAAGTTGCGAAGTGGTACAAAAAAAGATGAAAAACTCAGAAATGAAATATAGCGAGAAAAAGCATCGAGAAATCGAAATGAACACCCATTGGATACGGCCACCTGACAGTCGATCGCTAAACTGCAATCGAAAAACACTTGTGGGGAAATGAAAATATTGATAAAAGTAGTTTTGCTGCCTAATGAATCAAAACAGCTGAAATAGTGTATTAAGGGGGTGCTGTACCACGTTTAAAAAAAATGTATATTTAAAGATATGCTTTCCATTTTTTTCTATAGTAATTACAGCATAATCGTAAGCATAATATATAATCGAAACTACTTTTTGTTAATTTGTTTGTTTCTTTTAATTCAACATGTGTGAAAAAATTCGAAAAACTAATATCCAAAATTTTTGGTATAACTGAAGACATTATTTGACTTTTCACAAAATAAAAATATATTTTTTGGACAAGAATGTGAATAAAAGATTATTGTCAGGAAATTTTGGTAAGTTGTTTAGAAAATATGTTAAAAATATAAAAATTTCAAAATTGGCATTTTTCGAACTTGTGCTCTGTAACCGTTGTTACTAAAATTCATATCACAGGTTGTAATATATATATGTAAATTCTGCGAAGAAAAATTAAAGAAAACTATATCAACAACACACCTTGAAAAATTCTAACATTTATCCTAAACGATTTTGAACATATATCAAATTGAAATCGTAACATTTAAGAAACTTCAGTTTGAGAAAAACGCATTTAAAATTTGTCGAGTACAACATAAACACTTGCTACAACTTTACAATAATTACTATTCCCCCGAGGGATCTAAGTACTTCAGGAAAAAATCAAAAACACTATTGTATTCAGAAGAACATACAATTTTTTCATGGAAAAAATGAAAAATCTATTTTTTGAACCAAAAGTGGTACCGGAACCCTTAATACCTGTAGCAATAAAAGATTAAAAAACTGGATGTATGTCTTTATATGACTTAAGTATTCTATATCAAACTCTCTGATTGACAAAGAAACGATATGTTAATGTATTCGCATTATTTTTTTGTCATGCCTCGAAACTAATTGGAAAAAATAACAGCTTCGATGGAGAGAAAGAGATGGAATAAAATTATATACTAAATTCTGGAATATTGTGCGCAACATTATTTCAAATCGAAACGAAAAATATTGGATAAATGCTTTGAATTTTCAGTAACATATAGAGGCAAAAATTACACCAATTGTATTGGCGCAGTTAATTTATAAAAACGTCATAATAAAATCATTGCTAATAGCTATTTAGATAGCACGCACGTAGCTGTCAGCTTCAGAGCATGGTGGCTTCTGCTTATGTCCGTAATGTTGGTTGGTGTTGCAATCACGTCGGTTGAAAGCTCTATTGTGTCGACGAGGAATTATGCTCATTGGTGGTGTCGTCTCTAGCCGTGAAACACAACAGGTTTTCCCAAGTGAGCGAAATGGAGTTTCTCAGGAGTTGATCATTAGCTGTAATGTTGATGTTTGATAGGAAATAAAATGCCTCAAAGAAACTGAGATCAAGTGTTGAGTTGACTTTTTTAATAATATGTGCATTAGAGAATAAGAACTTGTGTTCGAATTCCCATGAGTGTTTTTCCAAAGCCGATTTATGAAATTCTTGCTTTCTTACATAAGCTTCATGTTCTTCTAATTTAAGACCCACTACTCTTCGTGTTTGGCCCTCATAAAGTTGGCCACACTGGAATGGAATGGAGTACATACCCAGCTTACAGAATCCGGAATGGCATCTTTAAAATGAGAAAAATCTATTTTGCCAATTGGAGTGAAGTTAACAGGAAAGTTGAATTTTCGGAATCTAACTAAATCAAACAGAGTCTTTAGGTGCTGAAGAAAATATTTTATTTGGAAAATTTCTACCAAGATCTCTGCCGTTCTGCATAAATCCAACTTCGTATTAACTTCGCTCCTATTAACAAAATGGGTTTTTCTCATTTTAAAGAAAGCCCCCTTGATTCTGACAGCTGGGGCATATACTGAAGTATTATTCAATATAGCAAGATTTGTATCAAAAAGTTTCCATAACTTAAATGCACTAATAAAATTTGTTTAATCTTTTGCTTCTATTTGATTAATGCAATGTGTCTCCATTAAACCGATTTCAATAACATGTTAAAATAACAGTAGTACTCTTGAAAATATTTCTCAAGATATTATTCGTCGTGCGTGCAATAAGCAAATACCCTTCTTTTAAAATGTATATAGAGTGAAAATACAACATTAATGATATTATTAAATTAATATCCATACTATAGTAACGCAAATTCTTTCAGAAAGGAAATATAACTGTCATAACAAATAATCGAAGCAAGTTCTGTCCGTTGTGTAAGTACTAATTGATTCACAACATTATTAGTAAACACATTTAGTCTTAAAAGTATGGCAGGGAATATAATAATTATTCTTATAAATAATCACTTATAACGATGATATAAACATGCATTTAACGGTTTTATTTGAACTGTATGTGCACTCTCCAAACTTGTTGCACCCACAGGAGAAATATATTATTGATACAGAATTTTTTGATAAAAAACAATCCTACCACAAACGCTGTTTCACCTACAATGGTCCTAGCAGTACAGATTGTGGGCAAATGGTATGCCCTATAGCAAGTTTGCCAACCATGATTTGTTGACCCAAATCAGTTTTGGCCGTCAGTTTGTATGATGGCCCAACGGTTGGGGAACTGTAGGCC
>QLNU02015360.1:102557313-102572765 GCA_006491805.2 Dysdera silvatica
AGTTGTCATTTAATTCAGTTTTTATTATCAATATTATTTTTAATTAAAAACCTAATTCTATAGATTATCTGTTTTTCATAAAAGAAAATCTTCTTGGATGTATTCAATAATTTAATGCATTTGTGGCAATATGACAGAGTGCCTATTGCAATACTTACCTTCTAAGGAGCTTCTATCAGGGCGTCTACAGAAATTTTGTTTCAAACTTCCCTGACTTTTCCAGGTTTTCCAGACCAGTAACAAAAAATTTCCAGATGTAATATTTTCGCCAACTTAGATACATAGAACATTTTTATAATCAATAAAGTTGCTGAACTACAATAAATAATAAATTAATTCGAATTATCGTTGTTTTTTAGAGTTTTTAAATTTTGAGTCCTAATTACAATGTTCTCTATCTATCCCGCATATTTTAACATTTCATGCCTCACTTTAATTGTATAACCACCATTAGAAGCCAGATTAAAAAGGAAACAAACTTATAAAAAAATACTGCTGTAATTAGTTGAGTAAGGATAAATTATTAATAATAATAAAATGTAGTGTCTGACTAAATTCAATTTCCAACTTACTTGACATTTCTAGACCAATCTTGCTGGATTTTCAGTCACTAATTTTAGTAAACAACATAATGCATTATAATTTGCATAATTAAAACAAGTTTAAAGACAATAAAATTTACTAACACACCCCAAAGCCATTTATAACTCAATTACAGTGAATTTACAAATTCAAAAAATGTATTAAAAAAATGCATTTCTTTACACTGAAACGTTGCATTAATTAATTGTTGACAACGTTTTCATTAAGCCCTTCTTGTAATCCTCTAAACGAGTTTAGTAATATAGCCGCAAAACCATACTTCCTCTTCTATTCAATATAAAAAATGGGTATATGTACTATAGCAGGGTGAGGAGACTAGTATAATAAAAATTCCTTACAGATTAGAAATAATTTTTTTTTCAATATCTTAGTTTCGTATTTGACAAGCAATCTGTCCTGAGATACATAGAGGCTTAATAATTTTATATAAATTACATTAGTTTTGGTGCAAAAGGGTAATGTTTGGAAGAAGTTTAGTCAAGAGTATAAGTTTCTCAAAATTTTCAGTATGCAATGTGGTACGAAAAGCATAGTTCAGAAAAATTATTTTAATAAGCTATTTATTATAACAATGAATTTCAAATTTCCCTGACTTTTCCATATCAGCAGACATCCTACTTTTATATAAGGCGGTATATATCATTTAAGTAAAAAATAAAAGGGTCCGGATTTTATATTATCTGTTTACATAAGTATAAACAGAAAAAATAATTGAAACAATAAGGCTTCCGAATACGATCTTCGGATTGATTTGTTTGTTTGTTTGGATTTTTATGGCGCAAGAGCAACTGGGCTATACTGAGTCAAACATGGTAAAATCAAAGACTGATATAAAAACCAGTTCTCTGTAAAATGTTAAAGACGTATGTGTGGTCAGCATAGTCGTTGAAAGTATTAGAGTGATGAAGAATTGAAAGAAGAGTACAAGCAGGGTAATCTTCGGATTGAAATAGATGCAGCATGGTCGAATGTTGCACCAACCACAATCCAAAACACTTTAACGTCGATGTCACATCATGTAAAACTATTACATGTGGAGTAATACGCCTCATTTTTCAGCAGTATCTCTATACTTTCGGTTTTTCATACCCTATATCGCACATAAGGAGTCACGTAAAGTTTATTTCACAACTCGCGCTTTCTTGTTTGAACATCTATAACTAACATAAGTCAAATTTGAAAATATGAGTTTGTATGTTTCTAACCATTAAGAACAAAAAGTTGTTTACAATGTTATGCCAAATTTCGTTTTAAATAGGATGAGCTAAACTAAGACGACATAAAACAATGCAGAAACGGCGGTATCGTTAAAATTGATCACCAACGAATCATGGGCATTAATTCACCTTTCAGTTTCTGCATTTCCGTATTTTCTTTGTCTAAACCTAAATGGAAGTATTTCTATCATCAAGCACCTGATTGATAATCTGCCATCGTTTCTAAAAGTAAACCGAACAGAACTGATTCCTATTTTGGTGTTTTGTTCAAGAGAAACATTTATTTCCAAATTATACATTTCCAGCACGTTTCATTCGGTTCATGCTATGCGTAGAAATGAATTAAAGGCTAATTGTTGAAAACTAATTCTGGACATAATTATTTTGCTACTTGTATGCTCAGGTACTTTACAGTTTTCAAAAGGTTTAGTTTATTTTCGACGGACCTAATGAACTGAAGGCACATTATTTGAAATATAACTTTGCTTCTGTTTCATCACTGAATTATTTTCTATTTTTCTAGAACATTTGAAAAGCTTAACATCCCAGGCAGCAAAGTCCTGTTCCTTCAAGTTATCGCAATTGCGCCATATTTCTATCAAAAAGGATCCAGCATACAATCGAGGTATACAACAACTAATATACTGTCCATTCGCGAGAAGTTGGCGTCCAGGTTCCGTTAGCTAATATAGCAGACGGGTTGTTCCATTGCAGTAGAGGGAAGGGCGTTTTGCCGTAACTGGTTTGTCGCGCACGAAAAACTTCTCGCGAATGGACGGTATGCCGTAAAGGATTTTTTGTGATACGTGTTTATTATTTAAGTAGAAAGCGGCTATGTTTTGCAACAGATAAATGTTTTGTTGTTTTACGGTCCGTCTGTGTGCTAACATGACGTTTGTTTTCGTACTGAATAAATAAGTAAAACGTTATCGAAATAAAAATAAGGCACCTTTTCTTCACATTAATCTCATAGACAATGATAGGTGATGATGAAACTTCGGTGTACCTGTCCTCTGTCGTGCAATGACTACGATCCAACAAGGATATTGTTGTGCATATAGGTCGTTGATGTTACTTCAAAGTTGCAGTAAATGCTCTGTCCACTTCGAGTAAGGGGTATTCGGAAAGAATGATTTAAATGTATTTAACATAATTCCTAGGCAACGTTTCATTTCTATATTTTTTATTAAATTTTCGAAAGAGAGTCCATAAATATAGTTTCCACTAATATTAGAACAGTACGTTGTTATTACGGATCCAACTTTCATAAATGTACCCCCATAAAAGCTCTGGTCAGACTACTGAAAGACTATCACTGTATTTGTGTTAAAGGGAAAATAATTAACCATTATATTACACAGAAACAAAACAGTATACCCACTCGATGTACAAAGATATTTATTTCTTAGATACGTTGCACATTTGTTTGGGACAATTTAAATTCACATCTGCGGTTTTTTCTTCAAGAAAAGATTAAAAGACTAATTTAACCCGTGGGCATGCGCGCCAATTAAAGGAACGCGAGAACGCGCGCGGGGTGCTTTGCACCCCATCTGATTATATAGCATTATTTCATTAAAAACGTCCAATTTTACAGGGAACAATAAGTGGAATTTTCTCTTTGTCACCCTACCCCAAAGATTGTGACTTTGAAGGCAACAGGAAAGAGTTTGGCCAGTTTCAGAAGCAAGGGTGGACTGTTCTTTTAACATATTGTAAGTTGTGGGGTGTGAAACATCCCGCGCGCCTGCTCACAGGTTAATTTAAATCTTAGAGTATGCTTTCTTTTATTTGGAATGATGGTCTGTAACTATATTACAATTTATATAATTTTCAACACTAACATATAGGAAAGTTGGCGCGAAAGTGTAGAGAAGCGATTTTCTGTATCACGATGTCTCTATCATACGAATTGATAAATACTTGTAGTATTCCTTGTTCCATATGGGATTCATTAGATCATTATTCAAACATGTCATAGTTGGGTATATATAATGATTTTTTCCAATAAAATACTAAAAATACTTTTACTAATAAAACACGCTATCTTAAATAGAAATTCATTCTATACATAGTATATACATCCTGGAAAAGCATCCAAAAGCCCGAGGATAAATTCTTTCTTCCGTTTGAGGTTTCATTAAGATTGGCGGTCGATCATGTGTGCGAAATAATCGTTTCCAGAAAGTAAACACTTTCGAGATTGTTTGGTAGTTGAAAACTTTAAGTAGAAAGGATGTTTCAGATTGAAATTGATCTGGTGCAATCAATATTTCATTTGCAAATGGAGCTGGGATACTATTGAATGGTAGCTCGTTTCACATTGTCAATTCCCATTTTGTAATGATGATTTTTCTCGTAGAAATGTTTCTGCAACAAACATAATAGTTTTTTCACAAAACTGTGTACTGTGTGTATATATCAAATCTGCAAATCATTTCATAGCGTTCAGAATTTAATTACTAAACTTGTGAATATTCCAACCAAAACGCTCATCAATTAAATTTAAGGTTTTCCAATTACTCAATGGTGCTATAACGAGGTAGTTGGTAATTTGGCTACTGTATTCTTCGTTGTAGGCACTAAGTCAGCAAAAATGACTGCACCTCCTATTTCATGTCTTTTAGCTGTGCAAATGAAATCTGTGAAATATTTTCTAAAACCGTTATTAAATAATTAATACTTTAAGTTTCATTTTTATTTGCATTTCATTTGCCAATCAGTAATTAATTTTTATGTTCATAAATTATAAATTAATTTAATAAAAGAATATACCTTTATATTTTGACAAACATTTGCATTTTATCTTGAAAATTACTTAAGGGTAATTTTTTATACTTTTACATGTAATTCAGAAAGTATGTGAAACAAAGCATGGCTTTGATTTTATAAATTTTATGAAAACGAAAAAGGTGTGATTTTTTTTAAAAATTAACCTTTGTTTAATTACAATTTGTGCAACTTTAGTTAATAATACATCTTTCGGTCGAGATTTATCTGATGTAAGATAGATTGGGAGAGCTATTGAAACGCTTTATGAAGATTTCGATATTGTTAATGTTAGAGAAACTTACGCTCATAAAATGGCAGTGTTCGAGAAAGATATAAATTTATGTTTTTCGAAGAAATATTTAGAACTATTGACACTTTAAATTAATAGCTTTAATTATTATTAATATAACTTTTTGCATGAAACATCAGTTACGAATTGTGGCTTTAGTAATCAATCACACCATCATTAAAATATTATAGCTTGATTACCCTTCTGGGGAGACCGTAAAATATTACGAATCAGAACTCTCATGAACACTATTAAATTAAAGAATGAGATACTATTAAACAATAGAGAATAATGCATAGTAATAACGAAAGTTAATATTAATTGCATTCACAGCATATTATTGAAACTAGGAAGCTTATTTTTAGTATAATTAGATTGTGTGATATTTGAATTTTACTATGATGTAAATAAAGCAATGTGTAAATATAATATATAGGATGTAAATAATGTATTACATCGTTATATATTATACGTATATGTACAATGGGAAATGAAGCAACTAAAATATATTACTACTCATAATTTAATTCATACATTAAATATATCATCTTATAATATGTATACAGATATTAACTACCTGAAGATAATATCTTAAGGCTAATTTTGTTTAAAACTAGAATATTAAATACTTAAAAACTTCATCTGACACTAGTGTATACGTAAGAGTGTATGAGAAAGGTATATTATTTTTTCTAACGTGAATGATGTCAGGTATTTCTAGGTATATTTCGTCAAACCCCAAATTCACGAAGAGTTGCCAACTCGAAGTGGATTTTTTAAAGCTATACTTGAACAAGAAGGATAAAGTTTTAAAACAGGCAACTTGGATTCAGGCAGGTCCTCCGCTTCCATTGGAATCCCTGTAGGTGGCGCAGCGAGAAGAAAACAGTTTTAAACTTACCGGAAGTTACGATGGAGGTTAGGTAATCTAAAAGAAAAAAGTAAATGAAACGTTGCTGAAAATGGCCACCAGCTAAAAGTTTTTGCATCACCGCCGCTCAAATTCTAGTTTCTTTTGAAAAAGACCCATTTCTACGAACAAAGAAAAATACTATATATATCTATGGGCTATTAACGTCATTGTTCGTGAGGGCCCATTAGCGCGCGAACTCTTAAAGCTGCACGGCATGGGCTCATTACGACGAAATTCGCAGCACTGCTCGCATCTATGCGACAGGTGCTCGCGAATATGAAAATTGCTGGTGTGCGAAGAAATAGATTTCAGCGAATTCTTCTGGCATTTTTTTCCCTCTTACCTAAGAAAGCTCTCTTGAATTCCGAGATAAATCTTACGAAGCGAGTGCGCTTGAAAAATGGTACTCTTTGGAAGAAACATTTCATCGCTATTGCGTAGCCCGTTGGAAGTAAGACAACGCTTTCTTTCCCACCTCTTTGCAAAGAGAGGTCTCTCTTTTTTGGCTCAAATCTTTTACCAACATTGGGGTGGTTAAAACAGTTGATTTGGCAAGATGGAGAGTTCTTAGAAAAGAAAGACAGCTGAAAACAGATTGCCTGCTATCAACAGGAAGTTCATAATTTAACCATCAAGTTTAAGTCTAAATACCAAAAAAACCTTGTTCTCTGAAAGAAACAAATTATTTGCTTTACATTCTTTGTTGACTTTCATCTACAAGCTGAAATAAACAAATTATATGCCTCGCAGTTTTTGGTGAATTTCATCTACAAATATATAGAAACTAAATATTACATTGAATATTCTCCTTAAAATTATTTATTGCTTTCTGTAAAATATGAAGGTATAAAAATAGCTTCATATCATAAGAAAGATCCTTTCTGAGAGATTAAGATACTTTCTGAGAGATTTTAAGAAAGATTCTCGGCTGTCAAATAATGTACATAATAATGTAATGTATGTAATAATGGAAAAATCACCATCATATAATGGCGTAGAAAAATAAGAATAAATGATATACCGAAAGCGATTATACAGGGTGTTGGGTAAAACTATCGTATAAACTCCCTGCCACGCGAATCTTCGGATAATTTTAAGACAAAATTGAAGGGAAGATTTTTGATTGAGGGTTTCGTTTATGAATTATAGCCATTTCAAAATTTGTGTCTAAAAGCCAATCCTGCACAAAAATAGGGTAATTTTACTTCATTTCTTTCAATGATGAATGACATGTCCCTTGGTTTTCCCGCCTCCAGAATAAAAGGAATTTAATTCGCTATGAGAAAGAATTTCTTAATTACATGCTAATTAAATTTAGCTACGTATCTGCGTTTTTCACACTCTAACTTTCCTTTCAAGCTAAACTCTTCGAATAAAAAAGGCTCTTAATTCTAAGGCGGGGCCGACTAAAATTTGGGCCCTAAATTTAAATAGCACGTGACCAAGAAATTCTTTCTTACAGAGAGTTAAACTTTCTTTATTCTAGAGGCGAGAAAACCAAGGGGCGTGGCTTTCGTTATTTCTGTTTTTCTTAAAGCACAAGGGAACCTCGCGAACTATTGGTGCTCGATTTTACTGAATTTCGGTTTATAGGCCAATGTGACCGAGTAGATGGAAGATCCAAAACCACATTTGGCCCAAGCGACATGGGGGTCGAGCTACGGCCCATTGAAAATAGAGCTCACCCTACGGTGATGCTTCGCTGCATGACAGGTGAAGCAGTGTTTTGGCGTGCTGGGTAAGCATTAAACGCCAAACATTATCGTAGGAAAAAAATAATACATATGAACAAAATATAGCACATATTTATAATAGCCATTTTAGTTGTACCTGAAATAATTATACATTGTGTTTTCTAGTGTAAAAGTAAAAAATATTTGAAGATTTTGCCTTACTTTTGCATAACTGACAAATTTTGAGATCATTTTTGGCGAAGAACTCGAAAAAGCCGCCTGGTACGTAAACCAGTCTTGAATAAATAAGGTACGGTCCTTCAATTTTCCAAGAGTAGCCATCATGGGCGCCCATATAGGGAAGCAGGGAGGTTCTCGATCCCCCCTAGCCGTTTAAAAATTTGATTTCCCTGATTCTGCTATGCATTTACTTTCAAAAGTTTTACAGTCACATTTTAAAATAAGGTACTTTTTAGCTCATTACTAATTGTCAAGCAGTATCAATTATTTTTGTAGCGTTTTGGTATCTTGTACATTCACTAAAATTCTCGACAGCTTTGAGAAGGAGGTAATAATTTTTCTCAAATCCCTCCCAAAAGTACGCATTAATGTTTCTCAGCCCCCTCTACAAGTACTCGTATGGGTGCCCATGGTAGCAATCACCACTGTTGACCTTTTTAATTTTTTTGTTGGAAAGCGTGGAATTTCAAGCCTTATTTGTCACCATGTCTTCCTTTTCCACCATATCAACATACTTGTTTCGCGTTGTTTGTGAAAAATACACAAAGCAAGCCGATTTTGTATCAGATTATAAGATGGATATTGAGAAAGAAATATTTACATTTGCCAAAACTTTGATAAGTGGGTTAACATACGAAATGAATGACGAGAATACACTTGATATTTGTTTAAATGAAATGAAGTATGATGCAATACAGGGTAATGAAATGAATGATGAGGAATGGGATGAACAAACTAATTTGCCGTCACGCGTAACTTACACATTAGAAGACATGAAAAGAATTTCCATGGAGTGGGTCAGGAAAACTACGTTCCTTGAAAAGCATACAGCATCGCTTTAAAGACAACACGCTTTCACGTCGACAAATTTATCGCTTTCGGGATTATGTTGCTTCCCAGGGTACAAGATGTGAAAAACTGTTACGGATGAAAGACGAAGTATTTGAGAAGTTTAAAAATGCCCGGGAACATGTTTTATTAACAGTTCACGATGCCGATTTAAAGTTATGGTTTCTGAACATTGCAATGAGAGAAAATCTCACAAACTTTAGCGCAAGTGATGCTTTTCTATTAAAATTTTAATAAAAGAGCGTGGCATAACAAGTAGAAGAGTCACCAAGTTCGTTACTCATGAACGTACTATGCACACAACGGCTTTGGAAGATAGAGCTATAGAATTCGTCAACATAGTTACAGATGCAATGAGCAACTATCCTTTTGATGAGGTTTTAAACACTGACCACAGCGGATTCACTAAAGAACGGGCATCTACGCGCACTCTGTCGATTAAGAGGGAAATCACACTCCAAGTACCATTCAATCTTCTCACGCCATATCCCATTCCGTAACAATCCGACCTATCATTTCTGCTACTGGACAATTATTGCGACAATTTCTGCTCATCCATCAGGAACCAAAGGGTGTATTCGATCCACGGGTACAGGAAAAGTTATTTAATCTCCTAATGTTATTCTGGAATGTTCCAAAAGTTGCAAATCCTCTACCGAAGTACATGAGATGTTCCTCAGCGAAGTACTCAAACCGAACGTAACATCAAAAGTTCTATTAATTATGGATTCGTGGACAGGTCAAATGGACGAAAATATAGTTGATGATAAATTTAGTCAAGCCAGTCTTTCAGAGCAATCGAAATTGATGATTATACCACCTGGAGGGATAGCACTCATACAGTCATACTACGTATATTTTTTTCTTCAATGGAAATATTTCGCTAAACGCTTAACACGATTTTACCTTTTGCATTATTATGATCATGTAAGATTATCAGAAAGGAATAACATCACAAAACTGCATTCACTCATTCACAATCAGCTGTCTTCCCCAAAATTCCGTAATATGATAATCTATGCTTGGTGGAAATCAATGTACCCGATACCAAAGCCTGAAAAATTCTTCAATGTGCAAGAAATTTGTTTTAATTTCACGGACCAAGTGTGTCACGAAATGGACTGCGATGGTAGTTCATTCATTTGTTGCAATCATTGCTCAAAGTTATTATGCTTTTCTCTCTTTTTTTTTATTGATCTTCATTTCCATTAAAAGCGTTTTAAGTTCATCATAGCCAAGAGCGCAGTTATAACTCTGGTAACCCCAGCAGTTAGGTAACTCAAAATTTTTTTTTTCATATCTACATAAATTCATTTTCATACATAAATACTCCATGTTCATAATTCAAATCAGTTTCATATGTCAATATTGCAGCGGTAAATAATTTTAATTGATTTTGGAAAGTGCCTCTAAAATTATTTGCAAAGGAACCTCAGCTTTTCCGATGCGCCAGGACTTCACTTCTACAAGACGTAGAAAGCTAAACTTCTAACATGAATAAAAGTAACTCACAGTAAAATTTTGGCGCTTAATGCTTGCTCAGCACGCCAAAACACTGTTTTCACCTGTCATGCAGCGAAGCATCATTGTAGGGTGAGCTCTATTTTCAGTGGGCCGTAGCTCGACCCCCAGGTCGACTGGGTCAAATTTGATTTTGGATCTTTCATTTACTCGGTCATATTGGCCTATAAACCGAAATTCAGAAAAATCGAGCTCTGACAGTTTGCAATACATCCCTTGTCAGAGGCAGAAAGAAAGAATTTATATCTTAGGGACATAGATAAAATAAACTATGCATTGCTACATCATCTGGGCGCAAAACAACTTGTTGTTCAAGCATTTTCAACAAACCTAGGTGAACATAGACGTTTATAAATATACTGTTGGAATAGCTGATCAATTTGTCATTAATTGTATCATTATGTAAAGATTATTTTCCAAGGAACAAGTTGATTTTCAACAGACAAGATGATTATAAAGAGCTCCTGCAGTTAGTTATAATACTTAAGGTGGCGACGAAGCAAAAGCAATTAAATTTTTAATACCTGGTGTTTTCCACCATGCTAGATGGTTGGCAAAAACTATTTATTGCTTGAAAGTATTTGTCAATATGAATTTCATTTAACTGGGTAGGAATTGCAAGGATGGTATTTGCATATTTATTGTAAACATATACATAACTGCTTGGCACAATGCTCCTTTAGCCTGCAAAGCACCATTTCAGGATTTGATGTTTCTAGAGAACTTTTATTTTTACAATAAAATAAATGAAAAAATTTCCCAAGCAACAACAAAAAATTTCTATGATCACTTATAATTTAACGAAGAAATAGTGGCTTTCTCATTTCTTGATCATTTGATTACCTTTGAGTAAGAAGTAAAGATGGCCAAAGCATTTAAAGGAATAGAATCAAATATTTGTGACAGTTGTTAATGATACTGCAGAAAGAAGTGTTATGCTTATGGAAGAATACAACAATCTAATTATCCATGATGAGAAGCACAAACAATGCCTATTGCAAATCATAAAAAACTGTTGGAACCCTTTTCCACAATTCTCAAAGCATTCATTATGAAACGTTTTATTATCATAACTTAATGTAATAAAAAATTGTTTTCATGGTTAAGAAGTCTCTAGGCCTTATTTTAGTTGTTCTTACACCTAAATGTCTCATCTAAATTTTAAACAAAATTAATAAAATTTTTATTTTAAAAATTTAGAAATTAACACATTTATTTAAATTTTCACCCTCCTTGGGGCACATGTTAATATTAAATAAATTTCCCAAAACCTTTTCCAGTTACTTACTAAACCAAACGAAAATGAAATAGGGGGTAGACAAAGAAAAGTATGAAATTCATTTTTTGTGTATGTGTAGGGACATACAAAAAATGTATATAATAGATATATATAAACAAATATAAATAAATGTATAAATGTATAGATATATATAATATATATCTATACACACAGACACAGAAATTACAAAAGATATCATAATATCAAAGATAACAAAGAATATTTATTGTAAAAGGTAAAGGAATTTTTATAAAATTATTTTTATCTTTATGTTTCTAACCTACGGTGATTCTATCTTTTAACACTTGCTTTAGTCAGCAGGTCTATAATATTAACAATTTGTATCTACCTAGCTTTAATATTAGTTTTTACATATAGTATTTAATAAGAGGCATTACATTTAAATACTATTTTAAATAAAATGCTATTTAAATATTATTTAGTATGACATAGATTTGATGATAGATTATAGTTTAATCTAACATCTTATTCTTCGTTATCCCGTAGATTCTTAATTGGGTTCAGTTTGAGGAATTGAGGTGGACACCGAAGATTTGTAACGTCACTACGATGTTCATTGACTCATTCTTTATCAACACTGTTTGGTTGACAATATTCTTTTCTCTTCATACATGATAAGCACTATAACTAATTCTTGGTCTTCAACGATGTTTGGATACCCAATGACTTCTAGGTATCCATTTGCATGGTTCAGGGATCTTACTCTATATCAGCGGAACATTTCCTACACCATTATGCTGTCTCTACCAGGGTCTGCTCTGTTTCCATTAGTTAACTGGGGTCCATGGCCTCGTGTTAATTATGGTAAACTCTGATTCTACTATTCTCATGGTGTGAGCAAAACCTTAATACATCCGACCATACTATCCTTTTCAGTCATCAGCAATCCAGTTTTGTGTTCTTTCACAAATCGATGGATATATTTCCTTTACTGACAAATTGGGACTCGAATTAGTTGTCTGTTATTATAACTTACTCGTGACAGAGTTCGACGTATGGCGCATTCAAACACGATCTTCTAGGCAACCGCGTTGCAGACATTACTAATTGGTGCATTTATGAAACGTCTGTTTGCAACAATAATTTTATTTAAATTCTGCGCTGATTCCTCTCATCAAGCTGAATTTCTACCGAGACAGTAACTTACTGCAGGCGTTTTTTGGCTGTCCAACCATTTATGGAATACACTTGCAATGGTTATATGGAGGAAGCAAATGACATTGTTTAATAAATAATAGCAACTAAAATCATGTTACGTTAGAAATCTGAATGATCACATTTCTTGCCCATTTAGAAATTAAAATCAACGTTTATAGTTATTGCGCTTTATCTCCTACTTCTTTGTATGTCCTTCTGTAGCCATGATATGACGCCATTTTTCAGGCACTTATCCTTTATTAGAAAGAAGATGGTGTATTTAACCAAGTGGCAACTCACTGTATACATACAGACCGCATACCAACAAATACAATCAATATTTTCTGAACAGTGCTTGCCTTTGTATTTATATACCTGCAATACTGATTTAGGAGCAGAAAAAAATAATGCATACAATTAAATAATATTTTTATTAATTATATATATATTATCAAACAGACTCTAATGAAAGGTACATTAATTGCGATATACATTTACATTTTGTAATAAAATTAACATTTTATTTAAATAAAAATTTATTTAAATAGTTTAAACATTTGAACACTGGTATAAGGTTTAAAAGCCTGCCTGCGCCAACTCCTCTCTTCGTCATGCGAGGACGTCGTCATCGACAGGGAACATCGCCATCTGAGGAGCACGTTGTCATCGACATTTTACATTTAGTTAGTTATACTTGTAATGAAATCACAGTTGTAATGGAATCTCCTAGTAAAACTTTATATTGCCTTGTTATCTTTGTTTAAATCAAACAAAATGTAACACGAGATTAAATTTGCATGCTATTAACCTAATTGCACACCTACTTGCACCAAATTTACATTATTGTTCTTTTCAGAGAAATACCACTTTGCAGAGGCATAATAGCGTTGTTCATCAAAGATATTTTAAAGAATATTATGGTACTTCCGCACTAATGATTTAATCATTAATAGACTTAGTATTGTCACACTGCCAAGCTAATGGCCTACCAACAATCAATGGAATTTCCCCTCGCCCTCTTCCAATCACATCCCAATCGGATGATACTCTCAATGGTGATTATAATATATTGATTTTATTTAGGATTTGTCGCGCAGCTCAAAATTTGTGAAGGTCTTTAGCCTTTCAGTTACCGACGGGTAACTGAACATGCCACAATTATAGAAACAAGCACAACTTTAAGTTTATTGCTTTACATTCCACGTTAACCTTCTTGTTTTGCTTCGTCGTAACAAACTACATAATTAACCACAAAAAGCTGAAAATAGCAAACTATTTTTGGATGCAGATATGAAAAGGTGTAGAACACACTGAAAACTTCCATTTTAAATTGAAAAGTTGTCGAACTACATCGTGAGGTAGGAAAAGCTGATACAAAATTGTATGGCGTTCGATAGGATAGTTTAGATTTATATCAATAGCAATTCACAAGCAATAACTAACTTTTTTTCCTTTTAAACGGGAAAAGTAATGGTGCGGGACGGTTGCAATAATCCTGGTATCGTCAATCGCTTGTTGCCTTTTTTTAACTCTTCTTATTTTATCTATCTCCATTTGAGCAATCCTTTATTACACCACAAAAAGTCTTTGAACTTAACTAAACGAGGAATGTCGCAAACATACTCCAGTCACATGAGGATTTTGGGGAATACAGGGTGCTTTAGAAAGATATAATCAAACATTGAGAATATATCCATGAAATATGTTGTTGGCAGCAAGCATGACATAGCTACTAATATTGGTTTAAAAACTCACCCTCACCATCGGCTCAAAGTTATATATGATTGAAAAGTACAAATATAGTAGTCAGTGAAGAGTTAGCGTAAAAGTCATTTGCAATGATATAATTATTGGAAATTAATTATCGTGTGAGATGATTTTAGAACCAGTGTACAACACTCTCATTCTAACCAGCAATACGTGTTTTTCATAATGTTTTCATTGAGACATTCGAGCATGTTTAAACAGATCAGTAGCGTTATGAATTTTTGGATAATCGTACATTATTTTCTAGCCGAACCTTTATGATTAGAAAGCGTAATTACATGATCGTAATAATTAAGCGGTATCTAAGGCCGGGGACTATAATAGCTAATGTTCAGGGGCCCGACACAAAACTTCTTCGATTTTCCATTTTTTTAAAATTATAAACAAGAATTATTAAAAAAATACAAGCCTGACAATCTGTTAGATTTTAGCACTTGAAAAATGTCTTTTGTGGGGTCGGGTTGGTTGATTGTATTTTTATGACGCAAGGTTGGGAGAGGGGATATAGAGATTGGTTTGGGAGAGATTCGATATGGCTAACTGCCTAAGCATCTCTATACCTTGTCTTCGTCTCTAGTGATACTTCACAACACGAAAGGAATATATTTAAACCGTGTAAACATATAGACAGTGTTGTTTGTCAAGTAATATCCGTCTAACAGATATCATACATACAAATGAGATACCTTCAATTAGTGTGGATATGTATTTGTGAAAAGGTGTGCAGCATAAACCATATAGAACTTAGTCCAATATTTACATGCTTTAGCTAGAAAAACAAATGCATGTGGGGACTGCCCCCATTATCTAGCATTATAAACGTAGTCATCTGTTTCCTTAGAGTTATGTACTATCAACTTAATGCAATGTGTGCAACGTATATTGATATATACAAATTAAAGTAGATTACATACGCTAATTCTAAGGTATAAGCTATAATAATGATTTAACTCGTAAAGGAAATGTACTCTGTGCAATCTAACAAAAATACGTTTCTCATGCGTAATAAAACAGAATTCGGAAGCTCCAGTCTTTTACCACAACGTGTTTATGATAGTATAGCATAGAAATACTAATACACTATACACCAGTTACACGATAGTTTTAATATCTGTAGATGTGTTGTAGTCTTCAGATTGATGAATGGTTTACCGTTATTAAAGCAGAAATG